>CM062284.1:7395153-7570153 GCA_031216635.1 Dissostichus eleginoides | reverse complement strand
GCATCACAGAGCAGCACACTGAGTTTAATGGATGTTTCCTTCTGCACTTTTTCTCTCACGACAACAGGGCATGTTTTGTTTTTTCTTTGAGGGAAATAGTTTTTTTGAAGCTGTTGTTGGCCTGTGGAAAAATGTAATCATAAGAAATGACTCTGGAAAAGCTGCAGATAGAGCCATAAGAAATGAATGCAACTGATTATTTAATGTTTAATTTTGTTTTTTATAGGCAATCATTTAAGCTTTGTTAGTTCCAGGTTTAATATGTGCAATAAGTTCATTTCAATAAGTGTTGCAATAAACATTGAACCAGTCCGGCCCTCGACTAGTACCCATTTTTTTATTTTGGCCCACTGTGTATTTGAGTTTGACACCCCTGATATAAGGGATGCACTGGCAATTCATGTCTTCAAAGCCTCATATTCCTCAGTTTGCTCTGTTTATGGCCAAACAGGGAATGCAACAAACTATTTTTGTCGAAAATATGTAATTATTCTATTTAAGTTTACTTTTTCATAACCAGATGTATCATACTTTATTTGTTATTCTATTAGTGATTTGCAGTGGGGTAAAGTAACTAAGTACATTTACTCAAGTTGTACTTAAGTACAATTTTGAGTTACTTGTTCTTTACTTATTTCTACTTGTACTTCTACTCTTCTTCAACCTGAGGATATTAACAAAGTGCCAACCCTCTGTCATCCTCTCCAAACAGATTTTGTCAACATGTCTGCTGGGGTTAAAGATTTGGAGAGTGGATGCTGATGAGGAATGGCATTCAGGATTCAGGATCAGGATGGATGACAGCGACAAAGCAGCGACACTTGAAGAACCAATCAGGCCAGCTGCTGCATCCCTTCGAGGAGGAGGAATGGTTTTAAAAATGTCTCCAGGTTTGTTCAGGTTCTTGACAAAGGGTTAGCCGGTGAGGTGGGTAAATGTTTGATCAGCTGGTCTTATTGTGGCCAGGCTCCCCCCGTCCTTCAGCAGCAACTAGGCACACATACAGTTAGCTATAGAAGGATTGAATGAGGACAGCTACACTATGTATTTACCGGTTAATGGTACAGTTAACCTTTGGATGGGGTTTGATTCCGAAAAACATGATATATGGCCTAGTCATTGAATTTAACTATTGGGCTAGACATGCTAGACATTTGTCATTAACATGTGCAGAGATTAAAGGTCTTAAATATTGCTTTTGTTAGTTAAAACATGTTATTTTCCCAACATTTAGTTTGACTTTGCCTCATAAGAGCTTAAATTTAGACTTTCTTGCCGAGAGTTAGACGAAAAATGCAATACCAAATATATTTGAGTTAACAATATGAACGCGAGTACTTGACAGTATACTGATTTTGAATAATCACAATTTCTCTGCAGACTACATTTAGATGATTAACTTAATGAATAACTTAGCAAAGCCTAGAAGACTACCCTGACACTAATATTGAAACCAATTTTATACTAGCCTTTTCAGAAAATATGAATTGGCAAAATGATTTAGACATTTCAATTTTCTGTTTTTGTCCTTCCTCTTTCTTCTCCCTACATTGTGTTATTTGTTGTACAATTTATTTTTCATACTAAGAACTTTACTTACCGCTATTCTTAATTAAAAAAAAAGAGAAACAGAGAAACTAGAACATGTGAAATCCATTTATTTAATGTTTCATACAGATTAATATACAGACATCTTCTCATCTAACTCTCAGCAGGAAAGGGAATAAATGTATTTTCAAAAATGTCAAAGTTATTCTTTTTTAAATTTGCCCCCAAACAATGTTTTTCAGGGTTGTGGAGAACCTGCATTTCATTGCTAAACGTTCTTCCAACTTGAGGCTCACAGGTTAATGTTATACATTTTAGTTATATAACTATAAACAGCCTGAACCTGGTCTTCAAAAGAAAATGCAACTTAAGGTTAAGACACGTTATCTTTAAAAGCTTAATTTGTGTCTTTTTTCCCAGTTTGATCTGGTTTTAAAGCTCTTCCAATGGGTAAGTGATAGTAAGTGCCCATAATGACACAACAGGAGCTGTAGGTAACATAAAACTGAAGATTCTTATCAAGAATCAGCCAATCATAATTCACACTGGAGAGTACGTTTGTATTGGCAGACGTCCAATTTCGGTTTGATGTAAAAACATGACTTTATTACTCTGGATGTCAATGACCCAACTTCCCCCACTGTTAGAGTAAAGTCTGTTTTCTATGTCCCTCCTTCCACCAGCAGATGTCCTTATTTCCCTGTTTCCTCCATGCTCTCTCACTACAGCTGCTACAAGCATGCCATTGATGAAATAATGTTTACAGTTCACACTTACCCACAATTCTCAGCGGTGTGTATTGATATCAGAGGGCTCATTTTACACAAAACCTGCACTACAACTGCTGCTATTGAAAGCAAGATATTTCCTTTATTGACTCTAATCCCTAGATGAGTGCTTGTGAATGGAAGCAGGGGATTCATTGATTGTCTATTGTCAAATATAATAAGCCAACCAAGGGGTGTATTTAAGAAATGCACAATTTATGTGTAACTCTTATATTTTGTTGTCTTATTTTGTTTGATACAAATGTATTCTCCTCTTGTTTCATTATTTACGCTAGTTTTTGCCATTTTAAATAATAAATGGCCCTTTTTTTGCTTAACGATTCATTATTATAAGCTCATATATTTATACTGAGAGAGTGATTCAATCGTTAAAATGACATTCTGGATGAAGCTTGGTGTTTATAAGTACCATTTACCTTTATTACAACACTGTTTCAAACCACACATGTGATCTGCTGTAGCTTCTTGTGCAAAAATGATCGAAAATGCAAATGCAATTACAAAAAAGGTGAAATGGTGGATGCAAAATGTTGTAATAATGTCGCAGTCTGCGCTGATGTGTGCAGATAAACACTGCGGCAAAGATCAAACACACACACACACACACACACACACACACACACACACACTGTGGTCTATCCTGAATGTCCCTATTTTAACTCGGAGCGATGTCATTGGCGATGGTGGGCTTGTTTACCATATTTGGCGAGGTAGTGACACAGCGCGCCTGGGAATTGGACGAGAGCGGCCGTCATTCACAAAAAGTCTGCCCTCTGGAGCTTTACAAACAAAGCGAGGGCTCACGGGAGTTGTAGTCCAAAACAAACCGTGCCTCAGATTGCTCGAGTGGGAATGTCCCTCCTCTGCGGTGACTTCAACGCCACATATGATGTATTATATAAAATGTGCTACTGCTTACTATGATTCACTTTCTGATGGATTGTGGATTTACGTATTTGAGATTATTATTACTACTGGCTGCTACTTCTTAGTTAGACCATCTATTACTGTCACAATAATATGTATGTGATTTAATTGTAGGCCTACTATTGTTATCTAACAAACACACTACATTCTACATGTTACACGTATTTAATTTGTTAAATACTGCAGCTCCTAACTTAACCTGAAAGTGGATTCTGTACATGTTAATAATTGTTATTTTTGATATTATGTGCATTATTTTTATCTAATAGTGTTTCACCTTTACAAGCTTTGATACAACTTGAATGCAGCAATAATTATAATCAAACATATAATATATATTTTTATGAAATGGGCCAATCTGTATTTAGGCCTACATTTGGTACATTAAGTATATTTTGATGCCAATACTTTTGTACTTTTACTTGAGAACAAATTTGATTGCAGGTCTTTTACCTGTGGTAGAGTATTCCTACAATTAGATATTTCGACATTTTTCCAAGTACAAGATCTGAGTACTTTTTCCACCCCTGTCTAGACTCTAGACTCTGTGGGACGAATAAAGGAATTCTGATTCTGATTAAAGCCACGCCGGTCCTGAACCCCTCTGCCTAAAAGACTACAAATCCCACAGGGCGACGCTCTCTTCTGATTGGCTGTACCCATCTGTCAATCACGCATTTCTTCCTCTTCCACTACCCCTCCTACAGTAAATATTTGTGTTTGCTCAACCGGCTGTAATGGTAGAGGACTGAGGCAGTAGAAACGGAATACAACTAGAGTGAAGCAAGAGAGAAGGAACATAAAGACGACGGTTTGAAAGTCTGTAGCACACGGACACGGGCTTTTCGTCGAAACATGGATGAACTCAAACATCAAGTCATGATTAACCAGTTCGTCCTGACGGCGGGTTGTGCGGCAGACCAAGCGAAGCAGCTTTTACAGGCGGCACATTGGCAGTTTGAGGTAAAAAAGGGGAAAGAAAACACAGAAAAAAGGCTTTAAAATCATTAGCAAACGACGGGGTAACAATAGCAACACGGCCGTTAGTTTGAACCGACCGTTAGTTCCAACTGCTAACCAACAGACACTTTTCCAGGCTGTGTTATTTCAACACAAAACAAAGCATTTAGTGTCCTTTTTCGGCCCACTTTTTTTTTTATTTAAAGTGTGCTTTAGGTAGATTTAAGCAGCAGGGAACACACAGTAATACAGTAAGCATACAGCTACCATATCCAATTAGACTTTACTCTAGATTAAATACTATAATCCGACACATGACAGCCGTGCATACAGGCGAGGCCAGCGAGCTCTTACGCAATACATTCTGTAGTATATTTCTATTAAATTATGTAGCCGAGGGAAATTGTATTTTGTGGAGAGCATTCAAATGTTTTCAGTATTGTCTTTATATCGTGTGTTATTCAGATACTCAACTGTCTTTTCTATTGTGAATTTGTATTTAGTTGCTGTTAATGTTATTTATGTATGTCTATCTATCTAATGATAATCGTCGTGTTGTATCGACCAGCCTGCAAAACAGTGCATCATTGTTTAGTCTGCAGTGAAGCGAATATAGATTTATCTGCATATATCCTCGCTGCAAGCTCTTTGTATTGTTTATTTTTTATTTACATCGACACAGAGATAAGCAATGTCTGTTCAATGCACTTAAAACCTACAAATAACCGCATAAAATGTCATTTACTTCATCTCTTTTGTCATTATAGACTGCCCTCAGTGTCTTTTTTCAAGAAACAAATATTCCATACGGCCATCATCATATGGTGAGTGATCATATACATTGTTCTGTCTGTTTATGTAATTACAGCAAATTTCAAGCTAGTGATGTTTTGGGTGGGTTGGGGGAGGATAACCAGCCCCTATAGGCCAACAGGGATGATGTTGTACTAACAATAACAAAGCACATGTCGGCCATGTTGTGAGCTTCCAGAAATAAACACACAGGCAGGCAGCAGCACTGAGAGAGAATACAGTGTGAGTGTGAGTGTGTGTCTGTGCCAGAATAAAAGGGAAGGAGAAACAGATACAGATGTAAGGACCTCTCCTCTTTTGTTGCATTGTATCAACTGAGGGGCCAAAAGGAAGGAAGCCCCCCTCAGTTTCTGGTCAGGACAGAAAAAAAAATGTCTCCTTCCAGAAAGAGGACAGCTGCCTCTCACAAATAGATCCCCTTGCAGTTGCATTTGCCTTGAGTTATCCGGCTGATTGGGTTATTGCTGCCCTCGACACCACCTCATATATCAGGGACTTTTTAAGGGAAGACAAAACAGAGAGAGTCTGTGCACATTCACACACAGGGGCTGGACATTATGAAACATTAGCAGTATTTGGGCTTTTTAGCAGCCTTTGTTTGCAGCTGCATGCATCGCAGCATCCAGCAACAGCTGCCCTAGCGTGACATAGAGGTGTGGGGGGTTTCTGGACTGCAACTGTAGATCATTTTTAAGCTCTGTTTGTGTGTGCGTTTAGCCATCAAACTGCTAAAGTGAGGGAGATGGTGGATAATAGGGGATGTGATCTTTATTGCATTGTGTGAGAGTGTGTGTGCATTTATAGCCTCCGAGGTGTGCAATATCGCCAGTCAGCGTAGGAACGGCTCACCCTGAGCTGGATCATTATTATAGCAGCTTTATTATACCAAAGACAGCCAATCCTCCTTTATTACCTGATCAGTAAATAACAGCATCTCAGCAGCGCTCTATTTAGCTCATGAAACGTCTCACTTTCATTAAGAGAGTAAACAATCTGCCAAGAGCTGTTCTGATTTATGTGACAAATAGGGCTGAGCTTGATTGCTGCAGACACTGGATAATGAAAGTCAGAAAGCGTTGTATGTTTGTTATTGTTACATGTAACAATAACAATCGCTGTGTGTGTGTGTGTGTGTGTGTGTGTGTGTGTGTGTGTGTGTGTGTGTGTGTGTGTGTGTGTGTGTGTGTGTGTGTGTGTGTGTGTGTGTGTGTGTGTGTGTGTGTGTGTGTGTGTGTGTGTGTGTGTGTGTGTGTGTGTGTGTGTGTGTGTGTGTGTGTGTGTGTGTGTGTGTGTGTGTGTGTGTGTGTGTGTGTGTGTGTGTGTGTGTGTGTGTGTGTGTGTGTGTGTGTAGACCTACAGTAGGGCCGCGGGTCCAACCTTCCTGAAGCTTATCAGGCCGCACTGTTCGTGGGTATACAGATCTAATCCACTTTGCTCTACCTCCCTATCTCTGGATTTGGTTTAGAGTACACACAGACAACATTAGGTTACATTTCGGGTTGCACATGCCGTTGCGGCAATGTTTTGCGTTGCGACACACAAACTGAACTCATCCTTGACATTGCTATTTTGGCTAGAAGCCTCGCCCAAATCCCAACGGCCCGACAGATAGCCTGCAGATGCTCAGCTCTTGGCATCACGGCGGGTTAGGACGTCATGTAGGTCAGCTAGTTTATGACACTGTTCAATGAGCTGCTATATATGCTATTGTTTTGAGGCCTAGCATTATATGAAGCTGTCTCTTTCCCATGTAACATCCTGGAAACAAAAGCACTGTTGTTTAGAGAATTTGTAGGAAAGCATTGAAGTTGTTAGCCACCATGACTGATTTTGTTTACCTGCGCTTCACTAATGCATCATTTGTGCATTGTACTCCAGAGGTTTACACCCTGTATCAAATATCAAATAGTGAGGTGAGTTCGCTTACTCATCAGTAAAGTCTTGTATAATGCAGTGGTGGGCGGAGGATTTAAATAAAGCCCTTGTCATTATTATTTCCTTTTAGCGCTCCCAGACCCATGGGGGCGCCTGTGCTTTGGCACACGATGTAACAGAGCTACAGTCTCTCCACAGACACGCATTAAGACTCTGTTTGTTGTTGCATACACGTGTAAAGTATGTCTGTTTCAGTCACATATGATGGATTTCGGACAGATACTTTATTCATTATCTGTGTTTTGAATAAAAACTATCCAAAAATGCTATTTGCACAATGCTAGTATTACCAGGGGAGCTCATTTGATTTAGAAAGAACTCGAAGTGTGTTTTTTTGCTCATTCACAAGGGATAAACACATTTTATTTTACATATTTATTGAGTTTTCTTTTTTTCAGACCTTATGTTTGCCCCTTCAGCAGTGCAGAATATAATATTATAAAATATATTATATTAATGAATTATAAATTAAAGTTTTCACAGCATTTGAGTGCAAACTCAGAGTCACTGTGACTGATTTGCACTGCAATAAAGTCAATATTATATTGTTATTTTTGAATAAAAGCAAATGCCCAGCCTTGACTATATCTGGGGGGTGTCATTACATCTGAGTAAAGTAGAGACTAATATTTATATTGTGTATTGTATATTTATGTTTATATAATATTAATGAAGCCCTCTAGCGCCCCTGAATTTCCAAGAATGTGGTCTAAACTTAATTTATAAATCTATTATAATCTATAATAATATATTCTATACTGAGAATGAGGCAGAAAACATTTCTGAAGAAAACCAAAAACCCATATTTAACTATTTTAGTTTATTCACGTGGGATTTTTTTAAGGACACGACAGATTTGCACGGGATTATGATGACAGACGACCTGCTGCCATTGTCACAAATGACTAGAGGTCCCTAGTTTGTTCTGGTCCCGTGCGAATAGGACTAAAGGCTTACATCTTCAGTTGGTTACATGATGGACACATGAGCTCAATCCAACCTGCTCTGGTGTTTTTTCTTTTTGCAACCTCTCCCGTCTACTCCCAGTTTTCTCCTCTGCACACACCGTGCCTTTACTAACGCTTCAACCGCGCCACATTCCTACGGGATGCAAAGCTCACACAGACCCAAAATGGACCCTTTCACAGCACAGTAACTAAAAACACAACTCTCCTTTAGTTGATATACACTCTTAACTCCTCTTGTTTCCTCCCTCACAACCTCAGTCTGTTTACAGAGGCGGATTTTATAATCATGCCCTGTCCTCATCATTTTGTTTTAGCACGAATCTCAAAAGCAGTAACCGCCCACAGAAACAGCAGATCAGCATGTTCACTCACACTCTGAATGCACGAGTTGTGTTTGTGTGGCTCCTGGCTGTTTGGTGCTAATCCTACTTAGTCAATATTATGCACATATTCTTCCACCCCTGATTTTTTAGTTTCCATGCATATTCTAGGAATGTGCCAAGTAGGGCTGCAACCACTACATATTTTCTTTATTTATAAATCTGCAGATTATTTTCTAGATTTACCCTTTAAACATATGGTCTATGAAATGTGAGATAATAGTGAAAAATGTCCATTCCAGTTCTGCATAGTCCAAGAAAATGTCTTCCAAAATCTTAGTATTCAGTGTTATATAATTGAACACAGAGAAAAGCAGGATATATCCATATTTGAGAGGCTGTTTTTAAATGAAAATTGGGAATTGGTATCTAATTTTAAGCTATTTTTAAATGAATCACCTGTATCAGAGCTATTGCTGCGATTTTTTTCAACGACAGTTTCAAAAAAGCTATCCCTCATTGTCAAAATGATTGGTCATTTGTAATCAAAATGCCCCAAAATGGCTGCTTGTGTGCGAGGGAAAGATTTTATTCTACATCGATGCACATGAGCAACTAATGGAAATGTTTTTTCAGCCGTTGTGACTTTTTAATCATGACCTCTGGACAGTTAACTCTGTCTATCTTTGAGTATATGTCTCATTGAATTTGGAAGGAAAAACACGGACACAAAACATCAATATCAGCGTTTCCATGATTAACACTCTGTGTGGGGGATGTACAGCCACTATGAAGTGAATGAATCATCATGTGAGGAGGAAGTAGCCTCGCTCGATGACTTCCACTACTGTCTGGAAACATGTGACCCCATCATGTGACAGGGGAACAACGGAGCTAAGCCACAAAGCCCGCTTCACATGTGTGTCATTTCTCCAGGAGTTATGGACGTTTAACTAAAGCAGGTCCTCATGCGGCAGCCCTGCAGTAAAGTCAGCAGGGTGGTGTGATGTTAAAGTATGTTGTCTTTAGTAGGTCAGGGTAGTAGAAATCATCTGCTCAAATATTTCACATCCTCTCATATCTGCGCTCGTACAGTTGATCCCCTTCCTGTTCTCTCGTTGATATGCTGTTATCGCTGTAGAAGAAAAAAGAGACGGTTGTAGTCGCTGCAAGATGTTTTGTTTATTGTCGGGGATCAACACTTTGCAAACTGCACTTTGAATCAAATCAAATCAGGTTTTATTTATATAGCACATTTTAAAATGATTTTTTGTCGAGCCAAAGTGCTGTACATGCAAATAATAAATAACACATTACTACAATCGCAAAACAGAAGACTGTATGTATTGTATGTAAGCAGTATCGCAGCTGATGACATTTCAAAGGGGCCTTTTACGCTTTTTGGGTTTTCCCTTTCCCCTCATGTGTTTTATAGGTTTTAGTGCATGTAAATGGTCTGCAGAGGCTTACATCCCTGTGTTAGGGAGTTTCTCTTCCACACGCCCCTTGAAACGCCTCCATTGTTCTCCTTTGTTAACTTCTTTAACATAGTGACATCACTATAGAACATTCGCTCTTCGATTGGCTTTTGCTGCAACACATTGCACGTGATAGGCTAAGGGGCGGGACATCTCTAAGCTGTTGACCAATCACCGGCCGGCTTACCAAATCTGAGCATTCCAGCCTTTTTTCTTTCTTAGCACTCTTGCCTTTTACACTCAAAAATATTGTTCAAGTTTCCTTTTTAAAATAATAGTGCAGCATAAGCAGTAAGTCACTTTAATAGTTCCTCCTCTTGCTCAACACCACCCAGCTGGCCTCTATTCTGCAAACCAACAGAATCATGAAGAAGCAAAACAGCTCATTGTTTTTACTGATCACTTTTTTATTGTTCTCTTTCGTCACCGCCATCACGCACGAAGTGAATGAAACTTACATTTTATGAAGGGCAACGTTCAGTACCGACTAAACGTGTCGTAGCAGGACAGTATTGGGCACAGCAGCAGGGCGGTGATAAAAGGAGGCGTGAGGTTGTTTGCGGCTGTTTCCTGGCAATATAAACACCCAGTAGAAGAAAAGATCAGGGTTTTTGTTTGTGTGTGTGTTTTAAAGGGGTGTTTCTGGTAACTACAAACATTCAGTTATGGTGTCCGGGTGTGGCCATAAAAAAAGGATTTTCTCGAAATCTGCACTATTCTCATCCCTGTAAGATCTCAGTGGGATTTGAAGAGTGCGGTGTGCCCATGCAGAAAGGCAGGGGTATAATTACCTTCATAAATCATGACAGCACGGACGACTGTCTGCTCCTTTTCCTCTCTCTATATGCGTTCATCATCCCTGTGCACGAGATGGAGGAAGGCTGACTAACTATAGAAAGGAAACTTTAATTAGCAGCGAAGAATCAATAGCTTCTACTTAATGTAAAATAGGCTAACAGCAAGGCAATGCCAGGTATTAGGGTAAAGATACAACAACACAGTGCTGCTTTGTGTCTCTGCCACAAAAGAAACAAGGTGCTCTCTGTTCCACTGCAGACATTTGCTTACAGAGGTTGATTAAGTGCAGACCCATGTGAAATCCAGCTTCCATTGTTTATATATAAGTCTGTGTGCATTGAGATCCCGTGGGTGCATGCAACAATGTGACACATTCAATCAGATCTGGTTTATGTTGTTAATGGGATTATCTGTGCCTGTATATGCATGGGTGTGTGTGGTAGTATATAAAAGGGGCCCTATTCTGCTAATTTTCAGGTGTATATCAGTATGTAGTGTCTCTACTTTAAAGAGTCCTCTCCTGCTGATGTTCAGGTGTATATCAGTATTTAGTGTCTCTACTTTAAAGAGTCCTCTCCTGCTGATGTTCAGGTGTATATCAGTATGTAGTGTCTCTACTTTAAAGAGTCCTCTCCTGCTGATGTTCAGGTGTATATCAGTATGTAGTGTCTCTACTTTAAAAGTCCTCTCCTGCTGATGTTCAGGTGTATATCAGTATGTAGTGTCTCTACTGGGACATGTCTCCATGCTTTAATGTTCAAAAAGCTCTTTATTTTTCTCATACTGCCTGTGCTGCAGCACCTCTTCTCACCCTCTGTCTGAAACCAGAGCCCAGTCTGCTTTGATTGGTTAGCTGGTTAGCGGCTCTGTTGTGATTAGTCAACCGCTTAGAGATGTCCTGCCCCTCAACCTATCACGTACAATGTGTTTGAGCGCTTGCCAATAGGAGCACAGAGGGAGGGAACACATGGATTTTAGCCTCTGCAGACCATTTACATGCACAAAAACCTATAGCACACTAAGTAAAGGGAACACACCAAAAGCATAATAGCGCCTCTTTTAATCTAATTAATTTTTTAGTTGCAATATTAGCTTCTGAAACTTTGAAGACAAGATCATTTAGATAAACCGATTATAGTGTCTCATTCAGTCATACAATAATGATGCTCTCTTTTTGTGTTTCAAATCAGGCACATCCCTTACCAATTATCCCTAAAAAGTACAACACTTTCATTCATGCTAGCATGCCCCCGGACCCCCCCCTGTATTCCAGGTCCACCCACCACACTCTCACACAATCCTGTGGGAAACACTGGTCCCTAGAAAGCCTAACCCCCCCCCCTCCCCTCAGCCAGGCTGTGGTATGTTTAGTTAGATGACGGAAAGAGAGAGTCTAAATTTAAAGTAGAAATCACATTGAAGTTCAGGAAAATCCACTGCAGATAAAGTTATTTTTAGAAGTTTAACAAATGTGCAATGTTTCCAAAGTCAATACGTAACTGTAATCCCAACATTATAACCTAAATATGTTATGAGCTAAACGTATAAGCTACATGATTATGATTTTTGCCATAATGGAGCAGCCACAGTCTGTGGTTGTCTGAAGCCGTGTGTCGATCAGCAATGTCAGCCACATCTGAAGAGGCTCGGGCTCAGCATGTTCCAGCGTGTTGCCCTGCATGTTTCCTGGAGCACGGCTTCCCAGAAAACCTAACCACACACACACAAAGGCGTGCACGCAGACACACACCCACACACACAGGAACTTTTGGCTGTACAGGGACTCTGGGAATGGGAATCCATGTGGGATGACTGTGCAAGGACCAGATGTGTTTATGAGTTAGATTAAGTTTCACACTGATTCTTGGAGTCACTGAGTACACACACACGCACACACAAACTCACACAGGGGTTAGGCTTATTTTGGAGGATTGACAAGCAGCACATGGGAATTTGTGTGTTGCATAAAGCGAGTGTTGTCATTGTGTTTCAGTGGCCTCTTTTTTTATCTGTAGCACTGCAGTGGCTCGGGTCCTCCTACTGCTGCTACCTTGTCCTACTATTCCTGAGCCGTCACCTTCCTCAGCCTTTTGTATCCCTTTTCTAATTCCCTGACTTAAATTCATGACCCTTAACTCCTCACCAGCCACCGTTTGATCCTGCTTCCTCTTCAATTCCCACATTAGATCTCTAAGACTTAATGTCCTTACACACCAAGCCGATTTTGGGCGTCGATAGATGTCTGCCGTCGATGAGCATCCTGTCGCCCTACTCAGATTGGTGTGTCCCGCCCCGTCGTGTCTTTTCGGCCGTGCTGGTTCAACATGTTGAATCGGGAGGCTGTCGGTAAAAGGCCGTCGGCCAAAGAGATCACTCTGATTGGCTGTTCAGCTTAGCGAATCAGTGCATGAGAAGCGAAACGGAAGTGAGGGACCCAAACAAACGATTAATTTAATTTAACTCCAGCTCTCGACACAGGTTCGGGAAAGCTCCATGAGCTTCTCGCTGTAGAGTGAAAATGGAACGCACACGCTATTTGTTGTTTGTTTATATCACGCAGTCTGTTCTTCTTCTCTCGGTGTATCACGCAGTCTGTCTTCCGGTTGTTGCCTCTTTTGAATGACGAATACACACTACCGCCCCCTACTGCCTGTTGGTAAGGAGAGTTATTGCCACTCACGCATGCGCAGTTCGTACGTGCTACTTGGCCGTCGGCTGAAGTCTTTGCGGTGTGTTCCAGTGCGACTGTTGACCAAGACGCAGGAGACGAGGCGACACAACAGTCGGGTCCGTCGGGACGTGTTCTTTGGTGTCAGATTGGTGTGTGACCTTAAGACAGTGACTGGACTTATTTCACCATCAGCAGCTAAAACCCTCTGGGCAATTCAGTAATGAACATATTTATTATAGTAATATATTAGACATTGTTCACATTTTGACTTTGACTTCTTATGTTTTTTATTTACTATAATTGATTTTATCTTTAAGTTGCACATATTTACTTTAACTACAAATGTTTATATACATATCTTTATTATCTTTTATTATCTTTTTATTGCCCATTTATGCCCATTTAAGAACTGCTACTGTCACAAAACCACATTTCCCCTCTGATTATATAAAAACGTTTCCAACATAATGCTGTATGAGTGTTCACTGGTTCCAATTCAAACTGGAAGCTAAAACACTGATATAAATGTTGCAATAAAAAAGTAACACTAAAGTTGATCTACAGTGTGTTTCCCCTTTGGCTCGCTGTGTTTGAGTTTCATCATAACCATTTTGTTCTGCCTGACGACGACCTTTGGCCTATTACTTTCTGTTGCCAGACTGTTACCAGTAGACAGGCCAAACCTCTTTTTCTAGATATGAGTGGGCCACTGAACACCTATTGTTAGCGTGTTAGCCATTGTTGTGAGCAGTGCAGTGTGAGCAGTTGCTGACACAAAACATACGCTCCACTCAGACCCAGTTCTCCGCTCTTCTGCTTTCTTTTCCTTTCTGATCTTTCCTGCCTTTATTTTCATTCTTCTTACTATAGCACAGTGGGATAATACGCTTGCACAGCCTGGCTAATGATCAACTGAGACCCTCGTGAGCACAAACCCAAACATATCCCTATGTGTATATAATATGAACTCACTCACTTCCGGGCTCAGCTGCTGGAATCTGGGCGAGGTTGCAGGAGTGAGGGGTCATTATGGGTAAGGAAGAGACACTTGAAACGTACAGCAGCACCTGTCAAATCCTTTATTTAGTTCAAGAAAACAACACGTATTTATGACGTCCAGACACTCCCATAAGACCTGAGCGTCACCTCCTGTTGATGGGACATAAAAACAGAGACGCAGAGTGGCTCGTCTGGTTTAGAGATGTGTTTATATGGTGTCATTATTAAACCTCCATTAGAGAGTAAGGTGTAAAGGAATGGCTGTTATTAACGCTCAGATTTGAGAGGATGTGGGCAAACAAAAAGATAAAGTATCTCTGAGATAAAACTGTATATGTAGCATTAGTTGTAGTGTTATCAATTTGTCCACACATGCCAGCTTTTGCTTTGTTTATTTATTTATGTGTTATCAGTTGAGGAGAAAACTGCAAAAAACATCCATTGAAGCAGTAAACTAGTTAGTTATTTTAAATCTCATATGTAAGGTGTCCCTTTATGGTGATTTTCAGCTAATTATGTGTCAGTAACTAATGCAAAGCAGATATATAGGCTGTTGCCTGGCACTCTTTGGTTTGTTTTTTAAAAAAGATCTCCATTTCCAAGTCGGTTATACATGAAAATATTTGATTTCTCAAGCATACATGCAGGGAATCATTTATATTTACATCTGATAATCCCCCTCAGCACAGTCACATGCTTGGTAATTCATCATGGCTGCATTAGGCGTTTCACAAGTACTTTGCCGTACTTAGTTCATCAGAACTTAGTTCATCAGAACTCTTTAGTTCTGATGAACTAAAGAGCAGATCGCGTTCACACCGGAATAAGTCCCTGAGGGAGGATTAGGCAAATGAAGCCGCTGACGTCACTTCTCTTCTTCTTCTTCTTCTTCTGCTTTGGGTTTACTGGCAGGCCGCAAACAACTTCACATACTGCCACCCGAAGTCCCCGGCTGGAAGTCCCCGGCCTTGGGGACTGGCTTCAGTAGAAGCTGCTGGGACTCCCCTGAAGCCTTCCGAGTAAATCGCCAGAACGCCGACACCTTCTCATCTCCACCGCTCCCATGTTTTCTTTTGTGTTGCCATAAGTTAGTCTCTCTGCATTTGTGCGCTGGGCTAATGCTAATGCTAATAATTCTAATGCGAGGATAATAAAATGGCGGCTTCACAAACTCCGGTGTGAAAGCACCTATTGAGATCAAACTGCAGCTCTGCAGCTACAAACAGAAAGCAGTGCTAGGCTACATCTTAGAAACACTCCCTATTTAAACATTTAACAGGCAGAATCATTTACAGTTAATTTAGCGATAGTTTATTCAGCCTGCCTTCTGTTCTTATTCCATCTACTCTCCTACTGGGTTTCTGTTGGCTTCCCCTTTTTTACTTCTCTCTTTTATTAACTTTAATCTGCCATGCTTTTCCATTTACCCCTAATTTCCACAGTCCTCACAGGGCATCAGTCAGAATCAGCCCTACCATTACATTAATGAATGTACAGCAGCAGAAGCAATACACTGCACTCACATCCACAATATGTCTTTTGTGCAATCCATAAATGGGAAAGTTCATTTTGCTGCATCCTTGTCTGTGGTTATTGAGGTTTTCACTGCCAGATTACAAGTAAATCCGTCCCTGAATGTCAGTAATTGAATGCCACACAGTCTCACTAGTTGCTTGTTTATTGGCTTGGACATAGTCCTGGTAAACTGTCATCTGTTGAGGTTACATATCTGGGAAGCATGTTGTCAAAACAGTTCCCGTAACCTTACTGTAGCTAAACATGGCCGACTCGTCTGTGCTCTTTGCCAGTAATTTGATATATCGAGTCGGCATTTCACAGGCAAGGCAAAGTTTAACCTCCATTTGTCTTGGCCAACATTCGTCCACTTATGTCCATAAAACATTGCTTTTTGTGGTCATTTGAGTTGCTAGTCTATCATACTGTATGCAGCACTCTGGACACAGACCTTCATTATCACTGTTGCCAGATTTGAATGGGATTGTTCTCACATGTCCTAACAAACCAAACAAAAGGAGGGACTATTTCCTGAAGCATACACATGTTTGACGTTGATGAACCAAAGACTAGTCCAGACCTGATGAAGCTGAAAGCTCAGCATCCTCCCACATTTCTAACCCTAACCACCAGTTAAAAGAGGTGCAGTCACCAGTTTGTATCTCCTAGGCCAAGTTTAACCTCCATTTGTCTTGTTAGTCTTAGCTCGGCCAATACTCGTTCATTCGTTCGTTTTGGCCATAAAACCCTTTTCTTGGTATATATTAGAACATACTGTATGCAGCAGTTCATATCTTTTTTTATCCTTTTTTTCTTGACCTTAATTGGATTTGATATGACTTGATGTTCTTTCCAGTATTATACAGATTTACCCCCTCTGAGCTTTCCATCCTTAGTCATAGTTTGAGTGTAACATTTGGATTAAGAGCATTTTGACATATGTGACCCAAAATGTTGTAACTATTAAGGAGAATAATGCTGATTTTAACACATTGTGGAGCTGTAAATCCATCAAATCCTACACATTTGTCCCGAAAAATATATTTCTTTGCCTCATCAGATTAGACTCAACTAACAAAAACACATAATTCCTCAAAGCGTGGGTGACTTTGCATTCTGTTCACCAGATGACCAAAACATGTTTTGAAGTGGCCGTGAATGCAGACTCCTCGTCTTGTGTTTGCAGTTGTCCACCATGTGTTATTCTAAGAGTTGGCCGACTTGCTGTAGTGAAGAAACATTTCCTGACAGTCACACTTACCAGCCAACGTCAGCATGTGTTATTGTGAATAATACCCAAACTCTTAAGTATCAAATGTCATAACTCTCTTATTTTATAAAGTTTGGGATCCAGCTTAAAACAAAATCCAAACACACAACTATGTTTATGTAAAACAAGTGTCCTTTTGCATGTGCTAAGATGATGTTATTGTTACAGCTATAACACAGTAAATGATGCTGATGTATGAATTACACTGAACGGCATGTTAGGCGCTGCTTAATTCTGTTGTCTCACATATCTCTCTGCACTCTTTTTGCAAGTGCCGACTTACAGTGTGTGAAGTGAGACGTGGAGTGGGAAGTGAGAGAAAAGATGGAGAAGGAAGACATGTTTTGGGTTCAAACTAATCTGCTTAACTCAGTAAACGATGTAGAACAACTTGTTTAGTTTCCAGCAAAGTATTGTTTGGCAAATTGTGATGAGAAGAATTAATAATACAGCAATAATTGATCAACCTTGTTCATCAAGAGATGTTGAGCAAACAAGAGATGATACAAGAGAAATAAGTTGAAGTTTTGACCATATTTGGCTTTAGAAATTGTGAAATATTAATTAAAACAATAATACAAAACATCAGGTGGAACTTTATCAACAATGAATTGCTCAGTACTGCTTTCATTTGACTTTTGGTCAATAAGGAAGTATGATGTCAGGGATGACGTATTTACCCTGAAGTAAGCTGCGCATGGGTTCCCTCGACACAAAGCTATGGGATTTCTCCATAGGATTTTTGGAAAATAGCTCGAAATAAGATCTGTGGGAAACGAACCTGTTTGATAAATGCACGTTTTGTTCAGCCGGATAATATCCACATGTCTATCCTACTTTTACAATTTTCGAATCATAAATCTGATCGCCAGAAGCAAAATGCTAACGTTATGCTATAAAGCAACTACAGCCGAGTACAGCAGCACGACTTCAACGTCACGCCAACTTAAGATCCATATTCAAATTTACAGATTCAAAATTGTACAAGTTGAAGCGTTTGTTTGAACAGTTTGCAGGAGGCAGGGACTTGCTTTCAAGCAGAACAGGGCAAACAAACTTAGAGGAGTGTTTACGAGTTCGGCGTAATGACGTACAACGTCCTCGACAACTTCTGTAGTCCTATTCAGCCACTTGGTAACAACCATCGTTTCTCAGACACGTGAACTCTTCAAAAATCACCACTGCTGATGGATTTAATGTTGTAGAACAAAACGTGATCCGTCTCTTCAATGTGTCTCAACCACACCTTATTTCCAGCTATTTTCCAAAATCCTATGGAGAATCCCATTGGCTCTGAGACGAGGGAACCGGAAGTGTGAAATGCTGACTCACTTCCGGGTTTTTGGACTCGTCACTGCACCACTCTATAGGAGTCCTTTCTAAATTGCAGTAAATCCAATATTTGGTCAAGTTGAAATATGCATAATGTTATTCTGAATAAAGTATTATGGTGCTGCGAAGAAGTCCAGTTGTTTTAGAGACTCAATTAAAAATCCTTGTTTTGTTCATATCCTCTTAAAATCATTTACTCCAACATCATGAATCATATCACAATTGCAATATGGGTCAAAATAGTGTGTGTGTGTGTGTGTGTGTGTGTGTGTGTGTGTGTGTGTGTGTGTGTGTGTGTGTGTGTGTGTGTGTGTGTGTGTGTGTGTGTGTGTGTTGTGTGTGTGTGGTGTGTGTGTGTGTGTGTGTGTGTGTGTGTGTGTGTGTGTGTGTGTGTGTGTGTGTGTGTGTGTGTGTGTGTGTGTGTGTGTGTGTGTGTGTGTGGCCACAGATCTCCGTCCCGTCAACAGGAGATCTGTATTGCTTCCTCATAACAACAGTAGCCATGGCAACCCCTCTCTGTTGGCTGTGTTTTGAACACAAACACGTCTCCATCTGTGTGTCTTGCAGAAATGGTTGGACCTCCCTGCAGTAACACACCTTCTGTTGTGTGTGCTGCGACATGCATGTTATTTTTAACACTCCTACCTACATTTGAGTTCTTATTGTTACTTATACTTATACTTATTAGCCTTGTGTGAACTCTCACCTGTCCTACCCTGTGTTTCCCTCGTGTTGCTGTTGCTGCTTTGACAACTGCATTTCCCTACAGGGATTTACAAAAGCAGTGCAGCTTCACAAAAACATTAAAAGCTTTAAGACAAAGTGTAACAAACAGACTACAAGATGAAATGCATACAAAATGCCAAGACAGCACAAATTAAAAGAAGATAAATGGAATAAGACCGGTATAAAATACAAGAATAAAATGTACAGCAAAGTATAACTAACGTGGTTCTATTGGCTAGCGCTCCAACAAATTGTACGTGATAGGCTATGGGGCGGGACATCTCTAAACGGTTGACCAATCACGCCAGCTAACCAATCAGAGCAGACTGGGCTCTGGTTTCAGACAGAGGGGAAAAGAGGTGCTGCAGCACAGGCAGTATGAGAAAAATAAAGAGCTTTCTGAACATTAAAGCATGGAGACATGTCCCAGGAGAAACTCTACATACTGATGTGAAGCTGAAATGAGCAGAACATGGCCCCTTTAATAAAAGGCAGCAGCAAAAAGAAAGCAGCTTGTTTATCTTATCGTTTATTGAAGGTTTAGCTTTCTCAACAAGAACAACTTGACTGTATATTTCTGTTCTGCTGTGGGTGGGAGTCGATCTTTTCCTTTTTGATCATTTCTTTCCCTAAATGACCCTTCTCAATGGTTAGCTTCTAAAGGCGACAGGCACCCACTTGTTTGGGTTAACTGAGCTGACTCTTCTCAAATTACAATTTAACTGAGGCACAGTAGCCTCAATTTCGAAACAAGTTTACCTCACCGGACCTCTCGCCTTGTGTTTCCTAACAGCAGCGAGCTAACATGCACCCACAGAATAAACAGTGGTTGCTTTGTTATTCTGCCTTGCCCAGTCGCTGTGTATTTACTCAATGTTTGCTCACAGATATTTCATAGCTGATTGTTCACGATGGCGGCTGCTTGCTCTGTTTTATAGTTCTTATCAAGCTTGATTTCCGTGTAATTACACACTGCTGTTAGGGGTTTTAATAATCAACCCTACGACGATAAGATTCTTTATTAATGTTTTCATTTAAGCAGAAAACAGCTGAGTGGAGCAGCTTGGAGATAAAATGAGAATGAAATTAAAAAGGTTTTTAATACCTAATAACACAGTATTACCCTAGTTGCGCTAAAACTTGATATCTTATTGACAGCTGGATATGAGACTAAACATCGCATTAGATTTTAGTTATCTTAATGTCTTAAATCTTTAGTTTTTTGTTGATATTTAGATTTTTTTTTTTAAATGTCCATCCATCTTCTCCCGCTTATCCGTGGTCGGGTCGCGGAGGTATCAGTTCCAGCAGAGAGCCCCAAACGTTCCTTTCCCTGGTCACATCAACCAGCTCTGACTGGGGGTTCCCAAGGCGCTCCCAGGCCAGCGAAGAGATATAATCCCACCGCCTGGTCCTAGGTCTACCCCTCGGTCTCCTCCCATCCTTACTAGGTGCCCGAACCACCTCAACTGGCTCCTTTCGACGCGAAGGAGGAGCGGTTCAACTCCAAGTCCCTCCCGGATGACTGACCTTCTCACCTTATCCCTAAGGGAGACGCCCGCCACCCTGCGGAGAAAACCCATCTCGGCCGCTTGTATCCGCGATCTCGTTCTTTCGGTCATGACCCATCCTTCATGACCATAGGTGAGGGTAGGAAGGGAAATGGCCCGGTAGACAGAGAGCTTTGCCTTCTGGCTCAGCTCTCTTTTCGTCACAACGGTGCGGTAAAGCGACTGCAGTACCGCTCCCGCTGCTCCGATTCTCCGGCCCATCTCACGCTCCATTGTTCCCTCACTCGAGAACAAGACCCCGAGATACTTGAACTCCTTCACTTGGGGTAAGGACTCATTCCCTACTTGGAGTGGACAGTCCATCGGTTTCCAAAATGTAATATAGTAAAATATTGCAGTATTTACATAGAAATTGAAAGGAATAAAAAGGAATAAACTAATCCCATTACTAAGCTCCACACATATACCATTGAACCTCACATGTTCACATAGTGCTGGTATGTGTGTGTGGTGTAAATGCAACCCTCTGCAGACCCTCTACAAGAGTGTGTGCACGCAGGTAGGGATTTTCTCAATGAAATATTGCCCATCTCATTGCAGCCCATCAGCTGTACATTAGCCAATTGGATTCGAGCCTCAGTCTGCACACCGCACTCTCAGGAGCTCTTGGTATATTTCTCTTTAGTCATTGCTTCAGTTCAGTAAGGGTTAATCTGCTCCTAGGCAACCTGCTGCAAACTCAGTATGCTGCACCACGCTTTCATCTCTGTGGAGGAAACCAGTTTTTACCTCATAACGTTTCCTAGGTCGCACAACTAAATGAAGTTTTATTGCAATTGCAATATGGACTTTTGTAGTATTCAAATAGCACTTGATTAGTTTAAGGCTTATTATGTGTTTAAAATAAAAAATGTTTACGAAGTATTGTGGAGTTGCAGAGCTATGCCTGCCTACAAAAGGTGTTCTATATATCTCCTCTTTTTTGATTCAGCTTCTCTTAAAAAATCACATTGTAATCATTCAATGTATTTTTCAATGATATTGAGTATTATGATTAGAAAATGATCAATCCCTCCAATGTCAGTGAAAATAATCACAATTAGTTATTTTATCTAAATGGTGCAGCACGACTGTTTTATCTGCTTTGACATGCTTTAAGAAGCTTACATTGGGACACTAAAGTCACACATATCCCGTATTTGTGTCTCATTAGTTTGGTTGTGGAAGACATTGTGTTTCTTCGTGGATTATCATTGCCTACATGCTGTAGTTGTCTGAGGTCTGTTGAAGCTTTTATCTGTGAGAAAGTGTCTGATAAGGAGTGAGATTCAAACAGAGACAGCTGCTGTGTCTCTGCAAAGATCCTCTTGTTGGTCGATACTGTCTGCAGCTCTGACTCTGTCCAAGGTCCCCTGCAAAGACACACACACACACACACACACACACACACACACACACGCTCACACTCACATGCCTTCACTCCGAGGTGTGTTATGTTATTCAGTGGGTGAAGGTGTGTGAGATGGAGATGCAAATATTTAACTCAAAGTCGTTTTTACTTGTCAACCTCCTTGTGTGTTTAATTGTTTTAAGTTTGCTGTTAAATATGTATAAGTAAGAGTGGGCGATATGGCGAAATATATCACAGAATATATCATTTAACATCACCTTAACGGTTTATATTATGATACTGTAATTGTTGTGTTAATTCACATCCAAACATATGAAATTATTAGCGTCTTATTAGCTAACTGTACGACTTTAGATTACATTGAATTAGATTCAATTGGAATATATTATATTTACTTGTTAGTTCCCAAATTGGGATACTGTTTTTGTTACAGAAGCTAAACTAGGCATTCATTGTACATGATTTTAAAATCAACATAAACAGTAAATATAAACATATTAACAACAAAAAAATAAAATATATATACAGTATTCATTGAATGCACTAATTCAAATGTATAGAGTGAGTTAGAATATACTTTAATAGAGCAACTTACCACTATAACAATATTGATTTATGTGTTTGTTTATTTGGCAGGGACATTGCACCTTAATGGACACTTAAGACATTAAATGTGCCGGATTTAGCTTTGAGCTACTTTCCATCCGCAGTCCCTCTCATAAAACATTCAGAAATGAAGATGATTGAAGTTGCAGTTTTTCAAATCAAACCGATGAGTAAGTCAGACGTGAAGGTCTCATCGGACAACATGAAACGTCACGTGTCGCACTTTTCATTCCCGGCCAGTAATCAAGGAACCATGCGTGGTTTTTCTACCTGAGCACCAGTAGAACGGACCCTGAACTCATCACAAGGTTAGAAACCCAACCAGCGCAGGAAGGATCACAGAGGTCACTTGAGCATTCCAGGGTGTCTCTTTCCCACAGGAAGAGAGAGACATGAGCCAGCGCTTCCTGTGCCCTGGACACACTCACCTTTCATCACATTCTGCCACTCTGAGAGCCTCTAACTCGGCCCGGACTAACACTGTGTAAACGCAGCGCTAACCTGCAGGCCGCAGCACTTTTAGGGGGCAGAGCGGTCCGATTACACCCCCCGAGGGAGGGTCTGCGCTCCTGTCACGCTGCTGTTTCTCTGCGTTACAATCTGAGCATCCTGGGTGATGGAGCCAAGGTTGGATTAGATTCAGAGGGTCAGCCGGAGTTCTGCTCCTCAGTGACGGGAATGTTGTTGTGCAGCTTTTCCCCCTTTTCAACACGTTAAATTTTTTCGTCAAGTACTCGTGTGTGACTGCAGCTGCTGTTTCTCATAGTTGATTCATGGCGCTTATGACTCCGAAAATTACGCGTTTAAAACAAACAACTTGACTCTGTAGAAAATGTAATCTGGGCTTTGTTGCAGTGTAGAAAAACCTTGAAGATACTATTGGACATTTAAGGGTGTACCCCAGTTTAATGGAGTAACAACCGAGTACACGACGCCACAAAAAGGTGGTTTTAAAGTTGATTTAATTTGAATGCAAACTCATATTCGGTCATGCCTTGTGTTCTGCATCATCAGTACATTTCATTAAGATGAACTTTATTTATCTCTCACACAGGGATAATGAAAAAAAAACATTAAACAGTAGGTACAAATATAAAGGTTAATAATACATACTTAAAAAAGGTATACATGTGTAAGTGCGCGAAACCAAAGTAGGTTCATTCAGTGCAATCATTTTATATTATCAACATAAGATTTGACAAACCTTTATTGATCCCCGTAGGGTAATTCAGGTGTCTTAGAAGCAACATCAATAAAAACGGTGAAACACAGGATAGGAAAAGTACGATTCACACAAGAAGAATACAAATAACAAAATGTGTTTCTCTCCCACTCACAAACATGTCACAGCAGAGGCACAGCATACAAATAAGGACCTGAAAATGAGCAGGAAATGGCCCCTTTACGGGTGTTTACATATACACAGACATGGATAATTATGTTAAATATATATACATGCTTATTTAGAAGTGCCAAGTAGGTACATGATGGTGCAAATCATTATACACTGCAGGTTGTTTGAGGTTTTATGAGGGGGTCCAACCTTTATTGTGGACCCTGATGGCTACAGGCACACGTTACTAAGCCATGTCTTCCTGGTGATTTAGGGTTATTTTGTCATGTAGGTCCCAGCCCTCTGAGTCGAGGTCATTATTAGTTAGATGGCAAACCTCCGTGCTAACGTGGCTCCTCCGCTGCTTCCCTCTGGAGTTCAGTAGGTTGTTGTTGTCCTTGTAGCGATGGACGAGGGACGAAGAGGAGGAAGGAGGCCATGGAGCAGTGTGAGAGAAGCTGTGAGGATGAAGATTTGCTATTTCTGAGCAGCCAAACATGTTTTTCTTATTCCCTTTTAGCTGGTAGTGTTGTTTTTCCTCACACTGGTGTATTGTGTGCATTGGGGGCGTGCCACTAAAGGAACTCCTGGCAGCAGAACGATAACAGCGGTGGCACAAAGGAGGGTCAGTGCAGGTTAACGCACAGGGGATACACTCACCAAGGTGTCCAAGATTAGCTGTTATTCTCAGTGTAAGTTTGCTGAATCACATTGGATGTCATATTATAGTTCGAACAGGAAGTGGAAGTAAACAAAAGAACCAAATGTCCTCATCGTGATCCTCTGGGGAGGCGATGGGAATCCCCTTCAGTTAAACACCACAGTTCCGTTAAAGCAATATCCGCCTTTAAACAATGCCTAAATCTGCTTTTGTGCTGTACCCGATGATGTTGAGATAATGCCGTTTGTTTGTGTATGCCCATGTTCCTGCCAGAGTAGAGAGAATCACATGATTTCTCCTCTGCAGCAGCTTTATCAGCCAGGTCTTGGTGTCATTGTGTTCTTATAAAATGTATTTCATTTTTTACTGATCATCTACTTGACTAACCTTTAAAGCTCAACAGAAGATGCTAATTGAATAAAAGTGGGATCGGCATGTCACACAAACATATCACACAAACATGTTACACAAACATGTCACAAACATGTTACACAGACATTTATCTTACATGATACCTCTTTTCATTATCAATGTAATTGAATTTAGTGGAGAAAAATGTAATGAAGTTGACATCTACAGATTCCCTTTTTGTCTGACCAAAATATAAAATGTACCACAAAAAACTATAAAAAGGCGACAAACCAGCACATCTCATTGATTAATGATTTGAGCAATAATAGTTTATAAAAAAAGGATAATAGAATTTATATTTCTTCAATAATGGCATCAAAATACGGTAACATTTAATAGAATCTGCATGTTTTAAGTGTTAACCATTTACTTAATATCCCACTGTGTATGTGCTATTTCCTATGTTTACATATCGTTTTCGTACTTTAAATCCCTATTTTTATAATGACATCACAGTTGGGTTTAATGTTAATATTAAATAGAATCAGGGGGTTTTAAGTCTTCTCCTGTGTTGAGACTTAACGATTAGAAACAGTTATTACTTCATCTCACTGTGGCTCTCCTATTTTCTGTATTTCTATATTTATTTAGTATTTTTCTCTGAACGTAGACTGACCCCTCCCCCCCCCTCTTTATTCTCAGATGTGCACCCCAGCCAACACACCAGCGACGCCCCCTAACTTCCCCGACGCGTTGACCATGTTCTCCCGGCTGAAGGCGTCCGAGAGCTACAGCGCAGGAAGCCCCGCCTCCATGGCCACCTCCCCCCCGCCCCCCCAGGTCGGAGGATGGGGGGTTTCACCAAACGTACCTAATGTGCCGCAACCTCCACTGGGACTCTGGACTCAGCCCCCCACGCAGCCCTGCCCCGCCTGGCCCACGGGCGTCAACCCCCACACAGGGGTGGAGCAGAAAGTTAGCGTAGCCATGGAGGCCGAGAGATGAAGGGCAGCACGGGACTGAAACAACTCCCCTTTTCCTGGGGAGGGAAACAGGGAGGGGGGACTAAAGAGGGAGGGGGGGTGGGAGAGGATAGTGGGTAGAAATGGGTTTTGGTCTTTGTCCCAGGAGTGAGACGGAAACTACGCAAAAGCCAAGAAAACTCAACGTGGACATTTTAAGAAGAGGGGAGGAACCGATGCAAATGTCAATACAAAAAAATAGAAAAAAGAAACGCACACACACAGTAATAAGAGAGAGGTCTTTGTTAGTTTTCCTAAGTAAATGCATAGATAAGATATTATTGAACTTAAAATAAAATGTAAGAAATCGTCACGCCCAAGGATTCTATGTGATGTTCGAGGACATTCAAGGCAGCAGCAGTCATCTTCTGTTTAGTTTTTCTCTTCTTTTCAGCCAGTGTTTCTTTGTTTTTTGCCACTGGTGTTTCTGTGTTTCTGTGCTGCATGAGGAGAGAGCGACTTGCTTTGAGATTCACTCAAACATCAACACGCACTTCAGTGTGTACGCATGTGAGCGGGTTTGTAATCAAAAAATGTATACACACACATATATATTCGCACACACACACACGAATACACACACATTTAGAGTTTAGAGGAAACACCTCCATACTGTCATCCCCATCCTCAAAGGTGGGGCTTTTCTTACCTCACCTGCTGGTCACCTGACTTCTTTCAGCCAATCAGGGATTCTTAAACCAAGCGTTGCCGCCGCAGGATGTTTTTAAAGGTTTTTGTTTCTTAAAGGCAGCAGCTTTATGCTAACTGATCCTCGCTGCGCGATGGCTTTTTTCCGGACGCAGTTTGAATCTCCGCTGTATACTTTTTCCAGAACATTTGGGTTATTACACGAAAAAAAAAAAGTGAGAAAATGATGGTTTAATAAAATATCGTTTATAAAATGTTCTGTTTTTGTTCAAGGGGTAAGGGAGGTGGCTTTTCAATAAATGGGGTGGGACTTTCAGGTTGATTTCTTTTTTTTAAAGAGTGAATCAAACGCAGCTAAAAACGGCTACAGATTTTTTTAAAAGAGTAAAAAAAAAACTGCTCCATCTTTGTAAAACAGAATTGCCACTTTGCATGATGTGTTCATAACGTGTACATGAGGTCGAGGCGTCTTTATGGGAGGGGGGGGGGGGGGGTCTCATTCCCAGCGCTATCAGAGATGCAATAGATGAGCGTTTCTCTACAAAGAGTCACTTTGAGGCGAAATTGGAAAAGGGTCTTGTTAGAAATGAGAAACAAAGGAAAACAGATGTGGGGCAGCTTCGGGGAGCCCACCACCAAATATTTGGGGCCACTACAGACTACTTCAGATATACAGTATATATATTTACCCTCAGATGCTCAACATCTCTAATTTGACCGGTCCCTGGTCCGTTGATAGCGCAGAGGGACGATTCAGGGAGGACCCTGATATACGGCAATATTTTAAAAAACAGGGTCTGCCCCGTTTTAGTTTCTCCTGCATTATTTTTCCATTTGATACAAGAGTAATAAGAGATATTTTGAATAGATGAGGGTCCTTTTTTTTCTCAAAATGATGGATATAATACTGAATAAATAACTAAGCAACTTCCTTTTTTTAATTATTTAGAATAATGTTTGAGTTCAACCTTTTCCATGCTTCATACTTTATTTGGTTAAATCAGAGAGTGTTTCTGGGTGGGCTTGTTCCTAAATGGTTTCTCATGTATGTTTCCCCCCACTTGTATGACTATGAGACCATACCCACAATATTTGTGGACTACCTGATAATTAACTTATCATTTTTGTGAACCTAAATAAATATTGTATGTCAACCTAAGCGGTATTGGTTTACTGGAAAGTGTGTGTGTGTGTGTGTGTGTGTGTGTGTGTGTGTGTGTGTGTGTGTGTGTGTGTGTGTGTGTGTGTGTGTGTGTGTGTGTGTGTGTGTGTGTGTGTGTGTGTGTGTGTGTGGTTGTGTGTGTGTGTGTGTGTGTGTGTGTGTGTGTGTGTGTGTGTGTGTGTGTGTGTGTGTGTGTGTGTGTGTGTGTGTGTGTGTGTGTGTGTGTGTGTGGGGCAGTGTGTGGCAGTGTTTAGTAATGACAATGGGAAAATGGATGCGTCATAATCTCACGCTTGGCTGCCTCTCAGCCAGCCGGATTTAATACAGTCAGCCAGCCGGACTACACACTCGTGTCCTACAAACCTCACTCTCTCTGTCTGTCTCGCTCCAATTCAAACAAGCTTTATTGTCATGACCATAATGACAAATATAACAGACTACTATATACAGTTGTGTATACACATACCAAAATAAACACATTCATGGTTGGTGGCCTTCAACATCAAGACAAAATGATTGCTATTTGTCCAGCATATAGCTCATACTATATATACATAATACTTAAGTACAATTCCCTCATGTTGTGGCAGGCATTACATTTTGATTAAATCAATTCAGTTCAAATGGCCCTTTTATGGGTTTTACCTTTCCTGTAGTTGTGCAGGATACAGTAAAAGCACGAAATACAAATATGAACCATTGCATGAAAGAACCCCTTCAGTATTTATATTAATATTACATCTCTCTCTCTTTCTGTCTGACAACTAAGAAGTCTGTCTGAAGTTTTAGAGCAAGACGTGCCAAATCCAAAATGGAGAAAGACTTCTGAAAGAGACCACCTCTATGTTCACCTCCCTAAAGCCACTCCTCTCCAGATGTAAACACAAACTAACCAGAGCTGTCCACACACACATAACACACACACACACACACACGCACAGACACACACACACACACACACACACACCACAAATGCCAGTGGTGTAATGGTCATTATAGCGAAAGGGTCACAGAGTTCTCCGTGTCCTCAGCTCACCTCCTGGCTGCTTCCACAGGAAATACAACTAAAAGCTGAGTGTGTGTGTGTGTGTGTGTGTGTGTGTGTGTGTGTGTGTGTGTGTGTGTGTGTGTGTGTGTGTGTGTGTGTGTGTGTGTGTGTGTGTGTGTGTGTGTGTGTGTGTGTCGCTGTGCCAATCTGAGCTGTGAGAGTGTGTCAGCGAGGTCGGGTTGGCATCGGGATCTGTGGTGCTTCGGAGTATGTGGGAACAGGAATATAAATCAGGGTTGGTACCAGAGAGGCGCAGCATGATGGCAGAACACAGGGTCTCAAACTGGGGCGTGGATATGGAGTGAATCTGGTTTTTGGCCAAGTAGATTTACAGATAAAGGACTTTAAATGAGGCATACATAAACACAGCAAGACTAATTCAATTATAGAAAAGGAGCAAAAAATAGTACTATTATAAAAGAGAAATATATACAGACACGAAACTACGTTTAAATTGGATAGCTGTGCAGATTTAAGCAAAAGGGATCATAAAAGGGCCCCAATAATAGTCATTAGTGATAGGGAAATAGTGTTGGTAAATACAAATAATAGAAAATCGTAGAAAGTTGAGAAAATGACATCACTTTACTGTAACGCAGCCTTTGAAACCAGGAAAAGGCAACAATAACGCCATTTTGCGATATCCAAAATCTAACACGATCTTTCCTAATATCACAATATCGATAAAGTATAGATCTTGTATCAAGGCCTAGTCTCAAGGCAACCACTACTTAACTTATTTCCCTTTTTATCACAACCTCACTGTAAAGAGTGCTGTAAATTGAAAATCTATTTGGGCGTCGTCTTAGTTTGTTACTGTAAAATAGCTAATGCTAAGTACCCACTGTTTCTATTTACTCCCAACAAACTGCTGATCTAAACAAACATAACTCATATTCTGAAGTCATCACTTTGCCACGAAGGAGACACCACATGAAAGATTCATCCTCCGGCATTTTAAGTCATCGGATTACATGAAGCACCCACTTATTAAAAGAGGATGAGGAAATGCATCGTTAACACGAGTCAGATGTTGGTGTAGTGCTGTGGAGTTTAGAGCATCTAACCTTAACGCTAAAAAGGTCCATATTTTGTTCTGGGTCACTGCATGCTGTGGACACAACACAGCCTGTGTAAACAGCGCTTTATTAGCCAGCTGCTGGGGGAATTACCACTGGTGATAATTGTATTTTCTGTTTACAAATAGGACTACTTTTCAGAAATGTTCCAGTCTTTTATTGACCTCCTTAAATAGGTATCTTTAATGCCAACAGATCTTTTTATTTGTATTTTATCTTTGTATTTCTGGTGTTATTCTGAACTGGAGAATCGTTCACAAACCTAATTCCCCCTTTGATAATTAACATATTTCTAAATCTGAAATCAGTTTAAGTGCACTACAGCACAACTATATCTTACTTCAATTCTACTTAAAGGCACCCTGTAGAGCAGGGGTGTCAAACTCAAATACACAGTGGGCCAAAATTAAAAAATGGGTACTAGTGGAGGGCCGGACTGGTTCAATGTTTATTGCAAAACTTATTGAAATGAACTTATTGCACATATTAAACCTGGAACTAACAAAGCTTAAATGATTGCCTATAAAAACAACATTAAACATTAAATAATCAGTTGCATTCATTTCTTATGGCTCTATCTGCTGCTTTTCCAGAGTCATTTCTTATGATTACATTTTTCCACAGGCCAACAACAGCTTCAAAAAAACTATTTCCCTCAAAGAACAAACCAAACATGCCCTGTTGTCGTGAGAGAAAAAGTGCAGAAGGAAACATCCATTGAAACTCAGTGTGCTGCTCTGTGATGCTAGTTCAAGCCAGATACTTGGCATCTCATCTTGGGTGCAAGGTCATCAATGTTTGGGGTCAGGCTCTGAGCTGAGGAAACCCTCAGGATTGAGTGAAGGTGTGCGTGCAATATACCGGCGGGCCAGATCTAATAGGAATTAAAATTATCCTGGGGTCCAAAATTAAATCCACCAAGGGCCTGATTTGGCCCCCGGGCCTTGAGTTGGACACATGTGCTGTAGAGTTTTTGATCACTTAGAGCACTTTGGAGCCAAACATATACACATATTAGTGGGTCCTTTTTTCGGTGCTATTCACACTATCCCAGGGATTGACCACTGGTGGCAGCAATGAAGCAAGGAACCTAGCATGTTGCTGACAAAATCAAAGAAGAGAAAGACTGCAAACAAGTAAGTAAAATGTCAATTTTGAGAAATACTTATCAATCATTTTCTTTTGTGATTACGCCACATGCATATTTTCAGATTTTAAGGCTTAAGTGAAGCATCAAGGAAGCTTGGTGGGTGTTGTTTGAAAACAGGTCTGTGTGGCTAAGGAGCTAAAGTGTTGTTGGTGAATGCTAACAACAGAAATGTGGTTTTGTCTTTGTTAGAAAATGACAATAGGTTAACATTTGTCTTTCATATAGAGAAGTAGATACAGACACAACCCCAAGTAGCATGCTTTAGCTCTTTAGAAACGGATAAAAGAGAAATAAGAAGGTTTATCCAAGGCTATAGAGCAGAAGCTAGCTAATTAAAAGGGCCAAGAGAGTTTAAATGCATGGTCCTGTTGCTAGCTATCTATCAAATCATCCATTAAAAAACAATGTTTCTATGCATTAGATCAGCATGTACACTATAGAGTCCACTGTAGAAACAGACGAGGTGCAGGTGAGGTATGCAGGCGGACAGAGGGCAGTGTGTGTGTGTGTGTGTGTGTGTGTGTGTGTGTGTGTGTGTGTGTGTGTGTGTGTGTGTGTGTGTCGTTCTGCTCTCTGCAGAACGACACCGTGACTTTGGGTTTGTTTGTAACCGAGCACCTCACCTTCCTCTGTTCTCTCCACAGGTGAAGGCTCTGCACCGGACAACCTGCAGCTAGCAGCAGGAGGTGGGAGAAAGGTGAAACATGTACACACACACACACACACACACACACACAGCTTCTGGTAGGCATTATGGGGAGAATGTAAGAATATGAGTCAGTGTGAAAAAGTGAAGTAAGGAAGGAAATAATGGTGGCATATAGTGACAGAGTGTGGGGTAAAGAGTCAATGGTAAAAGGGTTTCATATTGTGGAAAAACATTGTTAATTTATTTATCATTAGCTGATGTTTAAAGAGATGTTTTCTTCCTACAACTGAAAGACTACAGAGATAAAGAAAATTGTAAAAGCTGGTAAAAATGAGTTGGGAAATGAGTGTGTGTTTCTCAATAATGTTGAATCATTCAGCCTCGGACTCTGTTCTTGGGTCGCTTGTAAACTGTTAAAGCTAGCCGCTAATGAAGCCTTCTGTCATGGCCATAACTACCATGATGCTTGACTTCATGAACAGATAACTCTGTGGTTTGAGGATTTAAATCCAGTTATTTATAGCAGGGTTTATTTACTGTTTGTACTTTATATTTGAGCTTTTAAATCTCACATAACCCACTAGCTTCCTGTCCAAAAAGAATATTGCTACAGGAAATAACACGCTAAAATCAGCCTGAGTTGTGTTAGCTTTCACTACTCTTCTGAAGAAAATAAAGCGTTGTTAAATATGTTAGAGAAAGTTGGATTTGATTTGAAAACCTTGGCATTATAAAAAATAGAAGAAGTTGTTTTTTCTTAGTATTCAATCACTTCATGGCTTTAACGGCGCTTCTGTTGCTAAGACTCACAGTCACTTATATCTGCTGAATGTGTAATTAGGCAACGGGTTGTTAACACATCTTCCATATCAGCTTCTGAAGGTGATAAGATGTCAGTGCTGTGTTTACAACTTGTAGCGTTATCTGCACTCAGGTGGACACAATTGTAATGCAGCTTTAAGCATTATTATAACTGGAAATATTTGTACATAAAGGCCGCCAGTCAGTGGGTTTCATGCTCTTGTTTGTTTACAGTCATTATTTCCATTTCTCTAAATAATATGCCAATGATTCACTGATGTTAAACAGTGTCGCAATAGCACCTAGATCTGTAGTTCAGCCAGTGCTAGTGTACCCGGCCCTGTGTGTGTGTGTGTGTGTGTGTGTGTGTGTGTGTGTGTGTGTGTGTGTGTTGTGTGTGTGTGTGGGTGTGGGGGTGTGTGTGTGTGGGTGTGGGTGTGCATGGCCGCAGTGAACCTGTAACAATGGCTGTGTGCCATTCCAGCCACTCTGTGCCCGAGATCCTGAGTTGGACACAAAGCCGGCTTTATCTGCGCCCTCACTGTTGTATCAGTGCTGCCTGGCTGGAGGCATTAGCACTGGACTTAGCAGCCCCACACACACACACACACACACACACACACACACACACACACACACACACACACACACACACACACACACACACACACACACACACACACACACACACACACACACACACACACACACCAGTGCCAAAACAATACATTACACTTAGACTGGGAGCAGGAGGAAGTTGTGTGTATGTGTGAATGTTGACCATAAAGAGACCAATGGACGAAATGACAGAGACAGACGAACGCTGTTTCTGTTCCCATGTGATGTTGGGAAGAAAGTAGTATATTGTGTGTGTGTGTGTGTGTGTGTGTGTGTGTGTGTGTGTGTGTGTGTGTGTGTGTGTGTGTGTGTGTGTGTGTCTGTGTGTGTGTGTGTGTGTGTGGTGTGGTTGTGTTTGTGGGTGTGTGTGTGTGTCTGTGTGTGTGGTGTGTGTGTGTCTGTGTGTGTGTGTGTGTGTGTGTGTGTGTGTGTAACTTGAGTAAATGTAATTTGTGTTAACTTTCTTGACTGTATTTGAGAGTAAAAACATGATGCATTCATAGATTTCCTCTTCTTTCTTTCTTTTTCACTTCCCCTCTCTCTTTCTTCTCAACCCCCCCCCCCCCTCTCCTCCTCCCTTCTCTGCAGACACTTCCATGAACATGATTTCTCACTTTCTGCTCTCCAACGCTTCCCCTCCCGCACAGAAAGCTTGGAATGTGGACAAAAGAGATTTTATAAAAGACACGGAGGACAAAACGAGCCATAAAACACGTTTCCAGGTGAATTAGCAGGTTGTTACACTGCAGGACATCACAGACAGATGTTCTCACAGGAACACTGAAGAGGCTGTTAACCCTTTGTGTTCGGAGACGTTCAGCATTTATGCAGAAAAGGCCTTGAAGGTACAAGGCAAGGTGAGTTCATGTATACAGCACATTTCCACACAAGGCCATTTTAAGAGGATGGAAAACAAAAAATGCATATATAAACATAAGAAGTAAAAGTAAGATGTGCATGTGAGTAAAAAGCATAACATGAAATAAAATAGATTTAAAAGGAAAAAGTAATGTAATGCACAATATATCGCATGTGTATTACAATGTTTACAGTGGTTTAATTGTATTACTGAAATATACTTAATTGTCTTTTGACTGCCTGAAGCATAATAATATAAGATAAGATAAGATGTACTTTATTGATTCCAATTTGGGAAATGTTTGCGTGCATTAGCATAAAAGTCAAGGCATTGCACATAAGAGAAATTAAAAAGAGTAAAAATAAACAATTCTAAAATGTAAACATCTCAAAATTGAAATAAAACAGCATTCAAAAAGTCGAAAATATACATGTAGAAATACCAATTTGATTGACAGACCCCCCCCAGCAAGTGAAAATTACACATTGTGCGTTTAAAGTTAATAATCAGCTATTTTACTACCCGTTAAACTGGCAAAGTCACATTCCCATGCTCCTTCAAACCTTCAGTTAATTTTTTACGACCCATCGTGAGCTTATGGCCGTCTGCTTGACTTCCAAAAGGATTTTCCTGCTTCTCTCCGGCTCTGTGGTGACAGCAGGGGTTCGATTAGATTACATGAAACATTAATGATCCCCGCGGGGAACCAGGCCGACATCGTACATCAAAGGAAAATAGGTTGAAAAGAAGAAGAAAGCAAACATACATGCAAACATACAGCTAACATCTCCAACATGTAGTCACCAATGTTTAGGTGACAGAATAATGAGTAGACATTTCCCCCATTTAAATAGCTTTCATGATGTCTTGTGAATAATTTGCGTGTTAGCATAAAAGCATTTGCTGATCAGCATTAAACACAAACAGCTGAGGCCAGACTGTTCTCACTCTGTTTGTACCTATATGAACTATAATTAATGCATTATAATTCAAAAATAACCCACGTAATTGTGAGCCAGGGCAGGTTAGGTAGTGTAAAAAATATAATACAGTATGTCTACAGGAAGAAGGTTGTTGGAACGGGTGTGTCCAAAAATACAGGACTTCCCGTGTGAAACCATTGACTTATTTGTTGCGTAACTTTCGTTCTTAAAGGTCCCATGTCATGCTTTTTTCTGGTTATTACCCGTCCCCTTGTGTGTTATGAAGGTTTTTCTGCATGTAAACGGTCTGCAGAGTCACAAACCCTCAAAGTACACCCTGTAGCGAGTAAAACTCTAACACAGAAAAGACCTGTCTATGCTGCCCCAGAACGCCTCGTTGGAGATTTCTCTTTTTCCATTGTTTACTTCTTGGGTATAGTGGCGTATTTCGGGTATAGTGACATTACCTCCGCGGAGCCGTTACGTTTGGACCAATCCGCGGACTTCCTCACACACACTCGGCGGGACGTTGCGAGGCTCGCTGCTGCGAGGAGCGGGACACTGTGAGCTGGCTCACTGGTGTGGGGTCGGCGAGACACCGCGGAACTCAGCCTGGGCACACACACAAACTCCCAGCCAGGCTGCGGGTGTGTGTGTGTTTCGGGCTGGGTTTCGCTGTGTCTCGCTGTCTCGCAGACGGCCACTGGGCTCACAGGGAGGTGGGGGGGGCAGGAGCTCCAACAAGCCGTATAGGACAGAGAGTGAATACACATACTATACAGAGATGCTGTATGAGAAACCAATGTGAGTTTGGAAAATTGCACAATATAAATGTATTCTAGTAGACCTCAACAATGGAGTTATGATCAGTAGAGATGGCCATGACATGGGACCTTTAACGCAGCTTCTTTAGATATTTGAACCGAACCCACAATCTAATCCTCAACCTAACCAAAGGTTTGATGCCTCAACTGGTTCTGCACTGCAGGGCTCTGGTGACTGGACACTCATACCAAAATGTACAAAGAATAACCCAAAAACGTTTCGTAAGACAACATACAAACCATAGTACAAGGATCTGTTGCTGAGGCTTATGGGAATGTCTTTAGTTATGCAGTTCTTTGGGTCATAAACTAGAGTGTTGGGCAATTTTGACCTGATTATGGCGCTAGATAAAATCACCCAAGTGTTTACGTTTAGTCCTGAGAGGGACATGAATGTTGTTTGCCAAACTTCATGGAAACCAATCCAAAAGTTGCCGATGTATTTCGCAAAAAAAATATTTTCTGGGGATCTCCTGTCCTTTGGATTCTTTACATGGAAACAACACATAGTGTACTGTAATAATCCATCCACTTAATGTTAAGATATTCCACTGAAACTGCCATCACTAGAGAAAGGCTGCTTAAGATAGTAAAATAGTACCAGCCTTATCCCTTAAGATTGACATTTACACTGGACTAACAGAACATCCTGTTTTATGCCTCAAAGCACTTTGTAAGTACTTAGAAAATTCTTTTCCGCTGAAGTAGTGTATCTAAAAGTCAGTGTAGATGAAGTGCACACATCAGTAAGAGTTCAAATGCTGCATGTATCTTGTTTAACAGCGTCCTAACAGGTGATCATGTGAGCAGAGGTGTTGACAGCTCAATCCATGTGAGACAAACGACTCTGCACACCAGGGAAACTCGTGTGATTTGTCCCCGTGATTTATCTTTTGTTGTAAGGCATAACAATGAGGTGATGTGCGTTTTTTAAAAACATCTTTACAGCTCAGTGATTCTGCACGGAGTTGTTAAAGGAAAGCTGTGTTACATAAGCCTCTTGTTGCGAGCTGATGATTTACAGCAGCGATATGTGTGTGACCATAACTCGTGTGCTGTTAGGCGTCTGTGGGGGGTGTGATGAAGTGTCTCTGATGCAGCGTTGGATCCATCGTGCCTCGCCTGTCGCTGCGGCTGCAGAAATCGTTTCTCATATTAGACCTGCATGCTGGCAGCGTGCCCGACTTCCCCTCTCGCCCTCTTTTAACTCTCTTATCCAGGGTTCGAGTTATAAACTGAGCTCTATGGGGGTCTTTAAAACTAACACGTGCGCATGCATGCTCACACACACACACACACACACACACACACACACACACACACACACACACACACACTCAAACACATGCACACACAAGGCCGGACTGTCAGGCCGGGTATTATACACTCAGCCAGGCCACTACCAGTTTTTTTTGTGTGCCATTTTGCTGGATTTATTTGTGAATATTTACAGCGGTGCTGCCCATAGTGACAGCCCTATAGCTTAAATCTACTACCCAAAAATAAACATATGGACATGGGTTACTATTTAAAAAAAAATTGCAAATTTAGGAACCTATCCATGTGAACATATTTTAAGTGGGGGTGGACCTGAAATCCTCTAGGGGGTCCAGGGGCATGCATCAATCTGGTGCATTTTGAGGGGAAAATAAAGAGACTCTATGGAAACATCCATATGAAACATAACTGTATACATTTCAATAATCATAAGAACATGGCCATAACCAATGACATACCATATCCAATATTAAAAAACATTGAAACTTGTTTATTTATTTATTTTCGGTTCATTTATAGTTGCGAGTGTGTCTGGGCTCCTGAACCAGCCTCACCTGTCTCGCTCCTCTCCCCCCTGTTCCTCTTTGAGGCACCAGCAAAGATTTTAAAAGTGTATCTTACCTTTTTTCACCTATTTAACATTTTTTTCTTTTTATTCATGCATATTTTACTAGTCACTCCCCCCTCAAATGGAAATATGTGTTTACATAAATGGTGACCAAACTGTTTGACCCACTGAGATAACTGACTAAGTTAACTATCTAAACACCAGGAGTCCTTTACCTCACCTGAGCTGTAGTTATCAGAGGCTCTCAGTCTGAAAGTAGAGAGCTTTCCCTCCACCTTATTGTTGAAACCCAAACAAACCCAACCTAACCCAACCCTAACCCAACAATAAAAGTAATCGCTGCGCGCGCTCTCTCTCACTCGCGCCACACATACACACACCCTCCCGAGCTTGAATGACACACAGACCAATCGAGGGCTTTGATGTATGATCGGTATGACAGTGGCCATGTCGGCAGGCCACATCATGTAGACAGCCAGTCACCCTGTGTGAGGCAGACCCACATTTGCGCAGCGTTGCGTTCATACATTAAAAAAATAAATAATCCTCAGGCTAACAGGCCACTTAACAGGCCAGGCCATCGGGAAAGGCATAGATTGCGCAATAATGTATTGCGCACCTGAGGTGCAGTGCAGGCATATTGTCATTCAAGAGATGCGTAGTTCTTTTGGAAAACGTGTTTTTCTTTTCGCCTATTTACCTCGTTAACGTAAATAATAGGCTACTCATTACATTGACACATGCAGTATTTGTGATTAAAATAATGGTTATTGGTAATGTATTAGCGACCCCCACAGATGTATGATTTCACTGCGTCCGTGGGAGCTCAGACCCCTCCTTATGAGAGCTCAGCTCCCATTGGCTCCCACATAACTCGAACCCTGCTCTTATCCCCCTGCTTTTACTCTCTTTATTCCCTCCTCCCCCCTTATGTTTCTCTCCTCTCTCACTTACTTTTCCTCTTACACAAACACACTTGTCCTCCTCACTCTGATCAGAGTGCTGCAGTCATCTTTCACACAAAGCAAGTGTGTGTGTGTGTGTGTGTGTGTGTGTGTGTGTGTGTGTGTGTGTTGTGTGGTGTGGGTTCAAATTCTCGTCCTGTTAGTCAGTGTAATCCAGCTGCGAGCCGTTGCACAGGAAGTGCTTCTAACAATGGTTTTGTTGAGACAAGAGAACAGGAACATCAACACTCGGTGACATACTGCACACACGCGTATTTACAGTGATGACATTCTCCAAACACACCCTTATCTGTACTTGACAGTAATCTTGAGGCTTGACACAAGTCATGACTCAAAAGTACTACTACTGCAAGGAAAAATAGAAACAAGACATTGACTGCTAACTACCGTTCTGTATACCAGATAATAAAATACATATCCTTGAGTTTACAGTGAGTCATAAATAAAACAAAAGATATGAGGCCAATGGGTCCAGATTAGCTTAGACAGATACTGTAAACACACACACACACACACACACACACACACACACACACACACACACACACACACTTACTGTACACATGGCCGACACCTCTTTCCTTGGAGGAGACGACAGTCACATCAAATGTGTCCTTTTGTAGATATTTAATGGGAGAAATAATTCAAAAGAATACAAAAAAGAATATTACCAATTAGTAAAAGACAAATATTAGAATGTTATTATGGTATGACGGCTAAAAAATATCAAATCTCTCTCTTTGTGTAGATAGTAAATGTGAGATAGTGAGTAAAATGTAATGCAATTGGAAACAGGACTCGACACGAGGAGAGCTGGAGCTTTGATGGCAAACACTGGTGGTTTATTCGGAGTTACGGCCGGAGAATTGACAAGACAGGTGCTGTGTCACGAGTTGACACAGCGGTTGCCAAACCAATTCTGAAGAACTCTTCTGCAGCTCAAGGTTTTAACTAGTTCGGAGTGTAATAATCAACATTCTTCATGAGCGAGACCAAACAAATATGGACCCTGAATCTAACTAGAGCTCTCGTCCACAGGAAAGAATGTGCGCCAGGGAGCCTACGTCCCTGAACAGTAAACTACCTCATGGCGGCTTGTGCTCTGTCATAGACTGGCAACAACAATGCGCCCAAGCTGCCCCTCCTTAAGAGAGATAGCAGCAATACCCAAGGCCGTAGACCTATGCCACGGGAAAGGAGACAGCAAAGAGAGAAAACGATGAACTGGGTCGAAGGTTGAATACCTAAGCAAATTATTCCCTAACAGTACACAGTATATGTTGAAGATTAAAAAAGATTTAAACAATAGTAAACTTAATAAAAGATTTACATTATTGTGACATTATGGTAAACCTATGACTGACATTCTAGTTTGATGCTCACGAGGACAGGCACACATGAACAGACACAAACACACACACACACACACACACACACAAACACACACACGCAGACACACTAATCCAGTGATGACGCAACCCTCTCAGTGACTGTATGTCATCATCAGCGAGACGTCCTATGAGAGGAGACAGTCTGTTAAATCCTCTCTCTGTAATTAGAGTACAGCAATCAAACACACACTGACCTATATCACACACTATGTTATGGTTTGGAGTAGTTTAAGATTAAGGCGTTTGATAGACCGACTTGTGTATCAGTTAGGTAACAGCACATCATTGCCTGGTAAATCCCTGTTATAACGCTGTGTACAGTTTCACCACTTCTCATTATGTCTATAGCACACCATGGTCTATTCCAAATATTGATATATTATCTAAAAAATACACCATTTATTCTACTAATATTTAATTACTACATTCTGTTTTATGTTATTCAAATGTGTACATGTAGCCTATATATTGAACTTATTTCTGAATTAAATTAGCACCATGATTTCCCTGGCACATTACTACTACATTTATTACCAAATTGTATTTATTTGTATGTCTTAAGTGTCCTGTATATTGCATTATGGAGTAGTGTGGGTCATTGCCATCAACTACTGCTGTGGATGTGATAAAGCCTCTGAATCTCACAAGCTAACGCCTGCGAGCTAGCATACGCTACCTTTGTTTGTTTTCACTAGACAACAACATATCCACATATTTATTTTTAAATGATTATTAGTAATCAGTATTTATTTAACATGCTGTTTTATCTTATTCTATTATGCAGTAGCTATTGTGCATTTAAAATAGCCTTTGCATTTAAATCTTTACCTTCTAGCGCATAAGCTAATGCATGCTAGTTAGCATAGGCTGATTAGTATGTGATTCATTGGATTGCTTTGTTTTATTTGCCCTGTAAACATGCTTATTCTCTATTTTTACTTTATATCCAAACACTTTGAATTACACCCCCTGTATGAAAGATGCTGTATAAATTAAGTTGTATTTTTATAATTATGTTGAATTGTTTCAGGTCAAGGAGCTAACGTTAATGTACCATTAGTGTCTGAAGATATGTGAGAACTTTTTCCTGATGAATAATGAAACTCATTGACCATCAGTGACTGTGTGACTAATACCCAGACAGGTGGTGCTTACACACACTTTACTGTTATTTAATCTGAGTGCATCTAACACACTCACACAGATATCAAATAAGCAGCTGAGATATTAGGTGTGTGAGTATGTGTGTGTGGATAGCCTATATTACCGAGTAGAGGTGTACAAACTAGAACAGAGAAACATGTGAAGCGTGTGCAAAGCTCTTTAATATTTCATGTTGGTGCACGCTGACGGATGAATGAAAGAAAAGATGGGTGGATGGATGGAGGTCTGTTACTGCAGCCTTGTGACGTCAGCCTGTAAACTAAAGTCACAATCCTCTGTGGGCCTGACCTGCTCTTTATAGTGTAAGAGAATGACATCTAGTGTTCAGCTGCTCAAACAACACACAGATTGATAAGTGATGCTTTCCTCTTTGATACAGACACACAAACTAGGGCTGCGCAATTAATCAAAACTCTTGCAATATCCAAATCGCTGTTAGTGCAATATTTGATAAAGTATTGGGGTGATACTGAAAAGTGCTAACCAACCATTTTATATAATGGTCACTCTCTCTTATATTGCAAACATATCGCAATTGCAATATCAGTCAAATGAATTGCAATTTGTTGTTATTTCTTTACTGAATCTGCACATGTTGTGTTATTTAGACCACTTTTCCTTATTTCTGCTAATAAAACCTGTAAATGGCAATATTTGTATTTGGAATGTGGTCGAAATGTTCCCAGTAGTTTAGAGAATAAAACACAATTGTACATATTATTCTAAAATATACCAAAAATGATAAATAGACTGATCATTTAGCAGTGTTTTTCCTCCTGAGCTGTGTATACCTAGTGTACTCAGTGTGTTGAATATAGGTCAGACATCATCTGCTCTGCCGATGTTACACACAGGCTGCGGGCGTTATTGATGCTACGGTGGCTGCATGGGGCCAACTGCCACATTTCACAGTTGAACAAACCGGTACGCTGTGTACTATCACATCCACGAGGGCTGTGCTATTTTTAGAACGAAAAAATCGACTGAAAAATCGCATTTTAAGTATTGAGTGTGGCTGCGACCTTTGAACTCAGCTTTGTCTGTATTCAATTCCTATCATGGGTTACTGACGCCAATAATGACTGATTAATATTGATAAATGTTTTAGTATATACTCACATTACAACACTCATTGTAGGGAGGTTTTTCTGTAAACTTATGTTAAAGGTATCATTGTTAGTTGCAAGGGAATGTCATAATTAAAGAAATTACACAATTGCAAGAAAAAATGATATTTTGATCAGAGATGGAAACCATTTTTTCTGTATCTGGCTGATATTGTTGTTATTGTTTGTAAATGTTCTCTGATTGGTAATCGATATGTCTGATAAGCTTTGTTGTAAAGGAATATTTGAGATATGGTGGTCAATGTTGTAGTTTGGTACTAACTTAAATAAGTAAAACAGAAATGAAAATATCTCTTTGTGCTCGTTTCACAAGTTTTAAAGCTGCACTTATATATATACTTTTAACATTCTGCGTATAATGTGACACAAACTGACCTTCCCCTCATTTTTACAGCACAGAAAATAAGAATCATTGAGTAAACAGTCATAAATGTGAACAACAAATATTTTAAAATGTTGTTTTCATGCTGTTGAAAGAATATTTCTGTTGTCTTTAAATGTGTTGCTATCTATCTATCTATCTATCTATCTATCTATCTATCTATCTATCTATCTATCCATCCATCTATCTCTCTATCTATCTATCTATCTATCTATCTATCTATCTCTCTATCTCTCTATCTATCTATCTATCTATCTATCTATCTATCTATCTATCTCTCTATCTATCTATCTATCTATCTATCTATCTATCTATCTATCTAAAAGGCACTAACTGTCAGTACGTCTGAGTGAGATTGAGTTCATTTGGTAGTCCAACATATCTCTGTATGACTTTTAATTTAAAGTCATACTAACCCTAACCCTAACCCAAATTTGATTTTTTCTCAGAATTCGACTTTTTTTTGTCAAAATATGCCTTTTTTCTTAGAATTATCCTTTTTCTCAAAAATGTCACTTCTTTTAAAATCATATTGTGACATTCTCACTGAAGAGACTTGCAATTATTTGCCCTAGACTTCTGCTTTCAGACGTAGTTAATTATGAAGTTATTACCCTATCCGATAATAATCCAATGCAGAGGCAATAATGTAATATAATACATTATTTTATATATATTCAATATTTATATATGTATTTTTATATAGTCTTAAAGTTACAACCGGCCCTTTGAGTGCAACCACACAAACGGAGCTATGCTATTGCCTAAAAATAGCATGATAGGTGACCTTTAATACCAAAGCTCAAAGTCTTTAATAAATAGTCTGGTTTTTGAGGTGCTGTGCATTGGGATGTATTCTTAACAACCATAAAAACAATATGATGAACTGTGCCAGGAAAACAAGACAAGAGGAATTTGTTTAACAAATGAAAAGGGAATAAATCAGTCTGATTAAAAAAAAGTTGCACCAAAACAAGTAAATGTCATCACCTTGCAAATGACCGCAGTGTTCCTGTGAACTCCAGCTACTGTCCATTGTCCTGCAGAGGCCCCTGGCTCCTATCATTTGCATGTTTTACGATCGGATCTGTTTGTGCGCGCTGTTTACATCATTTTACCCTGAGTCACATCCAGAGGCGCCTGTGTTGAAGCTACTTCTAATGTCGACGATGGGAAATATAACTTTTAGATGAGTGTATTTTGCAATGCCTCGGATTAGTTTTTGTGTTTTAAATCATTTTGAGAAGACTGAAATGTTTGACATCATCCAGCTTTCTATTTCCCTGAGCAGATGATTCGAAACTGGGCTTTTGAAACCTACATTCGCTCCAGAAGGACTCAAACCTGGATTCAGATGCTTGTTTCCATGCTTTCCATTTAATTTGAGGATTCAGTGTGGGTAGAACTACTTTAAAAACCACCTTGATTCAGGTCTTTAGTCCAGGATGAACCAGGACCAGGTGATTCTTCGGTCTGTCTCTCAGACTCCGTGCATCGGGACGAACACGGGCGTCACTTTAATGCCTCAACAAGAGCAGCAGCAGGATTTTGAACATGGTTTCCAGCCTGGGAACGAATCCCAAAAGGCCTTCAGTGAGTTTCGCATCAAGCAGCTCCACAACAGACGCTTCATGCTGCTGGAGATGCAGCGCTTCAGGAAGAAGGACGATGGCGTCTCCACCACAGGGGAACGTGAGTAATGGATCCACACTAATAAGCACAAATAATTCAGTGGTTCCCAAATGATCCTGTTAGTATTTGGTGATTGACAGCTGCTGCATTGCTTTGAGAATGGTTTGTGTGTCTTTTATTACCACGTTGAGGCGTGTTTACTGTGTTCAAATATTAAAGGATCAAATAAAGAAAGGCAAAAGTCAAATTAAATGTAAGCAAAGGGACGGTTAGCTCGCATCCGAGCGCTTACTTTTAACCACATGGTTTCACTTCTCAATAAATGACTGTTTGAATGACACAAGACGCCTGCGCTAACTTTCATATCCTTTATTCAAATTAAGTTAATTTTATAGGAATATTTCCTTAAAGTACATCAGCATTTGTTTTTTAAAAGTATTTTTTCTTTTAAATAGCGTTCATGTGACCTAACGATGGCAAATATTTCAATATATGTCTGATCTGAAATGAATCTAACTCAAAGAGATGTGTCTTATTGATCCAGTATAGTAATACAATGCTACATTCATTTGGGGTCATTAGGTCACAAAATATGGAAGCTGTTGAAGGAAAAAGAGAATGTTCAATAAAAAAAATGCTGCATTTTTAATCAAATATTCATGAAGAATTGGAAAAAAAACAATCAAATCTAATTTAAAGACGTGTGCCTTCTCGTCCGAGGTAATGCTCAGCTATAGATCTGTTTAATGTGTGTAAACCTGTGTGTGTGGTGTGTTTAGTGCCCTGTGAGGACAGCGACCAGCTGTGTGAGCTGGAGAACATCCAGAGGGAGCTGGAGGAGCTGGAGAAACAGAGGAATGCCTCCGAGCCCTCAGCCAACGGAGGCACGTTATCCTTCACACAATGTACACAATATCTGTTTTCTTTTTTTATTACTGACACATTTTATTCCATGTTTTATTCCATTCTGTTTCTATGTAAATACTGCTATATTTTACTATATTTTTTATTATTTTTTACATTTTTTTATGTTATTATAGTTTTCGTAAAATAGTTCTTTTAATTTTAGTTTTACTTTCATGTATGCACCATGACACCAAGTCAAATTCCTCGTACGTGTGAACCTACCTGGTAATAAACCTGTTTCTGATTCTGAAAATGTACTCGAACAGTACTGCCATTTTAAAGCAGCTATGATTAACTTCATATTAACTTAGTAATGGCATCCCAGCTTCCTGTGCAAATAGATTTTTTACGCTTTTAGTTGCAACAGTTGAATGTTTTTGTGTATTCAGTACCTACGTCTCATTCTAGTAAACGCAGTATCTCAGAAACGCTTTAAGGGTAGTTCATAATAATAATAATACATTTGATTTATATAGCGCTTTTCCTGGTGCTCAAAGCGCTTAATCAAAGTTGTTACCAACTCCTGAATCAGGCGCTCTATGCCACCTCTGCCTCACCGGTACGGAGCCAAAACACAAACGATGTTCTGCTTAACAAACATTTTTAAGTGAGTGGTCTGACTGAAATGTCTTCAATCAGGTCATCTGGACCCATGTGCCCCTTCTTATAAAACTGAGGGTCCCCGTGGGGGGATCTACATGCTGCCCCTCCCCCAGCTGGAGCAGGAGGAAGTGGCACCGGAGCCTGTTACAGAAACACCATCAAGCCCAGTGGTTCCAGGTAGAACACACACGCACGCACACGCACACGCACACACACACACACACGTATATGTATAAATGTGTCTTTGATTGTGTATATATAGGTATATACATATTTGCATACATATTTGTATATTTGTTGTTTCTGTATTCGGGATTGTGGGAAACGGTATTTTGATCTCTGTCTGTACACACAAACTGAAAGATTGACCATAAATTGACTTTGACTTTGACACACACACACACACACACACACACACACACACACACACACACACACACACACACACACATACATGAAGAATGGAGAAAAATGTAATGTTTATATACCATACTGATTGTTTTTTCAACTTATCTTGTTTTTTCGGATTATTTTGAAATACTTTACTATGTCGTTTTTTTTTTAAAGACATTTTCGACATACTATACTCTGACTTCTTTTCTGATATTTTCTATCCCATTCTAAATGATGTCTTGTTATGCCGTTCTTCTTCCTGTATTTCTTCGGTCAGTGGAGTGTCTTTGCCAAACCCCGGAGCAGACGAGGTGTCCATGCTGTGGGGAGGTCGTCCTCACAGAGACCCGCAGCAAGATGGGCGAAGCTACCTGGATAATTTGCTGCATGTGCGTCATTTCAGGGTGCGTGTTTTCAGTTGTAGACATGTTTTAAAGGTCACCTATTACGCAAAATCCTCTTCTTCATGTCTCTTCTACATCAACATGTGTCCCCTCTTCTTCATGTCTCTTCTACATCAACATGTGTCCCCTCTTCTCCATGTCTCTTCTACATCAACATGTGTCCCCTCTTCTTCATGTGTCTTCTACATCAACATGTGTCCCCTCTTCTTCATGTCTTTTCTACATCAACATGTGTCCCCTCTTCTCCATGTCTCTTCTACATCAACATGTGTCCCCTCTGTGTAAAGAGACTCTGAAAGTTTCAGGAAAAAAGATTCTCTCTCTTTTTGTCCTGATCCATTTCTATAAAAACCTGTCTGAAAATGAGCTGATCAGATTTTGGCCACTTTATGTCATAACGATTTTTTGGCTTGTGTAACCATTAGCCAATCACCAACCAAGGTAACCCCCCCCCCACCTTATCACCTGAATCTCCTCCTAGAGCACCATTGTGTTCTTTTTAACCAAATATCTCTCAGAGGGGCGTGGGGAGTGGCTCCTTATTTTCATCTAAAGTAAGACAGAGAATCAGCACTTTTGAAACAGGGCTGAAACAGAGGGGATTATGGGATGCTGCAATGAGCTGTTTGGTGTTTCAGCCAATCAGAGACATGTTCTGGATATATCTGAGACCTATAATATATTGATGAAGAAGAGTATAATAGGGGACCTTTAAAGACCACTAGTCATTGCAGAGCTTTCCTGTTGCAAGGATAGACCTTTGATCTTCCCCCGTTACTTCTCTTCCTTCCACAGGGGTTTTTTCGGCTGCTGTCTCATCCCTTTCTTCAACGACCGGTTCAAGAACGTGCAACACTGGTGTCCCCGCTGCCAGGCAAAGATACACACCTACGAGCCAATTTGACACGAAGGATACTTAATAACAGCACTGGTGTGATCCGTACAGAACAATCAGCAAGTTCTGTGCTTGAGTGAGGACTTCCAAGAGTGTTTGGAGCTGTCTGGGACTCTGGGACACCACTATTTAGCATATTCAGGCTTTACTTCCTGGATTGGACTACAGTGCTGGCAGGAAACTGCACAGAGGCTCCGATAACTTAAGGAAAATGCCCTGATTTTCTGTGTTTGTTTCACACACTGTGGAGGAAAACCTGTCTGCCTAACAGGATCTCTGCAGAGCAAGGACTTACATCTCTAAGCTTGCCAATGCAAAGGACTGCTCACTTTACTGATGTGTGGACGAGTTGAGGGATGTTTTTAAGTGGAATTAGATCAAGTACTTATTCATAATCAATGTGTTCGCTACAGTAGATGATGCACTTTAATACTTCTCTAAGCTCGCAACAACGACCATTCAAAGCACTGCACGCAACATGTGTTTCGTAAAGCAGGAAATTGCTCTTCTTCTGTGGTGGTTATCCTGTTTTCTTCCTCCAAACTGATGGAGGTGAAAAGCTGCATATATATCATCTCATTGCAAAACCCTTAAACCTCTGAGACCCACATAGGACATTTCCGTGTTTGTATATTTTTGTGTTTTGCCTTATAAATTGTAATTTCTTTACAGTATAATCAAGTTTTACACATCCCAGAAATTAGCATAACCTCAGCTAATGAAATATGTCACTCATTAGAGACTTATATACACTATAATAGGGGATATTTGCCCATAATAAAAAAAAACACGGCATGTCTCTGGCTCAAACAGCTGAGAAGTTATGACGCTTTGAACACAACGTGATATTTGGGATCGTATACGGCCCCCCGTGGGTCTCAAAGGGTTAATGTGACCAAACAAGTTCAAGGTGCTTCTGCTGCTGATATTAGGATCTAGGATCTTCATAGTGTGCCGTCAACTAATTTCCTTTATGAGCGCTTTCCTCAGTATAGGGAAATATATCTGGGAACATTCGTTATCTCAGATGAAAATGGAAATGCTTCGATGAATATATGCAAACACGTATTTGTGTTTCATCCATCCGGACAAAGAACTGTTTTCATGCACAGCTGTAACACAATTTAAATGTTGTGGCTTCTTCTCACGCATCTTTACTCTCGCTGGGTATACGAAATATTATGTATGAACTATTCTGTCATTAACGTCTACAGAGGCGGTCACAGTACACCACATTTTATTGACACGTAAAGGCATACAGTACTTATATATACATCTTTTTGAGTATGTACAAAATAGAGAACCCATGGATGTTACACATGTAGAAAAATATGCATTACATCTATATAAATATGTACACAATGTGCAAAACATATGGCATACAAACAACAAGAGGCATGGCATGGGTGAGGAGGAAGAGAGGAGACGTTGCTACGATGAAGGACGATGGAAATGTCCCCAAATAAAATGGATTTTTACTAAAACGTCTCTTCTTGTCTGAATAGCTTTACACCAACAATAGGTTTATGATGAACGGTGCAGGAGAAACAGGGAACGATGAAGCTTCTAAATTAAGAGGGTTATTGGACAAACCACTCGGGTATTAAGTGCTTTTTAAAAGATCAAATCAAGGCAGGATCTGACATACAGTACAGTATAAAAAGGGAGAGCAGCCATTATTGCTTCTAGCCGTCCCTGTGTGGAAAGTGGTGTCACAAACTAAATCTTCCCCAGCCAAGATGTTGGTCTGATATGAAAGAAATCAACTCTGCAAACCCAAAATATACACTTGAAATCCTCTTCACACAAAACAAGATACACGTTTACATTTTCACCCTGAAAAAAAAAGTGATAATTATTACACAAACGTGTGATAATATGTTCCTCTGCCTTTTTTGGCAACTAAATATCAAATGTGACAGCTGTAAAAAGTGACTTCAAATACTTCATCTCTTCTACGACACACAGGAATCAGTGAGTGATTCTTACTCGTCATCCTGTGTAGGATTTACATCTCGCATTAATGGGAATACAAAAGAAACCTGCAGTCAGCTAAACCTGGGTCCAAACATCAGGAGAGAGGTCCGCTCTGAACGGGTATCAAGCAGGCGCTTTAACACACATTTGTAGAAAACAAACAACAACAAAGCCCAGGAAGCAGTTTGTGAAGTATTTGATTTGTTCCGGTGGTTGAATGATGTGGATCTGATGATGGATTCTGCAGCAGTAAGAGCATCAAATCCGCAATACATTGATTTAAAATGTAATAAAACAGCCTGATGTGACTCTACTTCCTGCCAGAAATGACCCTGAAAATGTGGCACACCAGAGGAGGCAGCGCCCTCTAGTGCCCGTGGACGTGATGACAGATGAAGAGGTTAAAATGGACTGGAAATGTGATTTAAAGCATAAAAAAAGGACAACTTATGAACTAAATCTGATTTAAAAGTGCTATACAGTAAGCATAAATCCCAAAATAATATCCTAAAACTAAATATCCTTACTTTTGAGATAAAATAGCAAGTTGGATGTTTAAAAAATCAAATTATGACGGCTTTAAAAGTAGCTAAGCCCTCTTGGTTGTGTGTTACACCTCAAAGGTGTGTGTGTGTGCGTTTGCAGGACACCGAACAACACACAGATAAAAACAGTCATCAGAAGCCGAAGAGAGAAGTTTGGAATATTCTTCTTTTTTTTTTTTGGATAGCAAATTATTTCATTTCATAGATATTAGCTCTTTCATCTTCAGACAACCTGTGGGCGACGCGAGAACAATCATGCACACAGAGACGGGAGGACATGCAGAAGACGGGAAGACAAGTCCACACACACACACACACACACACACACACACACACACACACACACACACACACACACACACACACACACACACACACACACACACACACACACACACACACACACACACACACACACACACACACACACACACACACACACACACACACACACACACACACACACACACACACACACACACACACTCCATGGCTGCTGTCGAATAGTCCTATAAATATTTTTCTAACCACTTTTCTTCGATAGAAAGAAGTCAAATTACAGGGAAAGATGATGGGGAGAGTTCGACTGCTCTTATTTTAGGCTACGTAATTAGGCGATGCATGCTCTTGCCGTCGCTTTAAATATTGCCGCTGCAAGGAATTGTGGGACGGCTTTTACATCCTCTCTTCTTGTTTGGGATGGTCCATTGTACCCTAAGCTAAAGGGATGAAAAAGGAAGCATTAAAGCTCCTTTCCTTTGAATTTGGACTCAATACTTCCATGTTATTTCACTAACTTAGCAAATAAAAGACAGTTCGACTGCAGCCGACTCTCACAAACTGATATTTGTTCCCTTTCCACCGTTTGTCAGTTCACGAGTAAAAAAGCTGCCAACTTTGTGAGTGTAGTCCCATTTTGTTTTAAATTACATTCAAAGTTAGATACTTGGACACCAACTGCAGTATCTCCGGCTGCGTGATCTTCAGAGATCAGGCGTCCGTGCTCTGAGGTGACGAGGCGCCGTCAGATATCCCTCCGCCTCTTTAAGTGCATAGCTCTCACGTAGTTTGAGATCCTGCTCCTCGTCGTCAGTCTTTAGAGTCATTGGTTCATCAGGAGAAACCGCAGGAGGAAACAGTCGCATCTGATACACACATCAGATGAGTCAGCACAGTTTGTTGGACCAGTGTGAGCAGAGAAGAGAGATAGAATCTCTTTAAAAAGGTCCAGCTCCTCAGAATTAGTCCGGTTTAGTCCGAGCTCCTTCAGGGGAAGTGGTTAATAAACGAGGCTGCACTGATGTCCCAGGGCAACTAGTACTCATTATTATCATTGAGAATATAAGCGTAGGCCTGTCACGATAACAATCTAACCGATTTATTGTACGATGTGTGGATATGACCGTTATCATTCGTAAGGTACGGATTTATTTGTTGTTGTATGGGCACTCTAGGTTATCCACTATTCACAGTAGACTTGGATCATTTTTACGCTATCGACCTGTAGTACGAAAAGGCCTCGATCATTTTTCGGTTATTGATTTATCGTACGATATATGTAGACATTATTTAGACTGATGAGCATGATTTTCCCGTTATCCATAGATCACAAGAAATATGCACGTGACTTTGGATTATTTGTATGTTGTTGACCTGTAGTACAATATATCGACATGGCCTTAGTCATTTCTGTTTCATTATTATTATTATTATATCGTCCAGTGTTTCCCACAGATCTGAAATATACTTGTGGTGGTAGCCAAGAACGACGGGGGGGGGGGGGGGGGGGGGGGGGATGCTAGCGGAGCATGCTCATAAAAGGGGGGGGCCGGAGCCTCGCAGCGGAGTTACTACGGAGAGCGCATAAAGCAGACCCTTCACGCGATAGCAGAGCGAACAGGTACAGCAGGTACGTCGTGCTCACGGACGGATAAAAAAAGATTAAACCTAAATGGGTCGCGAAATATACTTTGGCGGACGTTAATATACCCGGGCGGCCCGCTCAAGTGAAGTCTATGTGCGGGGAAACCCTCGTCATTATACCTATGGCATAAAATGGTCTTAAAATGACGGAAATATTGTTTATTTCCATTATTTCCTGGAGAGTAAAATCCTCCAACAGAAGTAGTTATCGTGGCAGGCCTATATGAGCTCTTTCCAATATTTGTCTAAAGGTTTAATCTGCCAGACGTCGCGTAGAGCAACTCTTTATAACCTAGCTTCAGTGGAAACACCACTCTCACCTCCAGTCAAATGAAATGTCACACTGAAAGCCAACCAGCCAAACCTCCAGTAGAGCAAACGATAATATCCTTTACGTTGTATTGGTGTGGTTTAAAGAGTATTTACAGTCCATGCTACCAGTGATCATTTGGCTCCGCCTCCTCGTCTCATCAGACACTAAAAGTCTTAAAGTCTTATGGGGACTTCAGTGATGTCATCATTTAGACCCTTTTGTGCAAACTCCTGCTAGTTTTCAATCAGTGCCTGTCCAGCAGCTCATCCTGCAGGATAGTGGGAATATTATGGATGTAGTGGTGAAAGTGGAATGTCACGGGAACGACATGTTGTCCCTTCTCGTCGAAAATCTGTAATCTCAACCTGTTACCGGCTGTTTGTTCTTGTTCTTCATTAGGATCCCCATTAGCACTAGCATTAGCATTGGCTATTCTTCCTGCAGTATGAGCTGCTGAACATATCTTCCTCTCTTCGTCCATCCAGCTGTATCTCCTAGCTCAGGTGTTACCTCTCTGTCTTCCTCACCCTGTCTTCCTCTCCCCCGTCACTCCCAGTGTAGTTTTCAATCAGTGCCTGTTCAGCAGCTCATCCTGCAGGATAGTGGGAATATTACACGTGTATGAATGGATGTAGTGGTGAAAGTGGAATGGCACAGGAACGCCATGTTGTCCCTTCTTGTCTAAAATCTGGAATCTCAACCTTTTTCCACCTCTTTTCGTCCATCCAGCTTTATCTCCTGGCTCAGCTGTTACCTCCCTGTCTTCCTCTCCCCTGTCTTCCTCACCCCTGTCTTCCTCACCCCTGTCTTCCTCACCCTTGTCTTCCTCACCCCGTCACTCCCAGTGCAGCTGCAGGTCTTGAGGGTCCAGGAAGTCCGAGGGGATCCCCAGAGGAGTGAGCGCCCCGGCAGACCCAGAAGTAATGTGGGTGAGGTCCAGCCACTCCATGTTGTCCAGGCCCGCATCAGAGAGGCCCAAGTGGAGCGAGGAGGGGGAGGAGGAGTCACAGAAGGAGAGGTCTGAAGTGTCCATGGGGGAGAAGGCCTGCTGCTCCATCAGCTGGGCCTGCAGCTCCTCCATCAGGCCTCTGGTCCTCGGGTCTGACGCCGGTGACGTCTCAGCCAGAGTTTTCTCCAGGAAGGCCTCCAGCTGGTGGTCCGTGGCCAGAGAGGAGAGGCTGGGGCAGAGGGGGGGGGGGCTCTGGACGGGCGGGGGGGCCACCTGCACCTGGGGGGGGGGTCTGCAGACGGCCGTGCTGACGGGGAGCGTGAAGATGTTGGCGGTGACCGGGAGGGTTTTAGAGAGAGACACCTGAGGGTCATGCTGGGTGAAGGGGGTGATCTCTGGGGGGGGGGGAGAGATGTGTTATTAGTAAAGTGCCAACATTGCTCCTATAAAGACCGCATACTTTTCAAATCCAAATCGTGAGAAACATGTCTTCAGGACGGGACACTAAGACTCAGAAACAGATACAAGGCAAGTTTATTTATATAGCACGTGTCTGTGTTTCTATTTTGTTATATCTTGTTATGTCTTCAGCGTCTAAGGTTTCGGATCCACGACAACACACATTTAGCTTATGATAGCTGGATATTTTAACTGTTTATTTATTACGTCTAGCTACATTTTTAACCCTTGTGTTGTGTTCGAAAGCTGTTACCGTTCATGGTGCTCGCGGGTAAATTTTGACCCATGATTTATTTCAGTCCAAAACACACACAAAAAAAGACTATCATCCAATATTGTTTTAACTACATCATAACTAACTTATAATGCATTCATAACCGTACAATCCTGTTGTCATTTAATGTTATGGCCCGAAACACATTACACCACATATTGCACACGTGCATGTGTGAGTTCAGGTTCAAGTGACATATTCTTTGAGAAAGGTGGAGTTCCCGTGGGGGGAGGGGGGCAGAGGGAGGGGAGACCAGGTGCATGTTGTGAAAAAGTATTGTTACAGTTGATGAAGGGGGGGGGGAGGGGGGCAGACCAGGTGCATGTTGCAAAAAATTATTGTTACAGTTGATGAAGGGGGGGGGGGGGAGGGTGTCTAAAGTCAAAGGTGAATCTTGATTGGGCCAAATTTGACCTCGAGTCACCCACAACAATTCTGCTGGGTCTCCCCATGGATGTATAATAAGAACTGGATACAGCGTGGGAGGCGGGGCCTCGTTCATTCCTATGAGAATTGCTCATTGGCGCATGAAGACAAAATGGCCCAACTTTTGAGAGAGCGAAACGTCACAAAAGTATTCATATAATCCGTTCTTATTGTGCATCCATGGGTAAAGGTAAAACTCATGTAGTACTGAACACGTCACATGAACGTGCGGCAAAAAAAATATCCAACGATTTACAGACGTCTCTTTCCCAATGTTAGTCAATGGGAAAAAGTCTTTCCAGCGCACTTCCTGGGGGCTTGGGTCTCCCCAGACCCGAACACCAAATTATACACTTTTGTTTTTTAGAGACCTTCAGACTTGGCAAAAATTGTCAAAATCTGTTTTGTAGAGTTTACGTAGCTGTTGTGGAGGATATCATGAAGCCTTGTTCCGTAAAAAAAAACTAGAGCGTAGTTAATATATAATTTGAACCTTGAAACGGGTCACGGGAGACCAGAACACAACATAAGGGTTAAACTGTTAATCCATGAATTAAAAGGTAAATATTGCATCCCTTTTAGCTTAATATTTAATATGAATGATCCATTACAAATAGCTAACAGTTTAGACCTCTATGCTATGTGTTACAGCTGAATAAAGGAAGATGTATTTTTACTCAAAGCATGATTTCAATTCGATTACTCATCACTCTTCCCATTACCCTGTGGTAACTGCAGAGCCTCTGTGATGGTAACCAAGACAACATCAATATCTAAGAGGCCGATATCAGTCATAGTCTAGTCTGATGAATACAATAAGATAAGATTAAAAGAGTAGAAATAAACAATTCTAAAAATGAAAGATCTCAAAATAGAAATAAAACAGTATTAAAAAGTAGAGAATATACAAGTTGACCATGAAGATAACAACTAGCTGACAATAAGCTGTAATGTCCCCAAACGTCCTCATCATTTCCCCGTGACTACGAGGTTTTTTCTGGGTGTGTATATGTCTGTTCATATGTGCGCCTCCTTACCTCCGCTCTCTATCAGGATGTCAAACAGGTCATCCATTTGCTGGCTGGTTGCCGTGGGAACCTGGAAAGACAGTCAATGGGTTTGAGAGTCTTATATCTGCACAACAAAGACAAATTCTTCAAAGCTGGAAAACTGAAATAGCATCTGACGTTTCCCCTTTTTTTGTATATTCTAAAGTGTGTGTGTATGTGTGTGTGTGTGTGTGTGTGTGTGTGTGTGTGTGTGTGTATCTAACCTGTGAGATGTTGTTGAAGTGAATGTTGCGGCTCTGTTTGATGGCGTCCTCGTAGCGGGGGGGCTCTTTGGTTTTGGGAGGCTGAGTAACCAGAGAGTTGTGCTGAAGGATGAAGGTCGGCTGGGGGGAAGGAGACTGGAGGAAGAAAGAGAGAGATGAGGAAAATACAAGCGTATTAAGAACTGTTGGGATAAAGCAACTTTGTTAGGATTAAATCGTTAATTATCTCAAAAAGCAGAATCAGTTTTTTTTGTGTTTTCACATAAAAGGGGTTTGCTTTGGAGTAAAAAACACACAACATAGTAAGAAACATTACATTTAAAATAAAAGCAAATCCAAAAAATATCAAGAAATATAAACATAAGGCGCTTTCACACCGCAGTACTTTTCCCACAAAGGTTCATGAGAACTCTTTAGTTCTCATGAACTAAGTACAGATCGCGTTCACACCAGAATAAGTTCCCTGAGGGAGGATTAGGCAAATGAAGCCGCTGACGTCACTTCTTCTTCTTCTGCTTTGGGTTTACTGGCAGGCCGCAAACAACTTCACGGCGTATACTGCCACCCGAAGTCCCCGGCCGGAAGTCCCCGGAGTTGGGGACTGGCTTCAGTAGAAGCTGCTGGGACTCCCAGCAGCTTCTACTGAAGCCTTCCGAGTAAATCGCCAGAACGCCGACACCTCCTCATCTCATCACTCGACCGCTCCCATGTTTTCTTTTGTGTTGCCATAAGTTAGTCTCTCTGCGTTTGTGCGCTGGGCTAATGCTAATGCTAATAATGCTAATGCGAGGATAATAAAATGGCGACTTCACAAAACTTTTTTGGAGTTTTACGGGGCGTGGTTTGCAATCCGCCCAGCCAATCAGACATAGGAACCTTTTTCTCCCACGAAAGTCCCTGCTCTCTAGCAGGGACGGAAAAGGGGGTAAAAAGGTTCTCATTAACTAATTTTAGTTCCGGCTCTTTTCGGTGTGAACGCGACATTTCGGAACTAAAGTGGGAAAAGTACTGCGGTGTGAACGCGGCTATTGAGATATAAAAAGAAAAGGATAATACAAATATTATAGAAATATCTAAATAAAAAAAAGAGGAAGTTTTAAGGAAAATGAATTAGAAGAGATAATGTGAAAAAAAAACAATGTATCTGAATTAAAAATCTAAGCTTTATTTAAGAAAACTACACAAAATATTGTGAAAAAGTATAAAATATGCACAATAACTAAATACAAATAAAAGCTGCATAGAAAAATGTGGAAAATGTTCTAAGCAATGTGCAAATGTCTCAATATAAATCATAAAAACAACCAACAGTATACAGCTATAGTACAGACTGAAGCTCTGGTACCTTGTTGAGGGGTCCGTTGGAGGTGTGGCTGTTGGGGGAAGCCCGTGGAGAGACTCTGTTGTCGGGAGAGCTTCTCAGGAAACTCTGGGGACTCAGATCCGGCCTCGTCTGGTTCTCCAAACCAGAAGAGTTATTGCACATCGTCAGAGTCTGTCGAGGCACAAGAGGAGTTTAAAATCTTTAAAATAAGTCTTTTTATACCCGTTACTTCTACTTTAGCTAACTATCTAACTTTGTTTCTATTATCAGGCTCTAGTAATTGTATCTGATGACCTTTCATAATGTTAAACAAAGCAACATCTCTCACACGAATGCAGCTGTTTGAGATTCTGACCTGCAGCAGGGAGTTGTTGTTGTTGGTTAACTGTTGCCTCGGTGACGCCTCCATCTTAGTGGTTTGCAGCTGAGGACCTGAGGCGTGCACCAGGCCTGGATTCTGGACTGTGGTCTGCAGAACAGGCTGAGGTCATGGGAGTGGATGGAAGAACATAATTGTGAGTTTACACGTCTTTGTAAAGCCCTAAAGCTGGAGAACACACTCCAACAGTGATCTAATGCTGCAATTCCACTGCATGTAGGTCTCTGCTCAACTCATACAGCTATATTTAGGTACTTTAGTACTTTTAGAATCGTGCTTTTTTGGTGCCACCTCAAAAAAGGTTATAAAAAGCTGAGCCAGTACTAGAAAGTGGAGTCAAAACACTGCTGACAACCGATTGGTTATCCTGTAAAGAAACGCCACTAGCATGCATGGGACACCCAGCAAAACGTCATATTTCAACTACTTTCATTAGTTTAGCTTACTATTTGAAATGCTAACTATTTGAAATGTTTAACCATTAATTTGACCTGAATATTTAAATGTTCATGCGTTATTTTACCTAGATTTTAACTCTTTATCCACGTATGTTAAGCTCAACATTTTAACTGTTTATCCATTCATTTTAGCTTCCTATTTGAAATGCTATTCGTAACTTCAAGCTAAATATCGAAACTGTTCATCCATTTATTTTGGATAAGTATTGTAACAGTTTAACCATGAATTAAAAACCTGCGATATACAGTCATATATAAGACATTAAGACACATATTATAAAATGGCATTTAAAAAACACTAAAAAAAGCCTTTACTGCTGCTCACCTGCAGGCTGACGGTGTTGCCGGGCAGCTGGATGGCAGTTGCGTTGCTAGGCAGCGACACTGGGAGGAGGATCTGAGTCCCCGCCTGTCCGGTGGTGGTCAGCAGCGTCTGAGGCACCACCCTGCCCTGGTGGCTGATGAAGAACTGCTGGGTCTGCAGTTTGGGACTCCTGGTGGTGATCTGGGGCTGGATCTGAGAGATGAGCTGCGTCTGGGTCTGAATCTGGATCGGCTTCCCAGAGGAAACAGTCAGATCCTCCAACTTCACCACCGTGGGCCGAGGAGAGAGAGAGGTGGAGCCCAGGATCTGATTAGGGATGGTAGCAGTGGTGGATGCACAGTTTGATAGCACTGCTCCTTCCATTTTGACTACGTTAGAGTTCAGGAGAATGGGATTCACGGCAGGTAGAGAGGTGACGGTGGGAGAGTCAGCTGAGCAGCCTCTCTTCTCCACCTCCAGCTGCATCTTCAGCTCCTCCACCAGCTTCTGCTCCTGCTCCATTTCTTCATCAGCTCCACGATCTGCTGCTCCTTCTCGTGCAGCCGCATGTCCTTCTCCTGGGGGATTTGGAAAGACTGGAAGGTGGGGGTCCAGTTGGAGGTCACCATGTGCGTTTCAAATGATGGAGTCTCAGGTTTTCCTCCGTCCTGGGTGGAGCGGTCGGAGGGGATTGGTGAGAGTGGCGATGTTGGGTTCATGTTCTCATGTGGAGAAAGGACACTGGTTTTGACCTCCATCTGCATGTTGGTGGTGGAGATAGAGTTGTTGGTCGGAGCGGAGGTGTTGTGGTTCTCCTGGAAAGGCTTCAGCCGCTCGATCAGATCAGTTTTAGTTCCCGACACGGGGAGGCCGCGCAGCTTCAGCTCCAGTTTCAGCTCAGCCACCTGCAAATGCAAATGTACCAATGTAAGAGGGTGATACAGATCAGTATCTGAACCTGTCTCTGCAGTCCTGCCTGACTCTCATCATACTACTTCCTGATGGCTCCCACAGGATTGTTGACATCCTCGTGGATTCGTCTTCTTATTATAGACACATGCATTTCCAAACATTTGGTCTACCTATGTTGTAAATGTATTATCTTTTCAATTTACAAACGGCATCTATTGCACGTCTGTCTGTCCTGGGAGAGGGATCCCTCCTCTGTTGCTCTCCCTGAGGTTTCTCCCATGTTCCCCTTTAAACTCTGGGTTTTCTCTGGAAGTGTTTCCTTGTACGATGTGAGGGTCTAAGGACAGAGGGTGTCGTATTGTCATACTGATATTCTGTACAAACTGTGAAGTCCACTGAGACAAATGTAACATTTGTGATATTGGGCTATATAAATAAACATTGATTGATTGATTGATTGAATATTGAATACAAATGTAAGATGTGCAGTGAGGGGGTTTGCAGCTACCTTCATCTCCTCCAGGTTGGCAGGCAGGACTCCTGGCTTGCGGTTGGAGAGCGAGTTGTTTGGACGAAGAGCAGACGGTGCGTCGGAGGAAGATGGAGGAGCTAGAGACACCATGATGGAGCTCTGACCCTCTGCCACAGGCCTACAGGGACAAACACACAGAAAACATGGAAGTCAGTGTTATATCAGGAAATCATTTACACTACCTCCGCATGACATGAATGAGAAGAGAGGAAGAGGAGGTGGGAGAGAGAGGAAAGGGGGACAAAGGAGTACTATTGGAGAGATTGCTGAAGGGAAATGAAGACAGGAAGTAGAGGAAGTGTGTTTTTCAATATGAACAAACCATCCATCCTGTGCCTCACTAACAAAGCTGTCAACCAACCAAGGTTCACAGTGTGTTGAATGGAGCATATGTATGGGAACAGCAGGTGGTGAAACAACACCCTGTTGATACCATTACACACAGAGTTGTTATTGGAAACTATCTAAAGGCTCTCTGGGTCATTGAAAACATCAACATTTGACTTTCAGGTGTTTTTAGATAAAGGGCAATGGAGGTAAGCAAACAAGAAATAAACAAGTATTTATATGGAAGCCCTGAGAGGCAAGTGATTATTTTTTCTGGTGATGCATTTTCTGAGTCTGATTTTTTAAAATAGAATAGAATTGGAGGGATGAAACCCTCTTTAATGGTCGCACAGGCAGAGCACACAGCACACACAGTGACATGTGTTCTCTGCATTGAACCCATCCTAGTACCAGGAGTCTAGTACTAGGAGCAGTGGGCAGCTATTGTACAGCGCCCGGGGAGCAATTGGAGTGAGGGGGGGAAGGGGGGTGTCCGGTGCCTTGCTCAAGGGCACCACGGCAGGGCAGGAGGTGAACTGGGACCTCTCCAAGTAGCAGTCCACACTCCATAATTTAGGTCTGGTCGGGGACTTGAACCGGCGACCCTACGGCTCCCAGTCCAAGCCCCTACTGAATGAGCCACTGCCGGACTATAAATATTTGAATCAAGTAGATTTTTGCCATCTCCCTGCATCTATAACTTGCTTTTAATTCTATTTTAAAAATATTGTATGGGTGATCTTTAGCCTCTTGTGGCCAAAGTCAGTGTTACCACAACAAAACGTACAAAACCGCACATCTATTTCATGAGACAGGTGCAACTTTTTGCAAGTAAGACAGTGTGCAGGAGCTTATTTGCATTTTAAAATAGTTTTCCCCCATACCTCTTTCACAAATAAAATAAGAAATCAAGGAATTTACAATCATGATACCGGCCAAACCACAGTAAACACACAAAAACATTATTTTGATATCAGACTTATAAAATGGATCAGCAGAAGTCTTCCCTTTCTCTCTTGCCTCTCAGGGCTTCCATACGTTTCTCACTACTTTTTTCAAGTGCTTTATGAACCTACTTGAGTGGCGCGGGCAGGATGGTCTGGTAGTTGTAGTGCTGCTGCTGCTGGCTGATGATCTGCAGCTGGAGGAAGAGCTGCTGTTGCTGCAGCAGTCGGGCGTAGGAAGAGTCCATGAGATCCTCGCTGGCCTCCAGCTTCTGGTCCGGAGGAACGTACTGGTGGTACTTCAGCTTCTTCACCCTGGACTTGGGCTCTTTGTTCTTCTTACTGCGGCTCTTCTCCGAGGGAGACTTCTGCTGGCTTTGCTGTAGAGGGAGGAAACAAGAACATGTACAATTTGTCCAGCAGCATTTAGATGGATAGATGGATAGAGAGATGGATGAATGGATAGATAGATGGATGGATAGATGGATGGATAGATGGATAGATAGATAGATAGATAGATAGATAGATAGATAGATAGATAGATAGATAGATAGATAGATAGATAGATAGATAGATAGATAGATAGATAGATAGATAGATAGATAGATAGATAGATAGATAGATAGATAGATAGATGGATAGATGGATAGATGGATAGATGGATAGATAGATACTTTATTGATCCAGATTTGGGAAATGTTTGCGTTGCAGCAGTATAAAAAACAAGGCAATGAGAAATTAAGAGACTAGAAATAAACAATCCAAAATATTTCTGAAATAGAACTAAAATAGCATTAAAAAGATACAAAAATATACATGTGGAAAATACACATTCCCAGAGAGATCATTTAGAGATTATGAGGGATTTTGTCATATTTAAAGGTTGTAAATATTGCTCTTACCTTCACCAGGGTGGGTGCTGGTTTGTGAGGAGCGGGCGGCTGAGTGACAGCAGGACGAGGAGTCTCTATGGCAGAGACCAGCTTCATAAAGTCTGTTGTTGCTTTTGTTGTATTAGGGAAGGACTGAAGAAGCATAAGAAGACACTTGTTACTGTAATGCAAACAATAGACTTATTTTAATAACTGTAAAATCTACTATTAATGGGACTTAGCTACAACTCGTTGGGGTAATTATTTTCTAAATTACATTAATATATCAAATATTTCTGTATATTTTATTTTGTGTATTTTTTGGATACAATATATGTTTTCTACTGTTGATATGTATACATTTACTGTTTCTGCTTTATTATTAGTTTATTTTTATTATATTTTATCTCACTGTGCCAATATGTTTTCCAATTTAGAATCAATAAAGTTGATCTAATCTGATCTAATTAGGGCTTTATGAGAGCCACTTAAGCACATATTTATATGGATAGATAGATAGATGGATAGATGGATAGATAGATAGATGTATAGACAGACAGACAGACAGACAGACAGACAGACAGAGTATTTATATTATTACATATTTATATTCGAGGAAAGATGTTGGCATGATCGACCAAATATCTTTGAATATCCTTCAAATTAATACCAATGTTGTAGTATAGTTATGAACTGCAGTTAAGTAGCATATAGCCTTCTTTAGGATCAACAAGGCGGTAGTGGACCAGTCGAGTCAATTTGAATCTAAATAATATACAGCGATTAATTCATTTACTTTCAATTAACCTTTGTTCAAGTTTGACCTGCCTCTGCTGAGTAAATCGGGTTTTAACAAAATATTTTCATGGAGTCAGAACTAAGATATCCTTGCAGACTAAGGGGTCTAGGTGGGCATATATAGACATGTATTTATTAGGATAAACCCCTTGAGATGCACCGTCTCGTTTTCAAGGGGGTCCCGACAAAAGCAACGTCTTACTTACAGACATACATGGACAAAATAACAGAAAGCAAAGCATGAGAAACAAACAGGTCACGGACAGTCTGTTAAGTAAAACTCATGAATTACAATCATTACAATTTGACAAAAGGCAAGTGATTACGGGCAACTGTAGCCGTGCTTACACAAGCATTAAGAGTGCTGTGTCTGACCTGCAGCATGGTGTTGGGCATGGGTGGAGGAACTGGAGGAAGAGGAGGTGCTGCTGGGGCTGGAGGAAGGGGTGCTGCTGGGGCTGGAGGGGGGGTCTCTGGCACTCGGCTCTCTGCAGGAGACGGGACTGAGGCCTGGGACTCCTGGCTGGCCGGCTGCTCCGGGGACAGAGCCTCACTGCTGTCCTCCTCCAACACTTTGGGGTAATTCACCTGGCCTACTGAGAGACAACAAGCCCTCACTGTTTACTCACTTTAACAGTAACAATACAATGTTTATCATCCTTTATCTGCATTGACCTCTTTCTGACATGTTCATTGAGGCATAAATGCTCTTAAACCAGGGGTGTCCAAACATTTTGAATCGGCCCTCATCAAATTAAACAAGTATAATGGAATACGGCCCACAAATGAAACTGGTGCTTGTCTTATATTGTCCTTCTTAAATGTAAAATATATTACACAGTGTCAGGGAATCATTTCGCCCTACATGTTTACCTTTCGCCCTCTGACGCAGCTGACCAACCTTGAGCAGCCGCTATCTCCCTTAAGGAGGGGCTGTCCTATCAAGTTGTTGATGTTGCCAGTTTATGACCGGGCTACTCTCTGTCAGAGATAGTTCTTGTTGTGGGACACCTGGAACACATCCTTCCCGAGCCCTAAGCGACAACAACTGTGATTCAGTGTCCTCAGCTGTTTAGTCTATCTATTGAAGAATGTTGATTATTACACTCTGAACTAGTTAAAACCTCGAGCTACAGGAGGGCTCTTCAGAATTGATTGTGGCATCTCAACCGTGTGGTCAAACCCGTGACATGTCTTGTGAATTCTCCGGCCGAAGCTCCAAATAAACCGTCAGTGTTTGCCATCAAAGCTCCAGCTCTCCTCGTGTCTCTCTGAGTCCTGACTCCCATTACTTACCCATTACAGGACTGCCTTTTTCAACCTCAAAAACATTGCCCGTCTCCGCCCATCACTCTCCTCCTCTGCTGCTGAAACTCTGATTCATGCATTAATCACATCAAGACTCGACTACTGCAATAGCATCCTGCGGCATACCATCCAACCTCCTCAATAAACTCCAACATATCTAGAACTCTGCTGCCCGCCTCCTCACCCACACCCACACCCGAGACCACATCACTCCCGTCCTCCAGAACCTCCACTGGCTCCCCGTCCGTCAAATAATCGACTTCAAAGTCCTCCTCATTACTCACAAAGCCCTCAACAACCAGCCCCCCCCTACCTCACAGACCTGCTGCACCACCACACCCCTTCCCGCTGCCTCCGCTCATCAGAAGCCAACCTCCTATCCATCCCCACCCGCATCAATCACCGGACATGGGGACAGAGCCTTCTCCGTCGCTGCCCCCTCCCTCTGGAACTCACTCCCACAACCCATCAGAGACTGCACTGACCTCACCACCTTCAAAAAACTCACAAAAACTCACCTCTTCAATCTGGCTTTTAATGTGTGATTGTTTTGTATGCTTGATTTTAATTTGACTTTAACTATATATATTTATTTGTTGTTCTTTTCTTTTCACTATATCTGTAAAGCGTCTTTGAGCACCTTTAAAAGCGCTAACAAAATAAATCTATTATTACTTCAGAAGTTTCCCCCACACACAGTAGTGTTCATGTGTTAATAAGACCACTTTTCAAATAAATTCAGTCAAGTTGGAAACATTTTCTAACATATCTTAGTTGATAAGAAAAAAGCCCAATGACTTATTTCCATAACAAGCTTGAAATACACCCTTCCTATTTCTGATTATAATCAATCTGAGGCTTCTGTTTCAAGGGATGAGCTAAACACTCTCAAGCATCATTTACCTACATTTCATTGATTTTGCTAACTTATAACTGAACTTATGAGGCGATATACCTCTAGTGAGTGGCCCAGCCCTTTGTATAAGTTTGGACACCCCTGCTCTTAAACGTCACCTATTATGCAAAATCCACTTTTCATGTCTTTTATACATAAACATGTGTCCCCTCTGTGGAAAGAGATTCTGGAAGTTTCAGGAAAAAAGATTCTCTCTCTTTTTATGTCAGTGTTTATCATCCTTTCTCTGCAACAACCTCTTTCTGACAGCGTCCATTAAGGCAGAAATGCTCTGAAAGCCCTGGCTATCTTCACTGTTCTCTCACCGATTATTGCCTGTTTAACGCTGGAATCCACCGGCAGGATGTTTTTCTCCACCAGCTCCATGGGGCCGGGTCTCTGGGAGATCATTTCGTTTAAGTTGTCGGCAAGCCGGGCTCTTTTCAGTCTCATCTGGGTGGCCTGTAGTGACGGTTCTGCTCCGGTCTCTGAGGAGAAAGTGAAAAGATGTCACACAATTGCTGAATCAGTCGTAACGTTGACATTCAAATGTATAAATCTCCATTTGAACGCTGTGCAGCTTCCATTTTTTTTGCATGACTATTCTAAACTTGGTATTTTGTACATTGCAGATAATATTAAGGCTCAGTATTTTCCCTATAATTAAATGTAGAATTAAAACGCCACATGGTTCTAAATATCTTCTGATCTCGGGTTTCACCTAACTTAGCCTCTCTTCACACACAGAGCGACAGGTGAAGCAAACAGTCAGTTTTAGACCACTTGTGCGAGTTGAATAGTTTGGCATGCAGTTCATAACTTTATTTAAATGGGAATTCAACTCCTAGCATTTGCTCCTAGTGTTTCTTTGAACCACTAGAAGAGAATAACTGGAGTAAAAGGCGGTAGCTACACGTAAAGCCCTGTGCGGTGGGTTTAATTCGTGCCTGTGTGAACCTACTAGATAATAGTGAAAATAGATAATACATGTCTGTAGTAAAGACTAGAGAATGACTGGTACCTTGCAGGATGTGCATCCTGATCAGCTCTGCTCTCTCCGGACGGCTGCGGATCTTGTGCTTGAGGAAATTCTCCGTCTAAATAGAAAGAAAAACATTCAAGTTAATCCTCTTTTGCTATTCCAGGAGTGTGTTTTCTGAAACCACAGTTAGCACTTTATTTCCAAACTCTGTGCCTTACCCTGCTCTCTCCAAGCTGCGAATCTGTCCATGGAAAGCAGCTGGGCTCTTCAGAGCTGCAACACACAACATTTTCATCAATGCACAAGTGATAGCACAACTTTTACACTCGTTTGCAGAGAATAAATGATAAGATACTGTGTTTTCTGCATGTTATCAACGCTATTAACCGTATTTAATTTAGTCTTAATTTACATTATTCTATTTCATATTCTGTTCTTGTACATATCATATTCTATTTAAATGAATATAGACTTTTTGCACTACTACGCTCAGGTCATAACATTTTCATTGCCATTTCTACACCGTAGCTTTGTGCATATGACAATAAAACCTTTGAATCTTGAATGTTAAATGTGGTAATAAGTGAGCTTTAGGTGCTGTCAGGTCCATTAAGTCTGAACACAATTTTAAAGATAAATGATCTAGGGAGATCTAAGGGAGGCTGTGGCTCAGTGGATAGTGTGCTGGACTTCGAATCAGGGAATAGCAAGTTTGAGTCCCACTGCAGTCAGCATGTCGTTGTGTCCCTGGGCAAGACACTTCACCTCAAATTGCTCCTGTGGGGATTGCCCACAGTACTGAATGTATGTAAGTCGCTTTGGATAAAAGCGTCTAACAAGTAACAAGTAATGTAATGTAATGTAGATACAAAAATGTTTATTATTTCAGCTATCTGGGTTCAGTAGCCGATCTATCAGTGATGGACAGCTGACTCACGTGGCATGATGCCCTGATCCACCAGCTGCTCGCGGGTCCGCCTCTGCTGAAGCCTCAACTGCAGCACTGAAAGAAGAAATAATGTTATAGAATAAGAGGTAAAACATGAGAGGAAAAACCGGGTAAAGCACACAGAAGAATATAAATATATAAAGGGAACATAAATAGAGAAGAAATGACATCGAGATGAGAAGGTAACCACATACTGACCGCTATCCTCCTCAAACACATCTCTCACTTCCTGCTTACTAGTCATTAGGTCGACAACATACAATAACGTCATTTATATGTAAGTTATCCTACACTCGAGCACATTGAAATACATTGTTTGCACACATAAGTGCATGGTACTGTGGTGGAACTATTTCTGTGCTGGCATATGAGGGACTTTTTTTGATCTCACACCTATGAAGTAACTATTGCAACTTCAGTTTGCAATAGTTGTTTAAGAATGGGAGTGTATCAATTCATTTCCCCGTAAACATCTCTTTATTACCAGGCTTTCACACGTAGTGTTGTCACGATACTGGAATTTAACATTTTAAAACAATAACTTATAGAAACAGCAGCATTGAATACCGGTTTTGATACCACAGTGAGAAATGGACTAATTGAAAAAAGGCTTATAAAACAAGGCTAGTGTTTTCACAGGGCTGTATGAGTTTGTGTGTGTGTGTGTGTGTGTGTGTGTGTGTGTGTGTGTGTGTGTGTGTGTGTGATACCACAGTGAGAAATGGACTAAATAAAACAAGGCCAGTGTTTTCACAGATTTGTATGACTTTGTAGTGTGCAATGCAACTGTGTGACTGTGTGTGTGTGTGTGTGTGTGTGTGTGTGTGTGTGTGTGTGTGTGTGTGTGTGTGTGTGTGTGTGTGTGTGTGGAAAGCAAGAAAGCTCAGCTGGTACTGGTGTATTGAGAAATATAACATTTGTATTGAAACCATTTCAAATATTCAGAAAGGATGTGTCTTAAATCTATATTTTTGAACACTAATCTCTATCCTTCCGCTTCAAATGCGACCCAAAAAACTAAACATTACAAGGCTATCATGAGATGCAAAGACTGACAACAACCCACCAAAGTGTATTATTAAGTTGTTTCTTTAACTGCAACAATGGCTACAGCATTAGCCTAGGTGAGTTGAGGAAGTAGCATAAAGAAAAAAGAGTGCTCACCTGTTCTGAACCTAGTGCAGATGGGGGTCTCTACCTCCATACAGGCCATGGTCTGTCTTTATATAAACAAGCCTGTAGATCAGTCCAAACACTGGGGGATCAAGCCATTAGATCCCAAAGCCTTTGTGTTAGAGCCCAACAGATGTAGCTTATAGTCATATCCTCTCAGCTGCAGTGCAACATGATCGGCCGAATGCTTCTACGAATTAGAGGAGCAACATTAGGCCCATCCTCTATTCCTCCCAGACTACATTTTTTTACTGAAGCCACAACCCCCTCCTCCTCCCCCTTTACTTCCCTCCCCTCACTCAGCAAAGTTTAGAACGGGTTTTTTTCTGGCTGTAGGCGATACCAACATACCCTGATGTGATGTCTACTCTGGCTCCTACTGAGGGACAGTCTGAGTCAGCACAATAACCACTGCATCTTAAAGAGGCCCTATTAACCTCGGGGCTTTCCCTTTCCTGTAGTGTGTTATATAGGTTTTTGTGCATGTTAATGGTCTTCAAAGGCTGCCTGAAACTCCTCCATTGGACCCTTTTGTTTACTTCCATAACATACAGACATCACTATGTAACACTCGCGCTTCAATTGGCTAGCGCTCCAACACATTGTACGTGATGGGCTAAGGGGCGGGACATCTCTAAGCGGTTAAACAACCAAAACAGAGCCAGCCAGCTAACCAATCAGAGCCGACTGTGCTCTGGTTTCAGACAGAGGGTGAAAAGAGGTGCTGCAGCACAGGCAGTATGAGAAAAATAAAGAGCTTTTTGAACATTAAAGCATGGAGACATGTCCAGTAGAGACACTACATACTGATATACACCTGAACATCAGCAGGAGAGGACTCTTTAACCCTTAGATGCATAAGTGGGTATTTTTTGAACCGGTGAGGTGGTTTTCTTGAAGTATCTTTGTAATTACATTTTTTAATCATTTCATATTCCAGCTATTCCTCAAAAAAAATGTTTTGGATATCATGTCATTCACATTTTAAATTTACATTTTAAGAAATTGTAGTTTTTGTATTACTACCCCAAGCTTCCATAAGTGGGTCAAAAATGACCCACATGCATTTTCTATGGGATCCTATGGGAAAACGTTTTTTTTCAAAATGTGAAAAAAAATGTTTAAAATTATAAATAGTGAAAAATTAAATATAAAATATTTCTAGTGTGAACCAAAATATAATACGAAATATTATACAAGTGATTTTTCTTAACCAAAATGACAAAAATGGCATAAAAACACACATTATTCTAATACGGGTCCTTTTTAACCCACTTATGGAAGAGTGTAGGGTCCAGTCACTCGTGCATCAAAGGGTTAAAGCTGTAAAGACTGTTTTTAGGCTTTTATGTTGTCTTGCTGAGCCAACAAGATAAGGATGTGTCCCATTAAGTAAGAGGAGGTGCTCTAATTAAATACTGACCATAAGTACACACACTTCCTCATTCACAGGAGGGGATGACTCTCTCCAACAGGAAACAGCTGGCCCTACCAACGTTACAATTTGTGCCCCCCTCATCAATGTGGTGATAAAACACGAAATCTTTCTTCCAAGGTAATACCACAGATTGCATCATCACAATTGTCATATATCCAAATGACCTAACTCTGTCTAGGAATAATATAGCTTTAAAACCAAGTCCAGTTGTGGTTAAACTTTTACACACGTTGTCTACAGAACATATACTCTGGTAGACATTTTGCAGGGCTTGTTGTAAAGGCGCTATACATCCTTATCCTCAAATTCACTCAGGGAATAGCTGGAAAAAAGGTATGCCGTATGTATAGACTTCCAGTCAGTGTCATTGTCCTGGGATCCTCCGGGAAATGCTGCTCAGCCTGACAAACATGCTGACCTGTGACCTGTTTGGCTGAGAGAGAGGTTGATGACTGAGATGTGTTTGCACTCAGAGAGGCACGCAGGGAGCAGGTCAATGGAAGAAAAACAGGCTAGAATAAGAGATGTGTTTGTTTCACCTGAACACAATAACTAGACGTTGATTTAAAACCTGTTGAACAACCGAAACAGGACAAGTTGGCCAATCATAGCTGATCAAATGAAGCTAACGAAGAATCAGGGGTATACAAAGACGCAGAATTTACATGTATATAGACATGATGCAACTTGTTTGACATTCATGGAAATACACTTGTTTTTCTTGTCGAGTTAGATGGGAGTTTTATCACCACTGTGTGTCATAGTCTAGCATGAAAAGTGGGAACTGAAGAAACTGGCTAGCATATCTTTGTCCAAGGGGGGGGGGGGGGGGAGAATCTGCCTTCAAGCGCCTCTTAAGATCACTAATTAATGTTATTTTTTTTGTTTAATCATTAAAAAAACTTGGACTTTGGACCGAAGGGTCGCCGGTTCACGCCCGATCGGACCAAAAAATACGGAGTGTTGACTGGTACTGGAGAGAGCCAGTTCACCTCCTGGGCCACTGCCGAAGTGCCCTTGGGCAAGGCACCTAACCCCCAACTGCTCACTGGCGCCGGCTAGACTGGCTGCCTCCGCTCTGACCTCTCAACTGCATGTGCATGTGTGCATATAACTGTGTGTGTATATGCATGTGCATGTTGTAAAAAGTGTGTACTGTATTACCTGTATAAAAACGTGTGTGTGTACGACAGAGTGGAAACTGAATTTCCCCCTCGGGGGATTAATAAAGGTCCATCTTCTTCTTAATTAATGAAGTAATACAAGCCTTTGCAGACCATTCACAGTACCTGCACAACAACAACAACAACAACACACTACAGGAAAGGGAAAACCCCAAAAAGCATAATAGAGCCTCTTGAAGTAAGAGATGGATGCAGGAATTGTACTTGTAGCAGTATTTCTACACTTCAGTATCACTACCTACTGACAGCAGCTCTCTACTCGTCCTTTTCGACCTTTCAACAAACAAGTGAAGTTATCTCAGACACCCAGACCTGTCCGGATGGTTGACAGATTAACACCTGTGTGTTTAAACCAATACGAGGGAGGGGAAGTATGCGGTGGGCAACGTGCTGGGGATGGCTCACAGAGTGGAAAGTATGAGGTGTGAGTTCTCACTAGGAGGGAAATGACAAAAGCCCAGATGATGAGTGGGTGCTACTACTGTTGGCATTCCTCAAAATGTCCCAGACGTGTTGCAGCGCTCCTGCAGACAGACCCAAATCCTACCATTATCCCAAATGTGTTTAATCCACAGCTCTGGCTGGCGTTTGTGACACATGATTTATCTTATCGTGGTGATGTATATATGCACTGATCTGATCTCACTACACCATCTAAGCCCTGATTAGGAACTGGCAAAAGTAGCAACGGATCTAACCCACTCCTTAAGTCTGTTAATCGTGTTCCCATCTATCAGCGTCCCGTAAAGCTGCCAGAACGACACCGAAGTCCTGAGAAGCCGACGTGCACACTGCAGGAAAACTGATGGGAGTTTCAGGGGAGAAAGTCTCACTTTAATGGCCCCTTTTGAGATGAATAGAGTATTTATTCAGTACGTGCCTGTGTGCATGTGTACCTAAAGGGATCGTTTTTAACTGGGTTGAATGAGGTAGATATCCACATAAAGAAATGGAAGTAAAGCAATGCACTGATGTGGACAGAGGCAGCAGCAAAACTTATTTATGTCCATTAGATCTTTGTTTATATCAGAGTAAGAGACCTATTTTCACCAAAGATACCCCTGTTGAAAGAGAGTGTCCGACAGCAAGGTAAACTGTTTGGTTATTTACATTTTGCTGCCCTGTCCACAGTTTATTGCTTTGTTTCCTATTGGTACTCCGGTCTGTTGACCTCCATATAACATAGAAAATACAAAGACCAGTGTAAGTTCCTCACACAAGCTCACTTCAAAATATCGTAATTACCCTGTACGCAAATGGATATATGTAGTTAAAGTATAAAAGCAGCACAAGTTACTTCCCTAAGTGACACCATGCTGGAGGAGTTGCATGATGGTAATATACATATACATATATAAGCTTGTTATGTTTATGAGTTTAATTTATGTGAAATTCAATTCAGTGGGTGTGTTTAGGAAGATGGTTATGCATTTTTTACCCCTTATAATTTTTTGCATGAAGAATAACCATCTTTTATGTCCTTTTCTCTGCCTTTCCTGCCTTACTGTAATGTATCTTCCCTGCTGATTGGCATCTTTCTGATGGAGAAAAGTTTGCCATTTTTACACTATGTTTTAACAAGAATTAAATAAAGGTAAAAGTTATTCTTGGTTAAAACAAACTGTCTAAGTCCTGTCGTCACACTCTGCTTACCCGTGGTGAAAAGTAACTACGTACATTTTCTTGAGTACAATCCAAATACATTTTGAGAGCAAATTGTCTACTTTTTCCTGCCTTTTCCTGCCTTTTCCTAAGGTATCTGCCCTGCTGAATGGCGTCTTTTGGATAGAAGGAAGTGTAAAAGGTATTTTCCGGTCACTCTTTCCTCATGGCAGCCTGTTATAATGTATATCCTATCCCAGCATGCCCTCACAGACGTGCACTCGATATTCGTGTCCTCACCATTCTTGCGTTCGTTGAGCGGAGGCAGCGGCTGCAGCGACAGCTCCTCCATCTCGTGGGTCACCGCCTCGCTCTGAGGGCTCGGCAGCAGCAGGCAAGACATCTCAAAGTCCCCCTCGACTGCCAGCTGAGACGCCTGGAGCTCCATGTGGGGGGGGGGGGGGGGGGGTTTCACCGTCCGTTTGGCTGTGTCTCGCTGCTACCTGTGTGGAAACAAGAAGACATCTAGTAACTAAAGTAACTCACTGTAGGTAGTATAAGTACTGCAGGAGGCAATTCACTATTATCAGTTGTATTGTGTTGCACTGTTGGAGGAGCCTGCGACCTAAGATTCATTGTCATAACTACACTGCAGCTATGTACAATGACAATAAAAGCCTTGAATCCTTGAAGAAATTGCATATTTCAACACAAGGCATTTAAAGTGCTTTACAAAAATTATAACATTAAAAGCGTTAAGAAATAATGCAACAGAACCATGCGAAGAAACGCTATGGCGTCAGATCAGTTTTAATATAAATGAAATCCCACCGAATAATTAAAACTGTAGTTCAGGATTTACACAAACATCTATATAATGTATATATATATTTTTTCTCTCACAGATAGTTTTTTGTTATAAATTACTTTAAAATAAATATAAAAACATCCATGTATAAACTTAAGTTTAAAATATATCATTCTGATCCAGACATACATATTTCTTGTTTTAAATACATGTGAAATATTTGTTGGTATATATAATATTTATTTTAAACTAGAAATATTTAAGCGGGGATGAGAAACATATTTGTGTTTATGTATGTCTTTTAATTTCATTTGTCGATTTATTTTTACATTTATATACAAAGATAAATATCGTGCTTCACATTGAAAACACATCACTGCATGACTTTTTTTGTGGGCTCCTCATGACCATCAGTAATCCAGAATAATAGCCATCATCCTGCAGGAATGACTCCTTCACCAAACTGCTGAAATGTGAAAGGGTGGCATTTGATTAAAGCCATCTGGAAGAGCTCAGTCGCAGCCCAAATGATTCATTAAACGACCTGGCTATTATGCAGAATAATCGCCTCAAACCGCGGGAGAAACAACGCCAATCTGTGCATGAATGTTCTCTCTGTTCCGTCAGGCTTCAGAATCGGTTATATGACGTCTCCGTGGTGGTTTCAAGCGAGAGGAACAGGAACATTTTGGGGATAAAAACAAACAGTTAAGTATCCATGGCTTCCCAACAGCCTCTTAACTGGCAGAACATACTTGCTATTTATCGCTCTGCAGCAGCACCCACATGTTGCCTCTAACCGCCCTGATGTGTGGACTTTGGCTGAGGAGCACTTTGTTCCTATAGACTGCTTTTAGTTCTCCCTGTAGCTCCATAAAGTGGCAAATGCATCAGAGGGCCAAGATGGACCGAACCGGATCGAGAGACATTTGGTTTCAACTTCATCACGTCTGAATTTGTTCATTCCTGAAACTGATGTCATGCATCCAAACACAACAAATCCTAATCCCCATGTGTCATCTTCTCTCATATTTAAAGATGTATCATGATCTATTAAAACAATTCTGACAAACACATGCACATCCTTTCTGCTGTTTGCCAGGAGTAAAGGTCTTAGATTGTGTTGCTTTCTGCCAAGCAGTGATCACTGCAGTTTAGACTCAAGATGGTCTTCCTCAATTACAAGTTTATAATATTCCTGTGGTAAAAAAGTGGGGAGGAAAAAGAAGAAATATCAAAAATGAGGTGCTGATTGTGTGCTAGAATACTTAAAAGTAAAATAACGGTTTTTAAATATAATTTTTGCCCTATTTTCACAAGTTTTTTTCAATCAACATTTTTTTTTAAATTTAAATAATAAAAAATACTTTACCCTAAAATTCACGAACGTAAACTTAATTAGGTTAATAATGAAAAAAAATCACAATGCTCACTATGTTACGGAAGTAAACAAAGCTGATGATGCAGAGAAACAGGAATTTTAGCCTTTGCAGACCATTTACATGCACCAAAACCTTTAAAAACACACGAAAGGAAAGGGGAAAACCACCAAAATCATAATAGATGAGAGTAACACCTACGTCACTTCCGGACGAAAATTACGGCCCCGCCCACTTTTGGGGGAAAACAACGCTGTCATTTGAATGGCGGTCAATACAAATTCTGAAGTTTTTGCCAATCCGATCAGACCTTTAAGAAAACCGTGGATTTGTGGATCTTCAAAGAGTCCGATTACGATGGCCAGTCAGGCAAACAATTACAATCGGTCTCGATATATGGTTAAATTAAAATCAGTAGGCGAGGCTGTAATTTCTCCAGCTGTTACTCTCATGAGCGAGGCGGAAAATACTAGTTTTATCATGCCAACAAGCTGCTGTGTCGTTTATTGCACCTCAAACATTAAAACAAATCCAGAGTTCAGTGTTTCTGTACTTCCTCTAAGAAGAAAGGACAGTAAAAGAACAGCTCTGTGGCTTCAGGCTTGATCGCCATTCAAATGACAGCGTTGTTTCCCCCAAAAGTGGGCGGAGCCGTACTTTTTGCCCGGAAGTGACGCATTTGTTACTCTCATGTATAGGGCCTCTTTAAGATCAGACTTCCTGTTTCACTCTGTATGAACTGTTATCTGTGACATGTTGTGCATTCTCAGAAATCATGGATTAAAGTTGGAGTCAATCCCAGTTCACATTTACTGGCAAAATTACCCCTCTCTCTAAAACTTGGCGTCTGACCTACAGTTTCTTTCTGGCCCCCTAATGATGATGAAGTGGCAATAAAACGCCGCGCTGCAGACGTTACCGAGGCCTTCATGTTTAACCTTAGTGGGTTTCTTTGACAGAACAGCATCACGAGATCTCCAGTAACAGCTCCTTTAGTGGCTAACAAGTCTCTGCTCCGTGGCATTTAAGTGCTTTCTATGGCTGGAAATCAAACTGTGCATCATGTGCTGTGAGGCCTTATGCTTTACATGTTGAGCCAAATCAGAGCAGTTAGAAAGGCGACTCTCTACATGCATTTACTCTATGCCAAGGGGGTCCAAACTACGGCCCGGGGACCAAATGCGGCCCGCAGACCATTTTGAATCGGCCCCAGCTAATTAAAAAAGTATAATGACTTAAGTAGGGATGGGTACCGAGCCCCGGTATTAAAGGGGCCCCCGGGGCTTATGTATTTTCGATCTTTCCAATCCAAACGAGAGATCTATCTCTCCCCCGTCTGTGTGCGAGGGGGCGGGGCAGTTCACACACTCACACACACTTTCTAGTAGCTCTGTAGCCCCATCCACGAGTAACGTTTCCACGAGTAACGTTTGTTATGTATGCTAGCAGCAACACACGGAGTTAATTCATGATTCAAACATGGGTTAATGATTAGAGGAAACTGAGTTGTTAAAGTTTCAGCTATTGTGTTTACAGTTCTGTCATCAGATTATTTAATATGACTTGTTAAAACACTGTTGTTTCTTTTGATGTGAAATATTATTTATTTAATTTAAATAAAAAGCAATGTTCATTTTGTTTACAATTTGTTTTGTTAATTTACCTTATTTTTTTTATTTAAAAGAACCGATAAGAGTACCGTTAAAGGACCGGATCGATAAGCGGTATCGATAAAAGTAGTAGCACCGTTAAAACCTTAACGATGCCCATCCCTAGACTTAAGTATAATAAACTTCTGCTTGTCTTATATTGTACTTCTTAAATATATATGTTCAAATATATTACACAGTATTCATGTGTTAATAAGCCCAACTTTCAAATAAATTAATTCAATTCAAGTGGAAAACATGTTCTAATCAAATACCAAATCTAAGTTGATAAGAAAAAAGCCCAATGACTTATTTACATAACAACCTTGAAATAGACCCTTCCTATTTCCTCTTCTCAGAAGCAATCTGAAGCTTCTGTTTTAAGGAATGAGCTGCCAACACAATAAATGAAACCCTCTGGAGGGCTGTGAGCTGTTTGTTTCTTAGAGCCTTTTCAAGTATCAAGAATAATTGACCTACGTTGGATTGATTTTTCCAATTTATAACTTAACTTATGAGTCAAAATACCTCTAGTGAGCGGCCCAGCCCTTCGTATATTTGTCTGTATGTGGCCCTCGGTGAACAAAGTTTGGACACCCCTGCTCGATGCTATTCTTCTGTCTCAGGCTCTCTTTCAATGGGATTAGGAAGTCATTAAGCAATGAAGTGAATGAACAGATCAGCTATTCAGGTACTGGGTTTCACTGCAGAATAATCTTCTTCTGACAAAGAGTTGTAACAGGAACTGTGACGGAAAAATAAATAGCACTTAATTGGTGTTTTCAGTATCTGGCACTTCATGCAGAACTAATATCCTTCTTGAAATGCTGTAGGATTCTGGGATTCATGTTTTGATTGGGATCAAATAAAAGTCACTTGGAGTTCAAAGGAATAACTAATCCAAGCTTTAATCACATTGATATATCTTGGAAAGCATGTTTGACGATACTGTGCCGTCGGCCAAAGAAATCACTCTGATTGGCTGTTCAGCTTAGCGAATCAGTGCATGAGAAGCGAAACGGAAGTGAGGGACCCAAACAAACGATTAAGAACGTGCTTCTCGGCCGTCGGCTGAAGTCTTTGCGGTGTGTTCCAGTGCGACTGTTGGCCAAGACGCAGGAGACGCGAGGCGACACAACAGTCGGGTCCGTCGGGACGTGTTCTTTGGTGTCAGTTTGGTGTGTCAGGGCCTTAAGAAGGCAAACCACAGCTTGGCTGGTAGTTGCCGTCCAATTGTTGATCATTTAATAATACTTATACTGTAGTAGAGGAGTTATTTCCTACCTGTAGTGGCAGAGGACCGTGAGGAAGAGAGGAAGAGACGTCCGGTGAGTTTCTGTCAGGAGTCGAGCTAAGCCATGGAGTCAAACCTGGGAGGAGAGAGAAAGAAGATAACATAAATATCACAAATGCAACTTTAAGAGATGATCTAGTAAAACCAAAGGATTGCAGTTAAATGGCATTTTCAATCCTGGTACGTATTTGAAATGCAAGTCTAAAGTGAGTTTGGTTAGGTTCAACTCTTTTCTCTGAGTCCAGACATGTTGGCTTTCGCTGGTCTCCCTTCTGTGTTTGTTCCAAAAAAAGGCAACTTTTGTCAATGGAAATTCAAGAGACGTTAACTAAAGATAACGCTTTAATATATGAGACAACACCACTAAGAAGCAACCCCAAAACTAATGGTATTTTCTTAAAACGGTTGAGTCAAATATATAATAAAAAAGGATTAGATCTCAGAGAGTAGAGACCAACTACAAGAAAGTAATGCGGTATATTGTCAGGTAGATTTCAAATACAAGGGATTTGCTTTGGTGTGTCGGTGCAAAGACGAGAGACCTAAATGCAGAATAGAAAAACATGAATTTAAAATGAAAAAGAAATATGTACATACATGACTTTTGGAAAATAAAGAGCCATGGAGAACATTTTAAGAGTAAAAAGGGTATACACTCACACTGCACTGTAACTTTTATTCATGTACCTGTGTTATTCATGTTTTATTATCTTTGCTTTTTAATGTTTCTAATGTGTTTCATGCTCTTACGGCCCGTCCACACGGCGGCGTGCGTTGAAGCTTCAACGCAGCTTCCCATTTACTTTGAATGGGGTGACGTCACGCTTTGCCGAACTGCATTGTGGTTCCGTCGCAGCGCTTTGCCTCCGTTGCTCGCTTCAAAAGTTGAGAAAAGTTCAACTTTTCAAGCTTCGACGGAAGCGCCAGCCAATCAAATCATATGCCAGTTCAAGGTCTAGCCAATCAAACCGCGTGCTTGTGTGTCCGGGGCGGGAGATTCATGTGATTGGTAGGGCTGTACCTGAATATCCGAATATCCGAATATTCGTTCGTTGGAGTACTATTCGGGTTTCAATTTCGTTATTCGTAATTTTTTTTTTTTGACTGCGGCTGCCAAATTGAATTTGTTGAAATCTCCAATATCAACGTAAGAGCTTGTGCCTCTTCGGGGGGTGCTAACACTTAACCATAAACTTTATCGTTTACTTTCTCCGTCTTTATATGTAGATATGACTTTTCTCCGTTAATCTCCGTCACATTGTTTCCATAGCAACAACAACTTCCTGTCAACAGCGCTCAAAATAAAAGCATGTCCATAAAAAATAGGAAGCCAAGCCAAATTACACTGAAGACATATACAACTGCAACGAAAGTAACAAACACAATGCAATATCCTTTTCAATTTCAAAGAACACACATTGGGTTATTTACATTAACAAATAACTATAAAACAACAATACTGTAGAATAACAAAATGAATGCCGTGAATAAACCGAAATACACGTGTTGAAGCGGTTCGCTGCTGATTACTACGCACCCCGCCCCCCCCCGGAATACTACCGAATATCCGGAGCCCGAATAATGATATTCGGGACAGCCCTAGTGATTGGTTGTTGGTCGAGCTTCAGACACGCCCACCGGCAAGCTTCAACGCACGCCGCCGTGTGGACGCTCCGTTAATGTCTTTCATTTTTGTAAAGCACTTTGAATTGCCTTGTGTTGAAAGGTGCTATATAAATAAACTTGCCTTGCCTTGCTTATACTATAATATCATAAAAGTCCAGAAAGAGGTGCATTTATGTAACACAAATGATGCTTACAAATGAAAATCCATTGAAATAGAAACACATTTACATTCAGAGTACAAAAGATTGAATACATGTGTTTGAAGGTGAGTGGAGAGTAAAGCAGACGATAAGCACCACTTAAAGAGGCCTGAATGAAACTCAGGGTCTCATCACTCACTGTGATGTGGAGAGGTCTCTATGACAGTGGAAGTGGATCCTCCGTGCAGAGACAAAGAAACTCTGAGTATCAACGAGTTCAGAGCTGTAATGGAGCATCAGGCTGCAGCGAATACAAATCAATCAAATGCACAGAAGCTTTCAGGACTCGTCAGGACGATTGCTTATAAAACTAGATTAAGGTTTGCTTGATGTGTCAAGTTACAGACACTCAGCAGATAAAGGTCTTGTATATATGATATCTATGTTTGTATTAATGTTCCTCCCTCACTGCAGCATCATTAAGACTGTGCAAAAAAAAACGCATTATCTTTAGACCTTGATTTCCTAAAAGGTTTTTTTAATACATTTCCCTAGAAATATAGTATTTGCGCAAAAGTACACACTTTGCGGCGATTGATGTTGACTTCCTGCAGGTTTGTGGCATAGAAATAGGAAATATAATGACATACTAATATGAAAAGATGTATTAAATTGATCTGATATCGATAGGGTGATGTGAGATTACATTAGTAATTTAGTATAAGTGGGTTTTTTCTGATTTTAAAGGCTGTTATACACTAAAGTGATGATACAAATTGGGTTTTTATTACCCAATAAGTCATTATATCCCCATTTCTGATCATTAATCATCAAAAATCTCATTGTGTAAACTGTGTAAGAGCAGAGTCAACCCAGGTGTATTTCATATCAACCAGGCCTAGTATTGAATGATCAATTAAAAAGTACAAAAACCCCCTTTTTGGGCTTTTTTCCGTTTGCTTCTGTAATTTGAATAGAAAAACGACACCTTTTAATCTTTTGTAACACAACATACATTTCCAAAAGTTAAACATGTTAGAAAAAAACGAACACAAATTGCTAGAAAATGCATTTAAATCTTCAGAAATAAAGTGACAGAAGTATTCCAACCGTCAGAGCACTGCATGTTGTTTGTGTTTATGAACTTGTGTATGGAAACTAGGCTAGGTGAACAAGTGAAAGGGAGAAAGGAGGCTCAAAGGAGACAAACAACAGTCACGGCTGTGGGATAAACATCAGGATCTCAGAGCAGATCCAGATGGCCGCGCTGCGTGTTTCTGTTCTAATGGCAACCGGTACCATGTGTTTCATCAAAGAGCACACGCACACATACGGTAAACACACACCGGGCAAAGTCAGAGGTGGGCTCAACAGCAGAGGGAATAGAGTCGTGCAGGAACGAGTCCTAAAACCAGGAAGTGACTCATTTTTCACAGCATTTTACCACTTCCAGTTCCCTCGTCTCTGAGCCAACGGGTTTTTTGAACTAGTTTTAGGAAAATATCTGGAAATAAGGTCTGTGGTTGAGACACATTGAAGAGACGGGTCACGTTTTGTTCTACGACATTAAATCCATCAGCAGTGACCCCACTGGTGATTTCTGAAGAGTTGACGTGTCTGAAAAACGATGGTTGTTACCAAGTGGCTGGATAGGACTACAGAAGTTGTGGAGGCGTTGTACGTCATTACACTGAACACGTAAACACTCCTCTAAGTTTGTTTGCCCTGTTCTGCTTGAAAGCAAGTCCCTGCCTCCTGCAAACTGTTCAAACAAACGCTTCAACTTGTACCATTTAGAATCTGTATGTTTGAATACGGATCTTAAGTTGGCGTGACGTTGAAGTCGTGCGACCCTGCTGTACTCGGCTGTAGTTCCTTTATAGCATAACGTTAGCATTTTTCTTCTGGCGGTTAGATTTATGATTCGAAAATCATAAAAGTAGGGTAGACATGTGGAGATTATCCGGCTGAACAAAACGTGCATTTATCAAAAGGTTTGTTTCCACAGATCTTATCTTTTTACAATATTCCAAAATCCAATGGAGAAATCCCGTTGCTTTTTTGTGGAGGGAACCCATGCGCAGCTTACTTCCTGGTCGGCCTACAAAAAGACGTCATCCCTGCACCGCTCTATAGAAATGTTAGCACAGTAATATTTGATTCTGCTCAGAGGGAGGCAGTGCTGTGTTTTTATGCCACTGGGTGTGTGGTATTTGAAACCCTGGCACAGGTGATGAAGCAGCTTTGTATTGTGCTACAACAATAAAAATCAACAAGTGAACCCATCCCCTGTCAGCACGTAACGTACGCACACAACCGGTGATCCTCTCTGCTCAAAACAAATGTATTTAATAATAATTGATATCCTGTTTCCGCTGCACCTTGATAATTACAATCTAAAATACAGAGAAATAAAGCTCTTCCCTTTCCTCTATGAAGCTTAGACACTTAAAAAGACTTGGATTATTTAAAAGTCGCAGGTGGTTGCTCTTCTGAATGAGTATCTTGATGGTTGATTGAACTTATTGCAAGTTTTTGGATAAAAGCATGAGCTAAATGAAAGTCAATATGGATACAAAAATAAACGATATCGCTGCCATCAGAAACAAATAGCCCTTTATTGCATGTATTATTCTTGAAACACTGGTATTGGGTATCAGTGCCACACAGACAATGATTTCCAGAAGCTAAATAAGTTCATTTTCAATCAGTATTTGTACAGCTAGTGAAGAAGACAGAGAGAAGAGTTTACGGAGCGTTACGAGTGGAAAAAGTGGACAACCTGCAAGGGCCTGAAAAGTCAAAAAAGTCCCGCCAGACTCCATTTACATGCACTAAAACCTATATAACATGCGACAAGAGAAAACCCCAAAAAGCATATTGGGCCTCTTTACCTAAAGGGACACTAACATGGACTTCTGTGACGGTTGTTTTTTAATATATACCTCCTAAACACCCAAAGCTCATTGTGGAACTCAATGCAATGCCAGCATGTCAGAAAAAGCCAAATTAACCAGGTTTCTAACTGAGAACAATAACTGGTTTCAGGTCTGTGTTTTATTATCTCCAGCAGATCAGAGTTCAACTAGGTAATCCATTGAGTGGACATTTTGCCAGCATGATGGCAGTATCTGGGAGTGTCTATCGCCCCAAGGCTGTTCTTCATCTAGCAGACATATAAAAGATTACACATTTGCAGTGCAGGTGAGACGGTTTAGGACCTTTGACTGCAAACATCTTCTTTGTAATTGTCTTAAGGCTGATGGGTTTGAATGACAAACACACTAAAGCGCTTAAATACATGTGGATTCAGGATGTTAGGCAATATTCAAAGTCTAACCAGTGTTTTACAATCCTGTTTTCAGCAGAAGAACCAGCGAATCGATACTTTAGCAGCCATTCAGAGAGCCACGTATCCACAACAAGGAATAAACAGACTCTTGGTATCTTCCTGAGAAATACCAACACTTCCCAGTCTCTGCATACCAGGTCAAGGGTTAACTTTACTACAAATAGGCCTGGCTGTGAAGCATTCGTGTTATGAAGTACCCACAAGCACTCACACTCACACATCTACTGACAGCAGGTGACAACTGAACAGTGAGGCCAAGGTCTGTAAGAGCTGGCGAACCATAAACAATAAGGGGGTCTGGATTCTGTTAAAGGACATCAACACACCTCTGACAATTGTCTACATGAAAAATAACATGTGTTGAAACAGTAATAACAGCCCTATTATAAACTAGAATACCCCAATCTAGTCAAGTTGCCGCTAACATCCATGTTGTCCAAAATGTCATCACTTCCGCATTTTATCCCATTAGAAATTGGTTCAAAATGTCATAATTAGCATTTGAAATGATTGAGTTATATCCAGAAATATGTTTTGTGAGGCCTCAGTGATCTTGACCCTTCACCATCAAAATCTTATCAGTTCATTCTTGAGTCCAAGTGGATGTTTGTGACAAATTGGAAAACATTCCATCAAGGCATTACGGAAATATCCTGTTAACGAGAATGGGACAGACAACCCGAAAACATGATGCCTCTGGTCACTGCTTTCATCGACGCAGAGGCATCAAAACAAAAGGCCTACGATCATGAAGTAAAAGCCTTTGTCTAAAAATCTAGATATCTCATGTTCTGGATCACTGGGAATACTCTTAGCATAAAAAGACATGCTCATTTAAGTCTCAGAAGAACAAAGGGGGATGCTTAGAAAAAAGCATGGTTTTAAAACCTCATATCATCAAAGATTTTGCTTGTTAAATTGTATTAAAGGGTGACACATCAACATAAATACTGTTGGGATTAGTGAAAATTGCTCTATAATCCAATAATGATTTAACTATGTGAAGGATACTAAAATAAATGTACCCAATAGGAAACACACACACACAGAGCATGAGAACCACTCGATGCCAAACTCTAGATTGAGAGTGCAGTTTTCTGGGCCTGAAATAGACCACGTCTGGTTCCAACAAAAATGTCTTCTTTATCCAAAGATAAGAGAAATGATGTCATCTGTGGCTCATTCTCCAGAGTCACCGCTCTGCTCTGTTCCCACAGACACACACAAACACACATGTCATTTCCTTCCTTTGTGGACTTTGCTCAAAGGAGCTTCTAACAAGAGTACAAAGGTATCAATGGCTGGATGCCAAACACAATGGCCCCGCCTCACCTAAAGGCCCGGACACACCGAGCCGATTTCGGCCGTCGATAGATGTCTGGCCGTGGATGAGCGTCCTGTCGCCCTACTCAGACTGGTGTGTCCAGCACCGTCGTGTCTTTTCGGCTGTCGGCAAAAGAAATCACTCTGATTGGCTGTTCAGCTTAGCGAATCAGTGCATGAGAAGCGAAACGGAAGTGAAGAAGGAACACACAGACGGCTATTATTTTTCATTTTCCAGTACCGCACTAAACATGTTTTCGATTATAAGTCTGTGATGGACGAGAGCGGAAATGGAACGCACGCTATTTGTTGTTTGTATATATCACGCAGTCTGTCTTCCGGTTGTTGCCTCTTTCGAATGACGAATACACTCTACCGCCGCCTGCTGGTAAGGAGAGTTATTGCCACTCACGCATGCGCAGTGCGTACGTGCTACTTGGCCGTCGGCTGAAGTCTTTGCGGTGTGTTCCAGTGCGACTTTTTGGCCAAGACGCAGGAGACGTGAGGCGACACAACAATCGGGTCCGTCGGGACGTGTTCTTTGGTGTCAGTTTGGTGTGTCAAGGCCTTAAGAAGAGACTATTAAAGCAGCTAGATAGACACACCTTAATAGAGAGTGGCCTGCAATAAAGACAGTATGTAGGCTGGTTATGTAAAGTAGTTTCTGATACTATGGGTTGCACGCTTTCCTGTTGGTAGATAACCCTCAGTACTAATGTCTCCTGCAACTCTTTCCACTTGGAGGATGGAAAAACTGTCAGAAATAGGACATTTTCATATATTTAACAAGTCTCTAGTGCCATTTAATTTGACACAAGAGACACTGAACCCCTAGGCTAAAGGGATCTGGGTAAACGGTCTTCCTGCAAGCTTATACTGTACGGGTGGCTCTAAAACTCACAGAGATATACGACACACAGCCTTTAAGGATAATAACTTTCCCTTCAGCCTTACACAGTGTTTAGGTTAATTCTAATAATTCACACTTTTCCGTGTCAGACTTGGACAGCAAAGGGCCGCCTGTGAAACAACACATCCTGCCAGTCTTTATGACTCACACACACCACAATGTGTTTGGATTTGCTGCAGCACTACCTCACTTTTCTCACTTCAATCAATGGGGAAGGCAATAAGATAACATCATAGGGTTTAAGAGGGAGGGGGGGGGGGGGGGTCTTGTTAACAGTGTGCATGGTTAGTAATATTTAGTAGTGTTACTTTAGAACCACGTGCTTGTCATCCCCTCTCTTTCCTTTGTCCAACCTATCTGTGCCATCTATAAGAAAACACGAGTTCAGTAATAGCAGGGTGATAAGTCTCTCAAATCACAGCATGCCCCAGCCTTTGATAGCATGCTAGCTCAAGTAATAAGCATGCAGTACCAGTGGTTTAAAGTAAATAAGTACATTAACCCAAGTACTGAACTTAAGTACAATTTTGAGGGACCTTTTTGCTACCCCACTATTATTCAGAGGTAATTCATGGACTTTGACTCCACCATATTTACAAAATATCTTAAGTTACTTAGCAGATTTGGATTAATGATGTGAAACATAAAAAAAACTAAAAAGAAACACCTTAGTACACGTGGAGTGAATTAACAAGCTATCCTGCAGTATACAAAGTCATTCAAACTAGCTGCACCTTTACCAGCTTTGATAACACTTTAATGATCAATCATTATAAAACATATCATATATATATATTCATCTGAAATGGGCCAATGTGCATAATGAGTACTTTCACTTTCAGTACTTTAAGTATCTTTTCATGCTGATACTTTTGTACTTTTACTTGAGTCACATTTTGAATGCAGGACTTTTACTTGTAACAGAGTAATCCTACATTTGGTACTTCTACTTTTTACTCAAGTACAAGATCCAAGTACCGTATCTCCTTGACAACTAGATAGCATTAGGAGAAAGGACACATATTTCCTATAGAGGTGTTATTGCCTGGCTTGGCTGTCTGCAGTGTCTGTTATCACAGAGGTGGGTGTGGGATCAGCTAACGTTGTTTAGCTACTTTAAATCTGACAGGTGAGTGCAGACAGTGCCAATAATTAAAAACATGATGAAGCGGCCATTCTTACAATGACTTAAAACACCTCAATGTGAGTAGCAGTCAAACCCTTAATGTCCACATTGCTGTGTTATTGCACCAAGCCTCGTCTGCTTATCACAAACGCTGCTCAACAACAACCACCTCACAGTTAGCTCGGCTAAGCTAACACATGCTAACACATGCTAAAAACAAGACAGCGTAGCCCCGGGTCTGTGGACTCACCTATTTGAGAAGACTTGAAACCGGATTGTGTTCTGTTCACAATGAGATATCCATTATCCCGGGGGAATGGTCGCATGTGTGTTGTTTTGTTTCCTGTAGCTGTGAGATTGAAGTTTATTTCGGGGAGTAAAATGGCTGCGACTGGGTCTAGGTTCGGATGCGGAGTGACGTAATGACGAAGCCTTGGGGGGGGGAGTGGCGGAGGGATCTGTCCTGTTTACCGGTCAGTCAGCATTTATCGTCCTACCATCAGCATGACTCGATTTTTTTCAAACTAAACTACATCACAACAACACTCATACGTTGAACACTCATAAAGAATATCCTATGTCTGTTTTTTCCCCTCACATATGATTAATGTTATGTAATGGTTGCTGTGTGAATCTGGTAGATATTCGAGGTGACACAAATCACAAATGCTCATTCTCACAACACTATACAGTCAAACTAATGCAGGAAACTCCTTTTAGATTTCATGATGTAGTCCCAGGACATCCTTGTATGTATGACCACCCAATAATACAACTATTTGTGTGTCTTTTTTCTTGAATGAATGCAGTTTTTCAGAAACTGAGCAACATAGAAACACCATGACTTTTTACAAATCATAAAGTGGAGTTTCTAAAAGGGTCTAAGTACAATAAAGGGGTTATAAAACAGCGTTGTTCTAGAAAGATTTATTTATTTAAATAAAAGGTAAACAAAACAATTATAAAATATTTGATTCTGCCAAGTTATTTATTAGTTATTATTGTGCAATTTTCAGAGTAGTTTACAAAATACAATAGAAAAAAACATTGCAGTATATCAGTTCATTCTGTACATAAATATAATACTTTTTGATGACAGACTCATTCTGTACGGTGTGAATTCAGTCTGCATCATTTTACATCATGCCATTATCACCAAAATGTACATTGAAAACTAATCCTCCTGATACCAGGAACATTATAATTATATACATAAGTCAGATGCTTTGAAGAAGAAGAAAGCCCATTTGATTAATCCCTCTTGAAGGAATTCAATTTCGACACCCATCATGTCCACTTGCCCTTCTGCACAGGAGCAGGGACATCAGCATCATTATGCAGAAACTCAAACAGCTGCTTAGCATTTTTAGCATTCTCCAGTATTTCTGCCAACCTTTCCTGGCTGAGTTTGGCTAAATCTGCCAGGCTGTCTGCGTTTTTCACAAGAGCCCTGTAGTTTTTCATATTGACCCCCAGGCATTTTCAACAGGAAGTCATACGGCCCGGGGTTGTAGAGGTCAGCTGATTCGGCCACCATGTCTGACTGTGACGGCCTGAGCGGCGGCACCATCCGGCTCCAGGCGACCTTCCTTCAGATCCTCGAAGAGCTCGGCAGTGGCGTGGGGGGACGGGCACCAGAGAATACGGAGCCGAGGGAAATGCAAAGTGAGTAAGGTGAGTTTGGAAGAAATGTCATTGGCCGATATCTCATGACGGAAATCAGAGCGAGCCATCAAGGAAAAGGGTTTTGCTGGGTCAAACTCAATGAGCAGCACAGGTCTTTTGTAGTATCGAGTCATGGAGAGACACTGAGTGTAGAGGCGGCCGCTCTGCAGGGAGCCAATCAGATCACTGACGCTCTTCCGCTCGACGCACGTGTCCGGGGTCAGGATGTAGTCGCCCACTTCCAGGGTGACGGGCTCGATGTCCAGCCCGCGGCGGTGCAGCAACGAGGGCAGCTCACTGCGAAACTCACGCATGTCTACGATGACTCGGGACGGCTCTTTGGGCTGCTCCTGACCTCCTGGTTAGTGGACAGGAAATAGGAAAACAAAATAATTAGACAATTATTTAAGAAAATAATAATAATGCATGAAAACTTGAAAGAACAATTATTTATATCAAAAAATATATATATATTCATACATTGGAATGTGGGAAAAAACAAGTATCCTAAATATATAAAATAAATCCACAAAACAATAAATAAAAAGGAATCTGACTCTTTTAACAGAAATGCACAATTCCTTGCAGGTCTTTTTCTTAGTAGATAAAAGCCTACTTTTACTGGCATCAGAATATTTATCTTCAATACCAATTATCTTCGACAATTTTTTTTTATTTAACGTATAATATATCTTAAGTACAGAAAATAATAAAAAAGTTCCATTCCAGTGTCCATTTCTCTCTGGAATCTGCCATTTTTGCAAGAAGAATAACTAACAATTAATCACTCATCAAAATAGTTGAAAATAGCGACTAGTCGTTTCAGTTCTATAGACATGCCTGCTTTTCGGGTGTTGGTGGTGGCGTTTGCAGGCTCTAAATTCCTTGCCAGGTCCAGGTTAGTGTCTTCCCGCCCCTCCCTCTCCTCTGGGATCACCATGGTAGCTTTTTCCCTGCGGAGAAACACACACAGTCACCAAAGAGAAGCCAACACAACAAAACATCACCAGACAGAGAGAAGCGTGTTTCTGACCTGATGAGGTGTTCGAAGGCTCTCTTTTCCCTGGACAGCGCCGTCAGGTACTTCTGTTCCTCCGTGGAGCCTCCGTAGATGAGGAAATACACCCTCAGGGTTTTCCCGGGCCGGCTAGCTTTGTAGATCTCCAGCTGGCGGACGAAACTGATCTCAGCGTCGTACAGCACCACGAAGCTGGGCTCCACCTCATGCAGCACCCTGGTGAGGCTGTGGGGGTCAGTGAGGCCCTTCAGAGGGTGGATGACAGTCAGCGGCTCCTTCAGAACTCCATAATAAGCATCTGATGACAAATCCAGCTTCATCTGTTCCTCCTCCTCATCCTCATCCTCGTCTCCACTGCTGCCCATCATGGCCGCCTCCGCCCCGTCCTTCCCCACCATCTGGGTCAGAGTGAGCGAGGGTCTTTTTTTACTCTTTGTGGTTTTTTTCTGCGCCGGCTCTTTTCCCTTGGCTTCTTTTTTCGGCCAGCTGTTGCCCTTTTTGTGGCAATCGAGATCGAGGGTGGCGGCTGCAGCGGCGTCACTTTTGCCGACGGTGCGGGCGTAGAGGCGGTGGAGCAGCGAGTCGGAGCCGAGCCGGATGTACTGCTGCAGCTGGGCACAGGTCCGGTCATCACTGGCACAGATCAGAACCCGACCTGGGGACACGTTAGAAATGTTCCCTTTTCAGAGTAATTTACAAAATACAATAGAAAAAATACTGCAATATCTAAAGTTCCCCTATTATACTGTTTTTCATCAATATATTATAGGTCTCAGATATATACAAAGCATGTCTCTGAAGTGTTTGGCTCCAAACACCAACAGATCATTGCAGCATCCCATAATCCCCTCTGTTTCAGCCCTGTTTCAAAAGTGCTGATTCTCTGTCTGTTACTTTAGATGAAAATAAGGAGCCCCTCCCCACGCCCCTCTGAGAGAGATTTGGTTAAAAAGAACACAAAGGTGCTCTAGGAGGAGATTCAGGTGATAAGGTGTGGGGGGGGGGTTACCTTGGTTGGTGATTGGCTAATGGTTACACAAGCCAAAAAAACGTTATGACATCATAAAGTGGCCAAAATCTGATCAGCTCATTTTCAGACAGGTTTTTATAGAAATGGATCAGGACAAAAAGACAGAGAATCTTTGTTCCTGAAACTTTCAGAGTCTCTTTCCACAGAGGGGACACATGTTGATGTAGAAGAGACATGAAAAAGTGGATTTTGCATAATAGTTGACCTTTAAGTTAATTCTGTACAATAATATAATACCTTTCACTTTTTGATGACAGAGACTCTTTCTTAATGGTGTGAATTCAGTCTGCAACATTCTACATTGTGCCATTATCTTCCAAATGTACACGAACACACCAGGGTCAGATGAGTGTGTGTTTCCTTATGTTAAAGGGGCCCTATTTTGTTAATTTTGTGTCTCTACTGTGACATGTTTACATGCTTTAATGTTAAAGGTTCTTTATTTTTATCACACTGTGCTGCAGTGATGTCACTATGTTCAGGAAGTAAACAAAGTCCAACCCTTTTCTGACAAATGTATAAACTCATCTCTAGGAAACTCAACACATAAAGAGGTGCCTTTGCACGATTCTTTGTAGAGATCTGATAAATCGAGTAATCAATTAGTCGCCCAAATCGTATTAGTGCGAGAGGACTAAGAGTTTCTTATGTCAAGGACAGCCCTAATTTGCCCTAATTCAATTGTTAATCCATCCCTGTTAGCCGACTGTTTCCTCTGCAAATACGTTTAACCTCTGATGTTCAGGTGTTAGAGCTAAATCCAAATCCTTATCTCTACCTCTTTCAAATTACTTGAGCTACTCCTTACTCTTTCCATGTACCCGCAAATAAACTTCAGAGGTACAAGTAGTCCTGATCTTAGATAACTGGCTTACTGACACACTCAAATTGAATGCAACCATTGGTTATTGGTAAAGATACTTAGTTAAACATGGGCTTCTCCTGCTTTGACACAAGCCCTGTTCTATAGTCGTATTTTCTGCAGATTCAGGGGGACTAGTTTGCCGTTACTGCATGTGTATAAGACGAACCAGTGAACCATGACAAAGCAGCATACCCCGAAGAGGATGACTTTGTGAAATGTCAGCGCTGTGTATATTGGCCTTTTGCTGGATGTACATTTAAAATAGAATTGTAGATTTCATTTTCTTATATGCGTTTCCTATGTAGATTAATTTCAATTATTACCAAAAACGCCTTTGGGAAACTTAAACATGGTTTCTATGAAATTCTGTAAAAGTAGTACATTATATGCTAATCTGAATGATAGAAAATTAGGTGCAGTGTTGACATAATGGACCTGTATATCACTCTGACCTGGTTCCTGTTCAGAGCTCTTGTTCTCCTTCTCGATCTCCTGCAGTACTTCGGTCAGAGCCTCCCACTTCGGGCTCTTCTCCAGCACCAGTTGCCGTTTCACCTCTGAAACAAAAACATAATGTGAGCCTTTAGCAATCTAATATGAATACACATGCAATGAGAAAAGGATGCAGATGTCAGGTACCTGAGGATGGCTTCGGTTTCTCTGCCTCCACTCCCAGTTTGACTTTCTTCTTGCTCTCTGGGTAGCGGTACACTCTTCCCCTGGTGTTCATAAACATGGAGGTACTGGAGTCGAGGAATAACCACCCTGATGGTAGCATAAACAAACAAAACTCAGATAAAGGTGCTGAATCAGAACCAGAACCAGAATCAGAATACCATTATTAGTCCCACAGAGGGGAAATGTACATTGTTACAGCAGAAAAGAGCCAAAGACATGCATACAAATCTCTTAATCACAAATATTAGGTTCAATATTTACCCACAGTATTTCAAAGTAAGATGTAGTTTACCTGAGTTGGATCCAAAGTTCTTCTGGCTGGAGCGCAGAGACTCGAGCAGATTGAGGAAGGTGACGCAGTCGTACTGGGTGAGGTAGAGCAGCAGCACCCTCAGCACCTTCAGGTCCTGGACCAGAGCCTTGGTCTTTGAGCCAAGCTGGTGCCACAGGGGGTCCAGGTAGTGACGGATCGTCTGGATAAGAGTAAGCCAAACACAACCAAACCTCAAATACAGGAAACTCAGCTTTCCAAATTAGACACCTAATCAGATAAAACACCTGTCATGAGAATGCCATGTTTGCTGTCTTTAAAGGTCACCTATCATGCAAAATGCATTTTTGATGTCTTTTATAAATATGTGTCCTTGGTGTCAGGGAACTAACAAAGTGTCAGAAAACAAAACCCTCTCTCTTTTCCTCCGTACCCAATGAGAGACAATGCGTGACGTGTTTTGGACGTAATATGGTCTTTGTTTACATTAGCAAGCATCGCTAACACTCAGAGCTAAGCTGTACTGGAGAGTATGTTTTTAAAAGCCTGTTTAGTTTTCTTGTTTTAGGTTACATTTAAAGAAGAAGCAGACTTTTCATTTCAACATCCAACTCCATTAAAATACCTTTTCGAAGGCGTTTCCCAGCGTGTTCTCCAGGGAGAGGTCCTCGGCGTCCAGGCTGGGGTTGTAGCGCTTCAGCTCCTTCAGACAGGCGCTCATGATGTCCAGGATGGAGCTCTGGATGGCCCTCATGGCCGGAGTCAGCGACACGTTGAGCTCCACCACCTCCGGCTTGTGTCTGTCCAGCGCTGTGTTCACTGACGCTTGAAACCTGTTGAATACAGCAGGTTACAGATTATTATTATTATTATATACTGTGATATCTTGTTTCAACAGGTACTTTATCACTTTATGACTTTTTTGTTTTGTGATCACATTTTGATTGAGATTAATACACAACATGTACAACCAAAAGCACAAAATATATATATATTTTTTTTAAATAAAATAACTAAAAGTACATAAGAAAAATTTAAATTAGACAACAGACTACTTACTAAATATACAAAATGCAGAATACAGACTGTATGTACGCTAAAAATAATAACAATAATACAGACAAACAGAAATAAAATAAAAACTAAATAAATCAAACCCAACCCTCCCTCCCAGACATTGAATACGCACCGACACACTTTATCACTTTATTTTAAAAACATTAGTATTATTATTTTAATTTTTTATTTCGTCTTTATTTGTACCTTGTGTGAATCCTGTTTTTAACTCTGACCCTGTTGCTGCTATAAAGCCTGAATTTCCCCAAGGGGATGAATGAAGTTCCATCTTATCTTATCTCATGTGCTTTTCATGCGATGAAGTGTCTAAATGTGCAGTGAAATAGGTCTCATACCTGGGCCACAGGTAGAGCTTCTTGACGAAGAGGTTCCTCATCATCGCTCCACCTGGCAGAATCCGGAGGAGAAGGACGTGGCCTTGTCAGTGAACGCTTTAATGAAGCCCGTCTTGTTCTTCTGTCTGAACAAACGGAGGATGAAGGCCTCCTGACACGACTCGATGATTTTATGAGCACGATACACCAGGATGCCTGAGGGCGAGATTCAGAGAGAGAGAGTGTGCATGTTAGTCTGGGTTTCTGTTGGTTATGAGACCACAGGATTCAAGGGGTTTAATTATCATGTGCACAGTAGAAAATCAACACAAAAAAAAACATAAATAACCAGCAAATTCATGAAACAAATATATATTTTTTAATCAATTACTAATTCTACAATAAAGCCATAAAAAATATATAATTAAACACAGGTCAAAGAGATAGTAATAACCACCATTATGGTCTAGAATGCAAATAAATGACAACAATTGTTCCATGTTTAGAAATAACTAATATGTTCATAAATAACTCATATTATTTACATGTATATAGACTTTTTGCACAACTTTTTATTTTTGTATTTTATTATATATGTTGCATTGTTGGAGGAGCTCAGGTCAGAAGAATTGCATTGCCATTTCTACACTGTAGCTTTGTGGATATCACAATAAAACCTTTGAATCTTTGATCAATAACATCATACTATGTAACAAACAATCATTGTATCCGTGATCTGACCTGAGATCAGATGAGCGGGGACGCGGTCGGTGAGGAAGTCGACCACCAGGATCCTGCTGGTGACGAACAGCACCCCCCCCTCCGTGTACACGTTGTATCTCTCAGCGCTCTGCACGTCGCTGGTCACCGTCCTCGGCAGGTGGGTCACACCCTCCGCTCGCAGCTGCTCTGTGAAATACTCCTGAGAGAGAGAGAGAGTATTTTGTTCATCTTTACATGGAGGAGCTCGGGTCAGAAGAATTTCATTGCCATTTCTGCACTGTTATGTGCATATGACAATAAAACCTTCGGATTTGAATTTGAATGTTATTTGCAGCAAGAAGTATCTAACATCTGTACCCAGGACTCAGGAGTCCTATTATAAGACTGTTCTACTTAAAGTTATCTTGCCTAGATTATACAATTATAATGTAAACTTAAATATGTGATTCCATAATGTTATTAGAATTTTACACAAGCATTTTCATTCTCACTTATTTATATGGTAGTTATATGACTTGTGAAAGGTATGTTACACAGTTCACTTTCAGGGTCATACCTGGCTTTACAGTTGACAACATTAAAATGCAATTCAAATATAAAAAAGTAAATACTATGAAGCTAAAAGTAGTTTACTGATTTTCGAATTTGTGCAAGCAATATTAAAACATGACATTGGATTTATAAAGACTTAGGCTGCTGTATGATGGACTATTGACATTTGAAAATGGTGCAACACAAGCAATTCAAACACATTTTAAAAAAGTTCAAATGAAAACGGCATTTAATTAACCAGCTGTAAAATGGAAAAATCATAATATTATTCAAGTGTCATTTAAGAAACGTCCCTCATGGGCTTCCGTAGTGGCGCCTAAATTCGCTTACTGAGCACCTGGCTCCTTCAGAAGCCTTCAAATAACACACGTGATCTCCCTGCTCACCTGCTCAGGTGTGGTGGTGTTCAGCAACAGGACCAGGCTGCCCTGCTCGGAGTAAACCCGCATGAACTGCAGCAGGATGCGGTCTATCCCCATGCCCTCCGCCGCCACCAGCAGCCCGTCAACCTCAAACAGACTGAGGAACATCTCCGTCTCAAACTCCAGCAGCGGACCCGCCATGTTGGAGGGAATACAACACCAACAACAACAACTACAAGGTTTCTGTTAATTCCGGTGAAAAATGTCAGCTAAAAGCAACAGAAGTCATTGTGAGACAGCTGCTAGTGTGCCGCTGCAATCTGTGGTCCTTTGTTTTGAAAATGCACTTCCGGTCATGTGACAGTAAACCAAGAGAGCGTGACGGCTTCACATTGAGGATCGAGAGCGTCATCTAGTGACATGGAGGATGATAGCAGATGTGATCCATACTTGCTATCATCCAATATCATCCACTTATATATACGCAGTGGCGGTTCTAGAACATTTTACATGGGGTGGCAAAGGGGGGGAAAGAGGTCATGCCAGGGTGGCATGGGAGGGCGGACAGTACGTGGTATTTTATACTGTATATAACCTATTTATTGTTAAATCATGCCCTAACACAAGTGTTCTTAATGCACAAGAGAAACAAGGTGTTCTGACCAACAAACTAAAATATAGTATAAAACAGCAGAAAATACTCATGTTACCCTATAATTCTGCTTACTGTAAGTACAGTAAAAGTACTTAGTTATAAGGAAGTACACAAATGACCTCACCCATCTCCTAAGAGAGCTAAAGGTGACCTGTGCAGCAACACATTTCAATAAATATTTGTCAATACTAAGAACTGCTAGATTGTGCTGCTGTAATGGAATATGTATGCAAGGAGAATAAAAACATACCATGTGGTCCAGCTGGAGTCTCATCTGCCTCCTGATCACTGCCTCTGTTAAATCATGCCCTAACAGACGGTTTTGATGTAAGAATACATATTTATTGCCAGGAATACACAAATGAATGTGATGGAGTTCTGGCGATTAGGCCCCGTTGTGCAGGAAGTATCATTCGGGAGGGGAGAACCGATCCGATGAAACCCCCCGGGGTCTAGACACTGGTGGTGGTGAATGGATAGTTGGGTTCGGTCTGAAGGGGAGTGGCTTGTTAGCTAGTTAGCTTGACCCTGGATTCAGAGGGACAGGAGGTGAAAAGGGGTGGAGGAGGGTTGCGTCGAGTCACCTGAAATGACAGCTGTCAGAGGGGGGAGCAGACTTAAAAGGGTTAGCGGAGCGCTATGATAGGCTTGTGAGAATAGAGCGAAGTGAACACTTATTGAGAGGAGAGAGAGTAGTAACATGTAAATAGTAAATGAATGAGTAAAGACGGTCTTCCTGGTTGAACTTGCGCTGAGCTTCATTTAGTCTCAGATCACTTCCACATGTTCTCCATCAGCTTCGAATGGCACCTTGGACATAACACAAGAAGAACATCCTTTTTTTGTTTTTGAAAGACAAACCTTTATTAATGATCCAAACATTTAATTTGATCACACATCCCATCAGTAAAGTCTGTTCAATGATTTCATGATCAGTTTCACTTTATCCACACCATGAATGTGTTTCATCTCAGCTATTTCAAACAAAATCATACATGATTTCCTTATTGATTATTATCATGATAAGTTATGTTCTATAAAACATCAGAGTACCCAATTTCTATTTGGACAACAACAACAACAATTAGTCTGCAAAAAAATAACATTTTATTTCCCAAGCAAAGACTCTAAGCTATTTACAGGAGAATAATGAATGATTTACTTATTGATTATGATCATGACAGTAAGTCATATCATTTTAAATAAACTTGTTATGATGAAATAAGTGTTATAACCATCTTGGGAACTCATTTGTTAGTTAATTTGGGCAGCAACAATAACATTGAATCCGTCAAAATAATACATGTGATTATAAATGTCTCTATTGATTTAGAAAGTGGCCAGAATAAAATGTGTACAATAAAAGAAGCTCTGCTGCTTTCTCTCTGAAGACTCGTGCATTACAAGAGAAACAACAACATGAATCAAAAGAAATATCCAACACATATTTAGAGCAAAGTTTACATATCAGTTCAGGTTAACAAGGATCCTCCTGAGCAGTGACAGCCTCCATGGCTAAACAGACACAGGAAGGAGCCGGAAGAAAGTCCAACATTTACAGAACAACTCATGAGGAGATGTTGAAGCACATCCCATAATGTTTGATTGACAGCTGATCTCTGCACAGTGAAGACATGAACAATCAGCTCTGATGGACACACGGTGAGTTTAAGGAACAGTTCCTCCAATGACTTCAGGCTATTTGAGTTTACACAACTCAGCAGTGTCTCCATTATTATAAGGCCGAAGTCCAGCATGTAGCGGCTGAGTGAATGTGGTCTGGACTCTGTGGAGGAGAGTCATGGTTTCAGAGACGCTGTAGAAGGACAGAATACCTGCTCTGTGATCCAGGTACACTCCTACTCTGGAGGACTGAGGACCTGAGACGGAGGAGTGATACTGTTGTAAGAAATGAATAACTGTTTTGTTACAATCTAAGGACCAAGATTTGTCATTGTTCCAAATACACTTTCCCCCCTGCTGCTGCTGATATTCTTGTATGCGACTGCTAACAAACTCCTCCCCCTCTCCACTCCACCTCCCAGTAACAACGTCCAGTCAGACTCTCTCTACTCAGGACCTGATAAATAAGTGAATCTGTCTGGGTGACTAGAATAAGACTGATGTTGTTTCATGATGTTGCTTTTCTGCTCCCCTCAGATAATACCAGCGTGTGTGCTGTGTTTGGATCCAGTGTGATCTCCTGTGAATATTTGAAGAACCCAGCTCTGGTGGTGGGCTCTGCTGCTGACAGTAAAACATCCACTTCAGTCGGTGAGACGTTTGTCCATTCCTCTCTCAGGACGTCCTGTAGTTTGTCTCTGACTGCTGACAGGGCCGCCGTCACGTCCTCAAAGTAGCTCAGAGGACGGATGTTGATGCTGGATGAGTGTGTAGGTTCACTGAGGGCTGACAGTGAGGGGTAGCTGTGCAGAAACTGGTTGTGATCCTCTGTGTGAGACAGCAGCTTCAGCTCAGCGTCTCTCCTCTTCAGCTCAGCCATCTCCTGCTCCAGCTTCTCCTGAAGCTCTTTGACTCGACTCACTTCACTCTTCTGCTGGGATCTGACCTGCTGCTTCACATCAGAGCTTCTTTTCTCCATGAGACGGATCAGCTCAGTGAACATCTTCTCACTGTCCTCCACTGCTTTATCAGCAGAGCCATTGACGGCCTCCACCTCCTGCTGAAGCAGCTTCACCTCCTTCTCTCGTCCTGGATTCTCTGCTGGATGTTTAGTCGACTCCCCTCCAGCTCTCTCTGCCTCTCAGTCCTCTGCTGCAGCTGACACTGTGTCGTGGCCTTTATGTTCGTCCACAGAGCAGAGATAACAGATACACTGCTGATCAGTGCGGCAGAACATCTTCATCACCTCGTCGTGACGAGAGCAGATGTTCTCCTGGAGCTTCTTGGAGGGCTCGACCAGCTTGTGTTTTTTAAAGACAGGCAATTCATAATGAGGCTGGAGGTGTTTGTCACAGTAAGAGGCCAGACACGGCAGACAGGACTTACAGGCTCTCAGTTTCCTCCCAGTGCAGACATCACAGGCCACATCTTCAGCTCCAGCATAGCAGAGATCAGCAGGAGCAGGTGGGGGTCCAGTCTTCTTCAGCTCCTCCACTAAAGCTGCTAACATGGTGTTTTTCAGCAGGACAGGCCTCGGTGTGAAGCTCTGCCTACACTGAGGGCAGCTGTGGATCTTCTTCTCATCCTCTCCGTCCCAGAAGCCTTTAATACACTTCATGCAGTAGCTGTGTCCACAGGTAGTCGTCACCGGATCCTTCAGTAGATCCAGACAGATGGGACAAGATATTTTAAGGTTTCCCGGTCCAGCTGAACTCCTTTCTGCGCCATTTCACCTCTCAGTGGGAGCGAGTGTGTGAGGTTCACTTCCTGGGAGCTGAAACTAGTGTGACTGTGATCTGAACAGGATGTGTGTGTGCAGTGAATGTGGCCTATCAGCTCTTGTAATTTACCCACATGTTGGTTACACCCCTCCTCCTCAGTGTGGATCTGAAGGGGAGGAGCCAGGAAATACAGAGTGGAGCTGGCTGTGTCTGAGAGCAGGAAGAAGAGGGAGGGCTTATCAAACTCTGACTCATTCCAGGAGGAGGAGCAGCGCTCAGACTCTGACCTACACAGAGCCTCGGTTACAACCTGCTCTTCATTTGAAAAGAGCTTTTAGTTGTAAAATAAGTTGGTAAACTTACAAAATCTGAAGGGGGTTAAATACTTGTTTCCTCCACTGTAAATGTATAGCCTCAATGTCCTGAAATAGCTGATTGATTTAATAGTTGAATGTACAGTAAGTCGTTTTTTACTGTAAGTACTAGTAGTAGTAGTAGTGTGTGTAAAAAATCCTTTATTCGTACATAGCTACAGCAAAGGGGACATGTGCATATACGCTGATAAGTAAAAGCATGAACTGCATGTGTTTAAATTCAGTTTTAGAGGCATTTTCAATCGGAAAATCGATAAGACCTTGTCATATTTTAGCATCAGCACCACATTTTAAGTTAACCTATGTGGTTGGGACCTTGTTTTTGAATGCATTGATTTAATGATATCAGTGTCAAACCTACAAAAAGGAAATACACCACAAAAAGCCGTTTGTATTATTCACCTTTATGTGGAATATTGTTACATTTATATACAACAATAGGTATTTGTTTGTGCATTGAAAAATGTTTTGTGAATAGAGGCATTTATGTGTTCATAATAATAATAATAATCTTTATTTGTATAGCACCTTTCATACAATAAGTGCAGTTCAATTTGCTTCACATAGACATTTCACAGAAAATTGATAACACACAGAATACCAGTAAAATACATAACAACACACTAAAAATAGCATATAAATATATAAAAAATACATTTAGATTAAAGGTACAACGATGACATTGTGCATTAATAAAATGAGGATAATGCAAATTCAACACACAATCAGATGACAGGTTAAAATGCATAGCAAAGCATTGAGAAAGTGCAGCAGAGAGCAGGAGTTTGCTTCCCTTTTTAAAGACTTCCAACGTGCTTAACTCAGAATTACATTTCCTTCAGTTCATTAATTCATTTTGGAACAGATCTGACCCCATGTTAAGGACATGGCACCGCGATCTGTTTTAATGACAGTATGACGTTTTTTTCTGGTGGATTATTCCTGTAATGCACCGACAGGAACAGCGCTTACACAACAAAGCCTGCCAGCTGGGCTTTGTTAAAACTCACTGTTGTGTCAGCCCACATTTCTCTGCCATGAGAGGGGGGGACCAGAATAGGCTGAGCTCAGGAACGACAGCACAGTCACACACACACACACACACACACACACACACACACACACACACACACACACACACACACCACACACACACACACACACACACACACACACACACACACAACACACACACACACACACACACACAGAGGTTTTGTTAAACAGCTACATGGACATGACTCACCATTGTTTTCAGACTACAGGCTTGAGTTTAGCCACTCGGATGTTTACATGTGTCACTCATCCGCTGTGATGTCCAGATGTGGAGCCCGATAATATAAAACTACACCCTTGAGTGGGACTAATATACTGATTCATCTGAACAATACAGCAATATTTTCTCAGTGTGTCCTACTAAAGTTAGTTATCCTTGAAGAGACAGTTTAATCGTTGTGCGTGTGTTAACTTGGAATCTGTCAGGAAAACTAATTTATTTTAATATCCTGCTTTTGAATAAATGAGGGGTGAAGGGCTGTTGCATACATTGTGAAAAAGTGTATTAATTAAAACTCATATTGCAGTGACTCTTCCATAACTAATGAATTTCATTAATCCTGTCAACAAGTGAAGGATAGAGGAGCCTAATATGGAAAGTCCTTTAGAGCAGAAAATAGTTATTATAAAAGCTGTCACCTGAACCCCGTCAAACCTTAGAAAGAAGAAAACCGACTATAAGCCTTTGTGTTCAACACTGGTGAGGGACTACCACTTGTACAAGTACCTCAAATGTATACTTAAGTACAGTACTTGAGTCAATGTATTTATAATATTATCACAGTTCCAAGCAAACGAGTGATTTTGTTTTGAAATCACATCCGTGAGTTTTGCCCCGCACCTCGCTCCAATGACCATTAGACCATTTAGTAAGGTAAAAAACAAAAAGCAAAAACGCCTCTCAGACGCTCTTCCGTTTACTTGTTTAATAAAGAAAAGCAAATGGTCCGAAGATACACAGATTCATCTCCCTCCATCATGTTGATTTGAATCAGAAGTTCTGAACATGAGCCCGCCCCGCTCTACCTTCTGAGCCAATCACAGCGCGATAATGACCTGCCTTCCGTTTCCACTATACTTTCTCTCCCACATACATACATTCTTCTCTTGCATACATATATTGTCTTCAGACATACATACATTCTTCTCTTGCATACATATATTGTCTTCAGACATGCATATATTATTTATAATATTAAATGTAAACATTGAATGAATGTGCACGAGAGCAAAATGTATAAATATGTGTGACAATGTATGAATGTGTGCATTGAAATATGATAATATGAGAGCAAAATGTGTGAGTGTAAATATATATGTATATGAGAGTGAAAATGTATGAAGGTAAAAGGAGAATGTATGTGTGTAAGAGTGAAAATGTATGAAGGTAAAAGGAGAATGTATGTAAAAGGAGAATGTATGTGTGTGAGAGGACCAGTATGAATTACGGCCTGTACGGCCCCTCATACAAATGTGTATTTGACATTTATATGACTTAAATTAGACTTGACAACCATGTTTTATATGATATCCAGTTGACTTTGAAATGGCTTCATTAGCTAATTAACAACATTCTGTTTCTTTGTCTTCAAGGGCACACTTAATCTTTCTAACAGCAAAAAACCTTGCAGAAATAAGTGCATTTAGACAGAGAAATACATCCTGCAGGATTAAAGTGATGCACCGTCATGAACGAGCCTATAGAGAGCAGTGGAGCGCTGCGTTCTGCAAACACTCAGTTTACCTCTGAAGTAATCCACGTGTGTGAGACTGTGTCCATTCAGCTTCTCCTGCAGCTTCATGTCAGGATGAAACATGAAGCAGGCGGTTTGGATGGAGTTGAAACAAGACACCATTACGACTGACCAAACAGAGAGCGGCCACATCATTGATTCTGCCATTATTTCAGTTTTATGGTACATGAAATTGAATCAAATGATGCATGAATGTGTTCGGGGGATCCAGGAAGTCATGTGAAGGATTGCGTTTTCTGCGAGATGAACAAAAGGTTTGGCAGCTGAAGTGAATCCGGACATCACGGATGGTGTGGCGTTATTGTAAATGATTGGAGAACAGCTTGAACATGATGGCAGGCTGCAGGATAAAATAAGATATTTAACACTGACTGCAGTGTAGGAGGAATAAAGAGGCATGGAGAGAGAAGAGAAAACAGCTGAAGGCCCGACTCATCCAGCCTCATTAAGAGGAGAGTGGAGCAGTGTGTTGTAAATGGAGGGCCAAACTCAACGCCTCCGGAGGTTAACACACACACACACACACACACACACACACACACACACACACACACACACACACACACACACACACACACACACACACACACACACACACACACACACACACTCTCTCTCTTTAAAAGAATAGCTTGAAATTCCGGAAAATATGCTCATTTGCTTTGTATCTTGAGTTGGAAATAAGGTCAATGCCTGAGTCCATTGGACTCCTTTGTTTACTTCCTGAACATAATGACATCACTATGTAACACTCACGCTCTTACTGGCTTGCGCGCAAACACATTGACTGTGATAGGCTAAGGGGCGGGACATCTTTAAGCGGTTGACCAATCACAACAGAGCCGGCCAGCTAACCAATCAGAGCAGACTGGGCTCTGGTTTCAGACAGAGGGTGAAATGAGGTGCTCCAGCACAGGCAGTATGAGAAAAATAAAGAGCTTTTTGGACATTAAAGCATGGAGACATGTCCCAGTAGAGACACTAAATACAAATGTGAACCTGAAAATGAGAATAAGATTTCTCCTTTAATAAAAAACAGCAGCAAAAAGAAATATCTTCAGCCTCGATAAAAGAGAAATGAAGTAAAGGTTAAAGGTAAAGCTTTTAGAAATGTTTCCAAAGGACTGTGAAAAAGAATAACCTCCTTTCAAACACACATGGACTATTTTTGACTAACATCACAAAAACAGATCACTCATCCAAAATGTAATTAAAGTGCACGAGGCCAAAGACTGCACGTCAGATTTAACAATTACACAGGGTCAAAATCTAGATAAACAAGACTTACTGAGAGCCTTTTAGAGCCAATAGCAATCAGAAATTTCGAAAAACGTGCAAGTGCAGCTGGGTTTCAGAGAACATAAATAAATGGCACAGAAGATGGCCGCTGCAGGCTCTTCATGTAGAGCATTTCAGGCTGTCATGAAGCTTGTTTCTCCAACACCTCAGTGGACTGAAGATTACAGTGCTTGGGAAATGGCAGAGTGGTGCCTGCATGTTCACAAATTGGGATTATTACAGAACACCCTCATCTCTGAAATATGAGAGAGGAGCATTTTGGCACTCAGAGCTGGGTCAAGAAGCACCAGTCAAGCAGCCCCTGTACTGCTCATCCATAACAACACACAGAAGTCAGTTCTTTGTTTACCAAATGTTGGGAGCTGATTACCAAAAGCAAAGAGACCTTTTTCTTTTTCCAGGGCTGCAATTTGCATATATTATCAATGACAAAACAAGGGAATAAACGTGTGAGCAGAGCAGAAGAAAAACCCACTTACGGTCGAACGCAGCGTGCAAAAGAAGCAGCAAAAAATGAGGAAAATTCTATTGAAGCAAATGTATGGCTTTTATAAGAGGCATGAACAAGGAGCTCTGCCTGTCACATCCACTTTAGCAAATCACGGTGACAGCAGATGCCAATCGAATGTGGCATTTGTGAGGAAAGATGAGGAAAATAGGGAGAGGAAAAGACAATAAAAGGAAGTGAAGACACACAGATAAACGCATTTGTCTTGCCTGAATTGCGGAACGGCTGGCTTTGTCAATGAGCATCTTAGATGAATAATTCAAGGCGGCTGGCGGGGTGGAGGTTTTAGAGGGTGGTGCTGGGAGGTGACAGGGGAGACATGTTGCAGACTGGAGTGGATGTCAGTGACGCATTAGAGGGAATGGCTGTTTGTGACAATGTTTGGTGGGAATATGAGAAACAGATGAAGAGTGTGAAAGAAGAGAAACACTGCAGAGGGACTCACATGCAGAGTTTTCTGGATCTATAAGCATATATCTCTCATTCCCTCTCAAGCTGTCTGTTTGATGTTGCGGACAGACATTCCCTCGTTCTATAAACCAATAAAACCTAAATCCTGAACAGGATCTGAGGCCTGTTATCGACCGACGGACCTCAAAACTACAGCTCTGCACTTCCTGGACCAGAGATAGATAGAGAGGCGAGGCAGAACAAGAGGAAAACCAAAGGAGAGAAGCTGGGATCAAGGCGGCTCAAAGGATGATTTGATCTCTACCAGGGATGTCCTGTAGAGGCGAACTCAAATCTCTCCATCGTGTGGAGAAGAAGGGGTGTGAGGTTGAGAGAGAGTGCTTGTGTTGAATTTAAAACCTCAGTATAGCTGTTTTCACATTATCTTGTCATTGAGGGAATTGAAGGCTATTGCACTTCTTGCAGAAAACTCTCATCCACATCTTGAAATCAGCATCATTTAAACTCTGTGTTCATTAGTGATCACTTTTTATCATGGTTATTAATACAGGTACAGACATTATGGGATCCATGAGCTATGAGATCATTACATTTAATAATTTTAAAAGCATATGCACCTGAATAAATGTAATAACGTCATATTATACGCAATAGATCCCAATAGCAATTTTTTCCTGGATGACACCTGAATTTGAAAAACACAGGTGTAACTAATTAAATGAATCATTACTTTAACAGTATGTGGTTTGCTAGCAGATGTGAGTAGAAGGAAGCCAATGTTATTAGTCACACCTGTGCATTTCCTGCAGTGACATCAAAACGTCTGCCATGAAAAAGGTTGAGGTTCTCATTAGAAGAAGGAGTCTGGTGATTTCAGACAATTCCCAGAATAGCTGAACCAAGGTCTAATCAGCCAGAACAACGTAAAAGAAAAAGACCTGAGTGGGTTTGTAATTCCCAGGTTTTTTTGTTTGTTGGAATTATATTTACACGTAAGGTATAATCAACAGTGAGAGCCATAACGAGTCCGTTACAGGGACCGGCAAAACAATGAGTTGAAAGCAATATTTTTATCTTCCATGACCATGTAATTACCTTTGAGGTTCAGCAGGTTGGCTAATTAGCATAGGTGCATAGGGCTGCAGGCTATGGCTGTTGTGAATTCAGGTCAGTTAAGCTAATAAGCTAACGGTGGAAATGTCAGCTACGTAGCTTTTTATGTGATTATCAAGACTGAAGTGAAGGTCTTTGTTGTTGGAGTCCCAAAGGTAATGAGAAATTGTGTTAAAGGTCGAATAGAAAACATCTTAAGAAACACACGTCTCATTTTGACCTCATAAAGCTCAGGGGTACAAAAAGTGAAGTGAAGCTGGGAAAGTGTTATGTGGTGAAGGTTTAGCTAACGTGTTTGTGAAGCATCCTTAAGAGTCTGATTGCAAATGTTCCCTATGCTACACGTTTTGACATTTTTAGTTAGCTCTGCATTTCTTAATGTACATACAGGTACTGCTAACTGAGGTCTAATTAGCCATAACAACGGAAAAGATCTGTGTGGGTGTTTAATTCCTTGTTTGTTTGTTTCTAGATATGTATTTAAATATAGCAGTCAACAGTACAGGGACTGGCAAAACAATGAGTGGAAAGCAATATTTGTATCTTTCATTCATGACCTTGTAATTACCTTGGATGCTCAGCAGATTGGCTAATTAGCATAAGTGCATTGGGCTGCAGTTCATGGCTGTTTTGAATTCAGGTCAGCAAAGCTAAGCCAACAGTGGAAATGTCAGCTACGTAGCTTTTTATGTGATTATCAAGACTCAAGCGAAGGTCTTTGTTGTCGGAGTCCCTAAGGAGATGAGAGATTGTGTCAAAGTTCAAATAGAAAAGATCTCAAGAATGGTTTGCTCTTATTTTGACCTATCAAAAGCTCAGGAGTGTGAGAAAAGAGCAGCTTGATAAGTGATGCAAAGTAGATGAAGCCGAGAGCTAGAGGCGGTGTTAGCATGTAGCGAAGGTTTAGCTACGAAGCATTAAAACTATGACAGATTGAAACAAACAAGACACCTCTCCTTATTAAAGCCAGACATCTGTCAAGCTAGTTGCCAATTTCTCCACATGCTACCAGTTTTTACATTTTGAACTAGCTCTGCATTTGTGTCTTTACAGGAACTGCTAACCAAGTTGTTTTTAAGATATACATTTAAATAAAAGGTAGTCAACAGTAGAGCAGGGACGTGCACAGACATTTTGGGGGGCAGGAGCTCATGGAAAGAAAACTTCCAAAAACACAAATAAATGGTGTTCGTTTTACTACCATGTCTGAATTCATCTATAGATATAAAGCTAATCTGCATTTAAACATAACATTTCAGGGGAAAATACTGACTTGACGTAAGTAACTATCTGGGGAAGTTGTGAGGTGACGTGTTTTTTTGTTTGTTTGATCCTTTTCACCTGCAATGCTTGGTAACTGCATGCAAATTAGCGCATTTTAATTAGGCCTAGTTAACGCCTAATTTGCATATCAATGTGGCGATTGTGATGATGACGTTATTAGATACACATTTTACTGTATTCACCTTTAGTGTCTTCCCTTAAGTACAGTACATTAGCCTGCATGCCCATGATAAATTGCCTTAGCTAAACCTTGAGCTAACTTATCCATTAGCTAGTAGCCTACCCTAGTTAACTATATTAGTTTTTGTCTTTTGGCTAATTAGCTGTAAACTCGAGGCACTGGCAGTTTAGTCATTTGTTCATCACCAGTCACCTTCAAACAAGCCAAGAAAAGCCGGCATAACATGGGACAGTAAAGTGGGAGGTGCTGCTACCTGTCTGTCTGAAGCATAGACTGTATATATAAAGGTCTGAAGTGACTGCCGATGTCCGCACCGCTGTGCAGGAGACGTGGAGGGAGGGAGGGAGGGAGAACTACGGAACTTCACAGTCTAATCTCCCGACCTGATATTTTTATTTTGTATTCAATCAATATATTTTTGGAAAGGGAAACTGTGCGCAAACAGCAGTAAATATATATTCATTTATTAAAAACCAAAAAAGGGGGGAAAAGGGCACTTTCTCTGGAGGAATAAAAAGGCCTAAGTAAGAGCCATAAAATCAATTAGTTGAAAGCTGGTTGTAAGTGATATTATGATCTTTCATTCACCATGTAATTACCTTGGAGGTTCAGCAGGTTGCTAATTAACACAAGTGCATAGGCCTGCAGTGTATGGCTCATTTGAATTCAGGTCAGCTAAGCTAACTAGCTAACGGTGGAAATGTCAGCTTCGTACTCATTTATGTCCCTAAGGAGATGAGAGATTGTGTCAAAGTTCAAATAGTTGACATCTTAATCTTCTGCTCTCATGTTGACCTATCAAAGCTCAGGAGTGTGAAAAGAAGGGCAGCTGGGAAAGTGATGCAATTTCTGAATGAAGCAGAGAGTTAGCGCTAGCATACGGTAAAGGTTTAGCTAACGTGTTTTCTAGCATTTCCATTAATTCAGATCCACACACACAAAGAAGTACACACCTCTCCGTATAACACCCAGATCTCTGTCAAGCGTTTGATGCATTAAGTCAAAGGCAAAGGAGGATTTCAAACATTAGCATTCCTCCATAATTCCTCCTAATCCAACACTAACATAACAGTAGGAAGTTCAATCTAATTGAGGAGGGGATGAAAGCCAAGGATATCCTGTGTGGGAAAAAGACATCTGGATTAATTAGTATTGTTTGTGTGTGTTTGGTTGTACAGCTGCTTGTAAGTGTGTGTTAAAATGAGCCTGTGTAGCGGTGTGTGTGCTTGGACGTGTGTTTGTGCGCTTGACAGTACGTGAAAGGGTAATTGTTACTGTATTATATCTCGTAAGTGGAGCCGGGCGCATCAGCGAATGTTCACCGACATAAGAAGCATGTGTGATTGGATTTTCCTGTTTTAATCACTCCGCCTCTATTTTTGCTTATGTGTTGAAGCCTGTCTAATTACAAAGACGGATTACATTTGAATGTCAACATGTTAAAGGCATGCAATCACGGCCATACAACACACAGAGGAAAATCTGTAGGCATCATTTAAAACAATTTAACCACATGAGTGTCTGTGTACGTTTATGAGGGCTTGTGAGGACCATGTTCATGTGATGCATATCAAAATGTGCTTCTGAAGGACATATAAAAGAAACTTAGAAGAGTCAAAAAATGTGTTTATTGTGGAAAATAACTCAATGTTTAACAGCAATAAAATCAACTGAAGTGATATCTTCTGCTTACAAGATTTACTTTGCCACCATCAGCAAAACACACCTGGCATTAAAATGTGAAATAAGCAATGACGAGTTCAATTAACACTGCATAAAAAGGAGTACTTTCTAGTACTTATCTAATATATAACTCCTATGAATAGTCATTTAATCGGCACTAATAAAGGTGCTGGTATTTTCATGTTGATCCGTGCTTTGACCTGTTTTAACTATTGTCATTTTTTTTTTATTATGCGTGTACCTTCCAGGGGCTGCAGATGGAAACAAGCTAATAGCTAAATCTGGCTTAATCATTTATTCTCTTATGAAATAACGTTTGAACCTTTTCTACTAATAACAAGATTTACCAACATTACAATTAGCCTTGATTAGTGGACTAGCTAATGAGAAATGGTTGAGAAAAAGGCCTCAGATTTGTACTAGATTCTTCCAGATCAAAACTAAGAGCACATGCTTGGCATTATTATTTAAATATGTTATGTATAAGAACATGGGAATGTCCTTTGTCCATGTTCCTGTTGACTGATGTTTCCTCCACTATAGGGGAAGAGTATGATTAAGATTCATTACATTACATGTTACTTGTTAGACGCTTTTATCCAAAGCGACTTACATACTCAATACTGTGGACAATCCCCACAGGAGCAATTTGGGGTGAAGTGTCTCAGGGACACGACGACATGCTGACTGCAGTGTGGTTTGAACCTGTGACCCCCTGATCCCAACACCAAGGCTCTATCCACTGCGCCACATGCCTCCAAAATTCATATGTGCATTAAGCCTGGGCTCTTCATCTTTTCATCCTTCGCAGAGAAACTAAAGAATATTAATATTGAGAATGATTGCTGCGTTGCCTCGGCCCGGAGGCGATTTTCATCGATGCGCAGCACGTCGGCTCCCGTCACTTTAGAGCGTTGTTAGACTGCATCTCTGGTGCTAATGTTCCCCTACAGTTTATTGCTTGGTGAAATGGCTCCATTTGTGTCGAAACTCAAAGGAATGACATGCAGATGGGCCGTCGGGCTTATAGAAAACTAAGAGTAGTGACAAGGGAGAGTTGACTGACAGGCGGGAAGGTAAAATGTAAACCTGCCTTCATACTGTTTGTGTGTGTTTGTTGTATGAAGTGATGAAAACGTAGCATATTTGTCATCATATTTGTCATCATCATATGTACAGGTGTGTCTGTGCAGCTTTAGCACATGAGTTTCTCAGTGTGTTTGCTTTACCATAATTATGTCAGGTTGTTAATATGTGAGTGTTTCCTGGGGAAATTTGGAGATACAATAAAGCAGTATATTTATTTAAACATAAGTAGCTAATTTAAAATGTAAAAAATACAAAATAAAATAAACAAAATAAGTAAAAATGTGCAATAAAAAGTTTAAATAAAAGGTTTTCTTTCTTTCTTAAAGTTTATAGTTCATGTGTTCACCACTTACTGTTGTATTAATGTTTTTTAAACACTATTTGTGGTAGTTTATGTGTGGCTTTGTGTGTCTTTCCCTGTGTTGTTTTTATTGCTAAGAATCAATTGTACCTCAGGGACAAATGAAGTTCAACCAGGAAGACCGTCTTTACTCTTCATTTACTATTCCCACGTAACTACTCTCTCTCCTCTCAATAAGTGATCGGGGGCGTCACTCTCCAGCTTAACCAATCACTTCGCTCTATTCCCAAGAGCCTATTATAGCGCTCTGCCAAACCTTTTAAGTCTGCTCTTCCCCCTCTGACAGCTGTCATTTCAGGTGACTCTACGCAACCCTCCTTCACCCCTTTTCACCTCCTGTCCCTCTGAATCCAGGGTCAAGCTAAGCCCCTCCCCTTCAGACCGAACCCAACCATCCATTCACCAACACCAGTGTCTAGACCCCGGGGGGGTTTCATCAGATCGGTTCTCCCCTCCCGAATGATACTTCCTGCACAACGGGGCCTCACATTCATTTGTGTATCTCTGCAATAAATATGTATTCTTACATCAAAACCGTCTCTCCTGATTGAAATAAAGGTCTTGAAATTGGACAAAAACTGGACGAAGAGAACATCTTCAGTTTGTCATACTCGGCCTTGTAGAACTTTACAAAAATATCTTCAAAAATGTCTTTTAATCTGTCATCAAATGCGTTAAGAATAGCTTTTCTTGTGCTTTACATCCAACTTCGGTCAAATAACACACCAATGGTTTCTGTAACCAGGCTTGTAACAATGGACCATTAGCACTTCACGCTACATGTTATCGAAAATAAACTTCTCAAAGCTTTCTTTGTTCATGTTAATTTAAACACTTTTATGTGTGAAGACACTGACATCTTAACCATAGCTTCTCAGCAGGCGGTCTTCATGACAACTGAGCTAACTTTAACATATAACTGCGGTGTTGTGATCACAGGAATCGCAGGAGACCGCGTCAAGTTTACACTTCAGATGGACGCAAATTACGCAGAACTGTTGCAGACTGGGGTAACATTGGCTTCACAGAGCCAGAAATATCTATGGTGTATGATGCACGACAAACTTTGATTAAGAGGTGTTACATTCTGGCATTTAATCCCGCAATTATTATTATGTTTCTCAATTTCAGGAGTCATCCAGCAGTTCATACTCTTTCAATGGAGGCACATAATGTCCCTGCGGCTTCCTCACAAACATAGCTTTCCTCCTCACACACATGTAGTAAAACGCACGCACGCACACACACACACACACACACACGCACAGTTAGTGGGCACAGGTGCAGTCTCTCTCCTCCTCTCAGACACTACACCCTCATCCCGTGTTCAGGTAAATAAACAGCGTTTGGCCATTTTTCAGTCAGCAGGTGGCTGGTTGTTGGGGAGGACGTCCAAAACAAACTGTGGAAACAACAATCCTCCATGTTCACTTTAAGAGAGTGGGAGTCCAGTTGGTGGTGGTGTGAAGAACAGTATTGTGGGTAAATGTCACAGGCAGCCTTCTGTTCCAGATCTGACTAAGTGAACCAAAAAAACCCAAACAAAATCCACGGGTGTGTGCACCTCTTCGTCTGTCTAACGACGCGCAGAGAGGATCGCTGTCAATGTCCTCTTTTTAGTGCTCAGACGCAGAAAGTTGATGCAACGGCTATGCAACTATTCAAAGCTTTTTTAAAATTGATTCATGGACAAAACATGAACAGATTTTTCAGAGAAATTACTGTGTCTTCTTGCCAAAAGTTAAGGTGCGGTAGAGCAGAAAATATCTCTATGTTGTTGGTGCCACGATTGAGTATTGAAAGGGCCCACAGCTACAAAATGTACCTCAAACAGACACTTACCAACCAGTAGGTGACTTTAAATTACCGTAGGACTACAAACATATTATATTAAGACTACAAAAAGACCAGAACAACCACAAAGAGATCAGAACAGCTGTGAAATGTGACAAAAACTGGTCATTTAACCAACCTTTAAGAGGCAAAACAGCTAGAAAATGGCCTCAAAGACACTCATGACCACTAAGAATGGGACCTCTAAACAACACAAAATGACTACAAACTATGACATTTTGTTTTATATCGTTCAATTTGATCAAACACTGAAGCAATGGATATTTACACATGTCAGAGATCTGCACTCTAGTTATAGTGCATTTTTTTAATTGTTAAGATATTTAAGTTACATAGAGACCAACCATATGACATTGCCACACATTTAAGCGTCTTTGAGCATTAGGAAAAGAACTATACAAATCCCATGTATTATTATAGAGCCATGGCTAAAAAGTCACCCTATACTCCTCATGTCTCCTCAATAACTTGAACCAGAAATCAATCGAAAGACGCCATGTTGAAGGACGTCGCAATTCCTTAAATCCTCATCGAGGATTCAAGGTCAGAGGAAAGAGAAATTAGGAGAGGAAGCAAGGAAACACGATGGAGAGACACAAGTGAGGACAACGAGGAAGTTTTCCTGAAAGGTCAGCATTTGGCCACCGAAAATCCCCTTTAAATGTCAATCATAATGTTTCCTCTTGGGTGTAATTCTGACATTTTAGTTAGTAATTCTTTTCTGGAATTCAAATGAGACTCATATTAAACTTTCAGTTCTAGCACGAAGAGAATTATGATTTTAATTTCCTCATCACACCCCCTGCCTCCACCTCTCAATTATTATCCAGTGAACTCACTAAGATATGTGCATGTACTTTCCTGTCCTCCATGATTAAAATCTCTAACATGTTGGGTCTCCATGCTCTCGTTTCAGCCCCTTGCACTACTTTTTATTTTGTATTTTGTATTTTATTATATATGTTGCATTGTTGGAGGAGCTCAGGTCAGAAGAATTTCATTGCCATTTCTACACTGTAGCTTTGTGCATATGATAATGAAACCTTTGAATCTATGAATCTTGAATCTTTGAATATGGGAGATTTCACAGGTGAAATGTCATCATACAAACCGTGACTATTTCTGAATGATCTCTTCCAAGACAGTGATCAAACATATCAATATTAATGTGAAAATACAACTTATTTAGAGCCATTATGCAACAGGTGAGATACGTGTGCGACCAGTCATCCCTACGTGGGATTTGCGCTTATTTTTGACCCCGCTAGAATCATCAAACCATGCTGCTTTTTGGCGATGGAGGATCCCAGAGTGTCCGGCTGGCTTCGGGCCCAGAGGGCGGGGGGGGGTATGAGAGGGCGGGGGGGATGGATGGCTTGTCGTGGCTCTATGTGCCCAGATGGCTCTGTGTCAGCGGGAGAGCGGCCAGGAGGGGAGGCGCCCTGACGTCAGGCCATGATTGGATACGCCAACTTTCATTTGCTTCCCCCAAACACCTGTGGACTGTGGAGAAATGAAGGGGTGGTGGAGTCTGGCCGAGTGTGTGTGTGTGTGTGTGTGTGTGTGTGTGTGTGTGTGTGTGTGTGTGTGTGTGTGTGTGTGTTTGTGTTCGATATCCTTCAGAGAGACAATTTAAGGTTAATTCCTGCAGCGTGAGTAAATTAATTGGATATAGATTGTCATTTTAGATGAGATCTGTATTGCAAACTAGAATTGACAAGGAATCTCACCACATCATCTATTGAGTAGGTTTTCTGGAGCTTTTTCATCTTCTTCAGAAAGGGTTTGCTCAGTTGTCTTGTTCAAATATAATTTTCTGAGCATTTTAAGCTGCTATAATCATATGTTTAATATCAAGAAAATAAGACATCAAATATGTGAAATGTGAAAAGCTGAAAGGGCTCTTGAAGAGTGCAAGCCTCCACCAAGACCATTTCCATAAGGGAAAAATAATGCTCGTATCTGCCCTGGGATTCAGATCCACTGATGATTAAATATGTTCTTCTTGCTAAATGCTACAGCCCAGACTCGGACTCTTTGACTCGGACTTGGACTCAAGAATTGATGACTTGACTACAACACTGCTACATCCTACAATCATTCAATTCAACAAAATACAAAAAAATGAATGTGTCTTCAGACCCGAAAAAGGTCTTCAGTTGCTACCAGTGAATAGCACAAACCAAGCCGGAAATCTTAAATTCCTACATTAAAGAGGACATATTTATATTTGTATTTTGGGCCTCTTATAGACAATTACAAAAGCCTTCTAAAAACGTAAGAATATATATCAAGAATTAAAGGTTGCCTGTCGCTGCATGATTTACAAAAATGTGCTTTTGTATTAAATAAATGTAATTCTGTTGTTCGGTTTTTGTGCACCACTAGGTTTCATTAAATGAAGCTTGAGACTACTTATCATGCACTGTAACGGCACTATCCTTCTATTTTGTCTCTTTAAACACAATTTCAATGTTTAAATAATTTCCGTTTCCTTTCTTTGTGCGTGTCTTTTTGTAAAGCACTCTGGATTGTTTCTGTTGAAAGGTGCGATACAAATACACCTCGACTCCAGCAGGAAGTACTTTGACTGAAATCAAACCAAAGTGGATTCAAGTCCTCGGGCGTTATCCTGGAGAAGATTTGTGTTTTTATAAAATGACTTTAATCCAGAAATGGGAATGTGAGTCCTAACTCATGGAGCATGAAATGTAACTGTCATCACTCTGAGTTAGAGAGCTGTGATGAACCCTGGATGAGATTTGGAGAACATCATGGCTGTGTTTGCTTTAAAAAAACTGGCTGCTTCACCTACAATGTTTGGTATCTTTTCTTTAGAAACCCACGCGCACGGCTAACTGCACAGAGCCAAACATATCTGACGGCCAAATCGATGTAACCACCGTGTAATGATAACTTCTTGGATTCCATTAGGATCCGAAACACTCAGGCGAACATGAAAGAAGCCCCTGTTTCTGTCTCTCTGGTGGGAATATTCCCTCGTACCTCTCATGTTCACTCAAAAGCAGGTGACCCTCAAACTAGTACTTGAAGTGAGCATTTCTGTGGAAAACATCCCTTTTGTAGACTCAGTATGATGAAAGTGCTCCTGACAGACGCATGTGGCTTTAATGTGGGAAGTGGTGTGTTTGTGACATGCGTCTGCGTCTGCATTTCTCCGTGAGAAAGCACTGATGGAAACGACAGGATCAATAAACAGGAACTAGCTTTCATCCGTCACAGAAGAATCAACTCGTGCAGGAATGAGGCTGAGAGGAAAGGCCATAATGTTGACCTCATGTCGGTCCAGAAAGCTGCCATCTTGTGAGGACTTCTTTTCAGTGTCGACCAATCGTACGGAAGTCCTGAGAGGTAAGTGAAAACATTCTTGTGATCCATTTTCTATGTCTGATTGAAAAGGGCAAACAAATCATTTGTTTTTGCCTAAATAATTTGAAGTTTGAAAAGAAAGAAATATATAAATACATCAATTAATTAAAAAAAATTAACAGGTTCAACAGGTTGGGATCAAAAAGTTGTGCCGGGAACATTTGTTTCTGCTTCATTTATTCGATTTCTTTAAGACATTTGTGTTTTTCTAATCTTCAATTTATATGTACAGCCCCAATGTTTTTTAGTTTTCTATGTTTTTACCAAATGAAGAACTAGGTCACTTAAAAAAAGTATCCTAGCAAAACCTTTTTTTCCCCAGGCAATTTTTCATATCCTTTTTCATGATGGACTTTTTTTTAAGAACTTATTAAGATTATCCGAGTAAAATTGTTTATTTCCCCTGGTCTTTACTCATACACTCAGAAACAGAGAAAACAAGATCAAACCTAACAAAATGTATTATCAGATTTTATTCCCCCCACTTGCCCTCAAACCTTCGATGTTCTTTCATAGAAAATAACAGACAAATAATGTTTGCATCACAATTTTGCAGAAGTCAAGTGAGAGACCTATACACTCAATTTTGGAGAAGATTAGATTGAAATGTGTAAGCACCCTGCTGTGTGTGTCTGTATGTATGTGTGTGTGTGTGTGTGTGTAGGTGTGTGTAGGTGCGTGTAGGTGTGTGTGGGTGTCTGTGTAGGTGTGTGTAGGTGTGTGTGTGGTTCTGTAAATGAACTACTGTCCTGTAAGCAGTCAGTCGATCACTCAGTCTTTGCCGTTATGTCCAATAACAGTCATTTTTTGGACAGTTGAGCAAAACAAACCCCATCTGCTCACTCTCCTCCAGTCACAGTTAACAAGTGAGTCTGGAAAAATATGAATTCAATATGCAATGAGTCAGCTGGACTTAGCTGAAGATGAACATGTTGATATCTTTCTGTTAGAATGCCACATCTTATCAGCAGCCTCAGGGAGTCAGTGTCTCTGATTTCTAACACATGACACATCTCCTCCAGATCTGTGTCTGTATTAACGGGAAAAAAACTTGACATGATGAAAGCATGTCAGAATCATCTTCGTACATTAAGCAATCAGAAAAGAGGAGGCGTTATTGAGATGTGCTTTCTGACACACACACACACACACACACACACACACACACACAAACACACACACAGCTATGAATTACATGCCAAACAAGCTTAATTGTGTACAGTCAGATATCTGAGAGGACTACTCTATATTTTTGGTAGAAAAGTCATCTTATCAAGAGTATCTTATTTTGTATGAAGGGTTTGGTTTTGTACAATAGTTCTCCTGTCCTGAAAAAGGTGAGAAGCAAGCTACCTCTGAGCAACAGTTCAATAAGAATAGAATAAATGACTTGTCGTTTGTTAATGAAAATGAAAGGTTTCCATGAAAATGCCTGCAGATTAGAATAGAAACAGCTTCCTGCTTTAGTGTCGGGTGCAAAATGATGCCCCTAACAAGCTGGAATTAAAAGAAAATTAAAATCTATTCTTCAAATATCATTATAGAAGAAGGTAAGTGTAGGACTAGCACTAGTGGAACTATACATGGTCCTTGTTCAATCAAATGCAATGCAAATAAATAAAAATATATAAAAATAATTACAAATAAAATAAAAAAATTGAATGAAATAAAAACAAACAAAATTAAAAATCTAACTGGAAAGTAAAGACACTGGAACAGAAAGCAGGTAAAATGAGCTGAGTCATGAAATGGGTGGAAGGAGCTTAACATGACAAGGCAAGATTAAATTAGGGTGTTTAACTTTCCTCCATCCAACTTTAAGTAAACCCCAGAGGCAACAACAACAACAACAAAAAACGTCTTCACAAAATATTGAGAGACTAATTTAACTTTTAAATAATAAAAAAGGTAATTTACGCTTTTCCGCGGGAAGCGTAACCTTAAAAACCTCCACTGGCTCAGGATAAAGCGATCTCTTCTCTCTCTAAACACTTATTTAAATCCTCTTTTACTCTGTGATCCATTAGCACCCCCCCCCATTATTGTTTCATTTGCTTTTATAATAGTTATTGCTTTTAATGTCCATGTGAAAGGCCTTTCAGTAGCCTCTAAAGCACTATACAATTAAAAGGTTGATTATAATTATCACTGATTAATCCTCAAGTGCCTTTTACTAACCTGTCCATTGACAAGGTAGAAAAGGTTTCCATGGTAACTTAGGTCAGACATGTTGAAACGTTATGAAAGTCCTTCCTGAAGCTGAATTACTGAGAAATGTTAATGACTGATTATATTGTAATGTTGGTAAAATGTAAAAACCTCTCCGTGACCCTGGGGTGTAAATAAGAGGCAGAGCGACAGGTTGGGTTTAAAGTGTAATTGAATGTCGTTATTTCAAAAGGTTTCTAATCAATAGGAGTTACGACTCAATACTGTTTATAAAACACGTGCTAAAGAATTACGAAAGCCCTGAAAAAGATTGAGGAATTCAAGATTGATCTAGTTTCAAAGGTCATGTTTTTTCTCCTTTGTTTGAGAGTTAAAAACAGGTGAAAGAAATCAGGATATTGTTTCCAACTTCATAATTTTTTGGGGTGTGAAAAACAAGTTTTAAAATGTTTAAAGGGGACCTATCATGCAAAATGCACTTTTTGATGTCTTTTATACATAAACATGTGTCCCCGGTGTTTTCAGGGAACTCACGCAGCGTCAGAAAATAAAACCCTCTCTCTTTTCCTCCGTACCCAAATCTCTAAAAACGGGGGAACAACGGAGCTGATCCAGATTTGCGTCCGATATGACGTAATATCTGAAATGTGGACCCACGGCCCTATCAGAAAGTATCTATCAGAAACAATGCCCGACTGTTTTGGACGTAATATGGTCGGTGTTTACATTAGCATCGCTAACACTCAGAGCTAACCTGTACTGGAGAGCATGTGTGTGAAGAAGCAGGAAATAAAAAGGAACTCACCTTGTGGTATAACCGGCAAGAGAGAAAGCCTTTGAGCTCCATACTGTTTCAGAAATAATCCTTGATAATCCATGATATGGCGTTTCATCACGGCAGTATTTAGTTTAGACAGTAGCTGCCGGGTCCCGCATGAGCTCAGCCCCTCTTTTTTATTTAAAGCTTTTATACCCAAAATCAGCACTTTTGAAACAGGAAGTGAAATAGAGGGATATGAGGCATGGCTAGAATGGGTGATCTGTTTGGTATTTTGAGCAAAACCACTTCATAGACATGGTTTTTATATTTTTTTATATATCTGAGACCTATGCTATTGCCTAAAAATAGCATGATAGGTGACCTTTAAATACTTTTTGTAAAAGAAATAAAAAGTTTTTTGTTCATTTTGGCTAGAGTACTTGAAGGCAGGCTTTTCTTTCTAAATACATAATTATTTTTCAGAAAAAATGAAACTGATAATTCAACTTTGCACTTTGAACACACAAGACATATTTTAATCGCTGCCTCTCAGGGCCTCTGTAAAGAATATTGAACACAATACAAAAAACACAGGAACACACTGCCATCATTATATAAAATCAAGATTTATTATAAAAAATACAACCAATTATGTCACAGTCATGGTGTCATGTTCGCTCGTTCCCTGATTCACGGAGCAGAGGATCTCCATTTTACACACAGCAAAGATAAAGAACACAGTGATGGAGTCCTGTTACTCTGAGGATATAAAAATAGATAAAGACTTCAGGTTCCTCCTCTGACAGGAAATGAAGGAGATGGACTGAGTCGACACATCGCACTCATTATACAGAACAGTCCTCCCAGAACCCCCCCCCCACCTCCCCCCCTAACTTCCACCTCCATCACATTTTGACTTTTCGTAAAAGAGACAGAACCGTCAGTGTGAAATGAGGTCACTGATGGAAAATCACCTACAGACCCCCCACACGCACACACACACACACACACACACACACACACACACACACACACAATTTAGGGGAGTTGTCATAGAAACCCTTCAGCAACACAACCATTTGTGTGTATGCAGCAGCGTACAGTGTGTGTGTGAGTGTGTGTGTGTGGATAGTGTAATCCAGTAGAGTCATTTAGGGCTCAGAGAGAAAGTCATTTTCGTGCAGAATCGTCACTTTAAAGACGATTCCAGGAGTGAGAGCTTCTATATCAGACTGTGAGAGAAACTCAGCGATAACTGAACATATCAAAAATTCATCCAAAATGTGCCTTTGCTTTTACCCGTTTCTGTTGCAAACATTTCTTTATCAAACAGACACTGAATTCCTTAGTATTATAGCTTTAAGTAAAAAAGAATATAGTCATTTTAGTTCTAATTGATAAGGATTAAGAATACAAATTATAGAATAATCCTCTAATCATGCAAGCATACAGTATATTGAGAGAGTAACTACAGCAGATGTTGACTCTACATCTTAACATCGTACCACGTTATACACACACATTATGGTATGTGATTAGTTTGCATAGGTTAGCAGCAAAAGAAGCCAAAGTAAAAACTGCTGCGTCTGCTGGATTTATAGGATCATTAAAAGGAAAGATTAGACTGAAGCTAAAAAGTATCCTTCATTTCCACCTGTGTGATCTATTTTGATATACATTATGATTTCCTACATTTCCCATGATGCCTTTCAACAGACTTTAAACATTACTGAAGTGAATTTAACCAAGTCTTCCTTTCTCTTTCCTCCTTTCCTCTTTGAAGGAAATCCACCTCTAGGAGTTGTTGGAGTAGAATATCTTGGATATCTTTCAAGCTACACGGACAACAGCTGACTTCTAACACAGTTTCATAAAACATTCAATGTTCTTTTGTGTCTCTTTTGAGTCGACGAAGGCAGAGACGAAAATAATGATTAGAGCCACTAGAGAGAAAACATACATTTAAGTACATTTTAAGTATAATTCTCTACATTTGAACAGCTTGTGGTTGGCATAAATCGAATATTTGTTGGTTTTAAAAGGAAACTTTTGTAATTTTTTAACCTTATCTTTCCATGTTTTTGTATGCAGCAGTCAATGTATGTCCATAACAATTATGAATCAGCACTTTGGGTAAACAAATGGCAGTTAAGAGTTTAGAAAGACTAACTGGGGATTGTTGGGGATTCCTTTCCATATCTCCAGATTTAAATTGATTTGTATTATTATCCGTCTGACAACATTATGGAAAGGACTCAAAATAAAACATGTCAAAACCTTCTTGTGTGCCTTCGAGTGCAGGGGGCTCAAAACAGCACAAGAAATACTGAGATTTTTCCTGGTTTTCCTGGTTTCCCCTCCTCCTCCTCCTCCTCCTCCTTCATCCCTGCAGCAGCTCCTGGAGGTCTCGGTCCGCCCCCCCCACGCTCAGCTGCTCCAGGCTGACGTAGCGGTGCACGATGGCCTCGTCGGTCACCAGCACCACCCGCAGGCCGTGTGCGTCGTCACCCAGCTGGCAGCCGATCGCTGAGCTCACCACCATGTCCAGCCCGTCGTGCAGACCCCCCGCGTTACGGTGGTAATGACCCGAGAACACCGCCTTCACCCCTGGGGGAGGAACACAAGCAATCAATGGGGGAACATAGAACGCAAATGTCGTAGATCCGATGTAGCACTCACGACATCAAAGAATAAGACAAAGAGGAATCAATAAAACACAGACACAGAGAGGGCTGAAGGTTCAAGTTCAAGGTTCAAGTGCAAGGATCAAGGTTCTAAATAGCAGCCAGATTAATGTTTGTGGATGTTGTTTCAAAAGTTCAGGTGTTTAACAGTCTTATGGCCCCATATTATATTGCTGTGCAGCATTATAAGAGACACATTACCTTTCATCAAAGCAGTCTATAGCGTAATGTCCCTTTAGTCTAAGAGAATCTCAGAGCTCATATGCTGCTCAAAACTGCGTACGTAGTTGACCTCCCACTGACCTCATGGTACATCTTCTGTCCCCCCAGACGTTAAATAATCCCAGGTTCCATGTGACCCTTTTCTGCTGATACCTCACATGCCAATGTAGACAACTATTGGCTACAGAAAAAGGTATGCCTCTTTTTGGAAACTAAATGAGTAACCCACTAGCTGTGGCTTGAAACACATGTTTATATAAAACAGCTTTTACATTTACAAAGTTTTTTTAGTGGTCTGATCTGTGACTGATGTGACGAGGGATAGGCACTATTTTCTTTAGAGAGCCAGGTCACTCACGTCTGACCCCTATATGAACTGCTACCATCGAATCGGAGATACAGGGTCCCTCGATCCAATAAGGTCAGACAGAAGCATCCTTTGAGCTCCAGTCAATCCTCTCAGTAAATACAGAGCTGATCCCAGATCGAATGCACGCTGAAGGCTCTTTCTCTCAGTGATTGTGCTGTTAGGGTTCTGTTGATGTTACACATGGAGCTGCTGGGATGCAAGTCACATTTCAGACTTGATCTGACCGTTCAAGTATTATCGTATCCTATCGTATATCAACAGTATGTTCTAGTTAGACAGAAGCTTTGTGATGTTATATAGTCATATAGAATCATGGGAGATAAACTCCCTTTTTTTTGGCTTTTGCAGACCATTGACATGCATTAAAACCTAAAGAAGACACTACAGGAAAGGGAAACCCCAAAGAGCATAATAGGGCCTCTTAAGGTAAATCATGTGAGCATTGATTTTATTAAAACAAAGAAAATACTTTCCTCCGTGCCAACATTTTGTTTGAGTGTTTAAAAACAGGTGAAAAAAATCCGGATATTGTTTCCAACTTCATTATTTTTTGGGGTGTGAAAACAAGTTTAAATGTTTAATGGGACCTATCATGCAACATGCACTTTAAAATGCATTTCAATCTTACCCAAACTAAAATGAATGCCTAAATATTTTCCTGACTCCAAACACAAACATGATGTTTTCTCCTCGTTCGAGTGCAAATTGGACCGAAATTACACCAACTTGCCAAAAACTTAAATTGGTTCTCCGGAAACTCTCCCAGTAAAGTGCCACCTTCACTCTCAGCAAAACAACTTCTTCTCCAGCACTCTATTCAAAGTAAGGCTTGCTTTTCAGAGAGCATCATTTCCACTGTAGTGAAACAGCCTGGAGCCAAACCCTCACCGTTATATTAATGATGCTGTGGGTAATTGAAAATAAATTCAACATCGTGGCTCCCTTAATGAAAGTTCGCCAGGTTTGAAAATATGCTACAAGTGGAAATCTCCAGAGGATGCCCTTTACTTCTTACGTTATTCTGTCTTACTTAACTCTCATCTCTTTCCTTTCAAGGTCCATCTTTCCTTTCCTTTTTCCTCCCTACCTTATGTCCTTTTCTCTATTGAGTATACTTTTGATGTCAAGCATAAAGTGTCAAGTCAGTAGATTTTAAAGAACACATTTAAAATTCGAAATAGCAAGAAAAAAGCTGAAAACAAATGTTTTTAATCTTCGCAGAATTATATTAAAGAGGCCCTTTAATGCTTTTGGGGTTTTCCCTTTCCTCGTTCAAATACAAATATTAACCTGAAAACCGTAGAATAAAAAAAGAGGAGTAAAAGTAAAAAACTGCTTAATGCTCAATTAATGGACCTCAGATTTGTACTGAAGTACAGTACGTGTACTTAGTTACTCTTCACAGCTGGAGAAACTACCTGTGTGTGTGCTTGCATGTTCAAATGTCCATTCAGAATGAGTGTACTGCAGGATTTTGCAAATAAAAATGATCTGCGGTGTTTTCTAACGGCAAGCGTTTCCACGGAGGAAAGTCTGGCTGCTCGACTCCAGAGAGAGACATCCAGCCGGAAGAAAGAAAAGAAAACTGGCAACGAAAGAGGATGAATTTCAGTCTGAGCACGAGAGAGACATCGGTCTGTCCCAGAAATCTGCACAACAAAGAGGAGGAAGACCCCCTCTGGAACCCCCCTCTGATACTACTTTGGATGTCGGCACCGTGAAATTGCACTGAATCATCAAGTTCTCCAGTCTGCATAATCCAACAGCGCCAGAATACAAATGTGACCTAAATATATATTAATATTCAGAGCTATGCGAGGACAGCGGTGGGACCATTAAATAATTAATCTGCCAAAGATGGGAATTGATGGTTTTGGCCGGTACGTGTGTATGTCTGGGATAAATTAATTTACAATCAGTCGCCCTCGTGATGGGTGGGTGGGCCTGCAGCTATATCACCACTTCTTCCAGAGTGTGTTTTGTGCAAATGTGCGAGCAGGAATAATGGCCCTTCATGTAACCTTGCCTCAGCAGCAGGTGGCTGAATAACTGGCCCAACGCTGTCTGGTCACAAATGGCTGAACACATGTGTCCTTGATGATATTTCTAGATTAAATGCCTCCAGGCCAAAGCATGAACTCATTCAGGTGCGCCTGGAAAAGTGGAGAAAACACATCCCCGTTACTCAACTAAAACGAGTGGAGTTTTAGTTTTGCTGCCCAACTTACTGAAAAATAGGTCATACAGTCGCTGCGATCAGGTGGTTGTATAAAAGCACTCTATCTCAAAGATCATATTGCTATGTCCATACAAAACCATACACAAAGTCATTCAATAATCCAGCACACAAACCGCAATGCAGTGCAAAACGAATCACCTTCTTTTCAGTTATATTTCAATACAAAATAACACACACAGATATATAGGGAGGCTGTGGCGCAGTGGGTTAGTGCGTTGGTGTTCGGATCAGGGGAGCACAGGTTCAAACCCCACTGCAGTCAGCATGTCGTTGTGTCCCTGGGCAAGACACTTCACCCCAAATTGCTCCTGTGGGGATTGCCCATAGTATTGAGTATGTAAGTCGCTTTGGATAAAAGCGTCTACCAAGTAATATGTCATGTAATATAGATATATATATATAGTTCAATCCAGTTGGGTAGAACACCAAAGTAAGTCCATTCCAGTTCATAGGATCCAGAAACAAAGGCACTCAAAGAAAGTTCACACCGGGTTTTACCACGGATTGCTGCAAACAAAAGAAACCCGAAATACAAAACCAAAATAAACGTTAACAAAAAAGCAGACCCAAATAACTTGCAATTCAGAAAAGCATTTAATAAAATGACACTTCTTTCTACAACCTTTTAAGTTGGTACAGTCCAAACCAACAATCCACACAATAGTCTGACTGTTTACAAAGGAAAGAAAAATGCCATTTAGCTTCTCTGTGATAATGGACTTAAGATAAACCCGATCCCCAGCTCCTGCAGTCAACAGGTCAATGTGTCCTTGGGCAAGATACTAAGCCTAAATCCCGATGGCCAACCATGTAGGAGTGTGGGTGAATGTTACGTCTCCTTGGTGCCTTGTATTACAGCCTCTGCGTCTTTATGAATGTGTGTGAATGGGTTCATTCTAACTCATGTGTAAAAGCTTTAAGGGCTAGCAAAGACTAGGAAAGCACTTTATGAATGCATTCTGTTTACAATTGACGTCCTTGGCCTACTACAATAGCTCAAAGTAGGATTATACTGTAGCTGCAGAGATGACCCGTGTAGGCGTCAACGTTAGCCAACTTGGCCAGTCAGCCCAAAGAACATTTGCTCACTAATCGAAAATAATTGGCTTTAGAAAAGGCACTTTGCGACTATTAAGAGTACTACAGCCTCTAGATAACAGTCGACTCCTTATATATTCTTTGATTCTTCTCAAATGTTATATAGGAACATACATTAGTATTACAAATTACATGAAAGGCTGTCAGTTTTTTGTAGTTTGTTGATTGTATTTGTGAGATGTAGGACATGGTTAATTCAGGTGATGTTGGAATGCAGGAGATGTTCTTTATGTACTTATTATCATGCTTTTATGTAAAGGAGCCTATTATGCCTATTATGCTATATTGGAAAAATATATTGTAGGGCCATACCTATACAAAACATGTCGCTTAAAATACCAAACAGATCACCCGTTGTAGCCATGCCTCTTACTGCTCATACCCCTCTTTGCAGCCCTGTTAGAGAAACGCGGATTCTGGGTCCTTAGCTTGAAAAAAAGAAAAGGAGGAGGCGGAGCTAATGCCTGATCAGAATTCTACCGGAGATAAAGTTAAATTCTGCTGTGACAAAACGCCATCCTGTTCTAAACCACATCAAGGATTATTTCTGAAACAGTATGGAGCTCAAATGATTTTTCTCTTGCGGGTTTATCACAAGGTGAGTTCCTTTTTATATTTCCTGCTGTTTAAACACATGTGCTCTCCAGTACAGGTTAGCTCTGAGTGTTAGCGAGGCTTGCTAATGTAAACAAAGACGAGATTACGTCCAAAACACGTCAGGCATTGTTTCTGATAGCAACTTTCTGTGGGTCCGCCGCCGATTTGACGTCATATCGGCAGCAAATCTGTATCCGCTCGTTGTACCCCCGTTTTTAAAAGATGTGGGTACGGAGGAAAAGAGAAAGGGTTTTATTTTCTGACGCTGCGGGAGTTCCCCGACACACCGGGGACACATATTGATGTATAAAAGACATCAAAAAGTGCATTTTGCATGATAGGTCCCTTTTAAAATCAGTATAATTAACTTTCTTCAGGTTTATCCTGTGGAAGATTGCTCGCCATCTGTCCACTTTCAAAAATGTGTTTTAAATCCTAATTTCTTTATTCTCGACTCCCAGCCAATGGAGTGTCTTTTATAGTCGCTCACCTATTTGGAAACAAAGCTAGACTACAAATGCTTTTTATCTGTCCTCCGAGGATTCAAACATCTCATCTTCAATTACCCAAACCCTGTGAATACAGACAAACAGCCGTGTGAAGCAGAGGAGGATGTTCGATGGGATAACCCGATGACTCAGATAGAGATGCTGATTGTAGAAATGTTGGATTGTTCCCACATGAGGGCTGTGACCCTTTCTTCACCTCAGAGAGATGAGGAAGTGGGAGGAAGATAGCAATAGTAAAGAACAGATCGGCAGGAATTAATCCTGAAATAATAATAATGACGAATCAACCGGCGCTTTTTTTTTCTGAACCTCCTCTAAAACTCCCCAAGAAGCAACGATTAATCATGCCGCAGAATAGAGTGTGTGGGAGTGTGTAAGTGTTCAAATGTATACATGTTCCCCCCCATGTCTCTGATGATCCATGTCCCCGCACACACACACGCACACACACACACACACACACACACACACACACACACACACACACACACAGCAGATAGCTTCACCCACATGTATGTGACATGTATGTGACGCATCAATGAAGCTGTGTATTCGTTGGTAATCGTTTTAAACATGAAATGACTCATTAAGGCCCGACTGTGCAGGACTTTGTCGAACTACTACAGAAGGTACTGTTAGATATTAAAGGGATAGTTCAACCATTTGGGAAAGACACATTCATTTCTGAGATGAGCATTTATTAAAATTAGATTCATACTAGGGATAAGTCGATGGGATATGTGGTCAAAATGACTGGATCTGATGTTTTTGACGGCTTTACTAAGCAGTGTGTGGCCATACAGGTGTATTATCAAAATCTACCAAAAAGATTGTAGCATGAAACATTGGTGTCACTCTATCCCTAAACGAACACAACAGGATACAGAGAGTTGATTAGTGATATATGTAGTTGGATTGTTTTCCTTTTGGACTGAGCTAGGCTAGCCTCCCTGTTTCCCTGTGTTAATGCTAAGCTAATCTAGCTAGCTGCAGCTTCTTTTTTAGCTCACCGACATTGACTGTCAACAAAAACTCAAATACCAGCAAAATGTTGAACTATTCCTTTAATAAAAGGCTGCAAACGGTTTAGAAATCATAATTATCAATCCACAATCCATCTGAGTCTTATAGAACATTAAAGGTGGGGTAGGTAATTCACTTCAGAAACACTTTTTGTTATATTCCATGGAATGCTCTTAACATCCCGATAGCAATGAATACATTAAATGCTTTGACAATAAATACATTAAAATATTTCATCTGTGGAAGCCGTGGCGCTGTAAAAAGCACGACCAATCATCTGAGCCGGCCCGGCTAAAATAACTGGATGGCCTACCTGCCTGTCAGCCTTCCATCTCGTGCACAAACTTATCTTGTGCCCTCATTGGTCGTGTGCGCGTTCGTGTGTGTTGGAGGAGGGGCTCTGTAAGGAGGTCTGAAGGAAGGGGCAGATTGTTTTCGGCTGCGTAGTTTCAAATTCTAGCGCACTCGAGCTGGTTTCTCCATTCTTACCTACCCTAACTTTAGGTCATACATATTTACTCCAACAATATATAAAGTAAAATGCGTCTCAGCTGACGGACACCTTGTTTCTCACTAATGAAATACAAGAAAAGCAGATTCAATGGTTTCCTCGTGTGATCTACAAAGGTCTTTGGGGCGTTGCGCTTGGCTAACCTGTCTCACGTTTCTCAGGCAGAGTGGGACCTCTCTCAAGTCGTCACGACACACTACAGGTTTCCCTTTAAGGCCGTGAGTATCGCTGCCGACTGAAGTGGACTGAACCAATAAACAATTTGTATGTTTGTCGAAATGAATCGGCTCCCTCCGCCGCCTTGTTCCTCCGGCTCTTACGGAGCGAAACCGATTTCATAGAAACAATTTAACAAAAGGCGCGGAGATAACACCCTGACCTGAATCCATCCGAGCACATCCCTTTCAGAGCGCCGTCATTATGCCGGCTTTAGAAGTCAAACCACTCCACCTGGGCTCGTCTGAGAGGAAGAAAAAAACCCTCCCTGAGAGAAGACGGTCTGCTTGAGACAGCAACGCATTTTCAATCTCCAAAAGATTTGCGGTATGAATAAAAGATAAACAATTGAAATAAAAACACTAGAATAAAGAAGTCGAAACAGATGCCCTGCTGAAATGCAGTCTGAAGATGACCTCTGCCACAAAATAGATCTGTGGAAAGCACTCTTTCAAAGTGAGAGGCTGAGATTGCCTGCGAGGAACTTTGAAAATACACAAAATAAAAAGCAAGAAACTATTTCCAAAATACCCTCGCAGAGATAATCTTTAGAGCAACACGGTGATAAAGGGTGAACACACACTGGCCTCTTTCTTCCTGCCTTGGGTTGAACACAGGTCACACACACTCAGGTTTTATTAAGAAGATATCTGGTACGGCCTTTAAGCTTCTATTTACTCCAAGAAATGTACAAAGTTTGTTTTGATTTTGACACTTGGAGAAAAGAGCAGGAACATGTGTCGGGGGTTACCCGTCGGGAAACACATCTTGAGTTTGGGATGTTTATGTAACAGGAGGAACTCAACAAATGTAGGTTAAATAGTTTTAACATACACACACACCAAACCTGTGTAGTACTAGAATGGAAAACAACGTGTTTGAAACATGTGTCACGATGGATTTACCTACGTGTACAAATAAAAAACCTGAACCTGAACTAAGAGCTTTCTTCATTATGAATAAAAAAGGTTTTAAGTCAAACAAATACAGAATATTCTGAATTAAATGTATTTAAAAAGCAATCAGAGCTTTGAGAATGTCTTTTTCTTTCTGGCAATACTTTTTTATTTGTGTTAAAGAGGCCCTATTATGCTTTTCTGGGTTTTCCCTTTCCTGTAGTGTGTTATATAGGTTTGTGTGCATGTAAATGGTCTGCAGAGGCTAAAATCCCTGTGTTCCCTCCAGAGGGAGTTTCTCTCCCTTGGTTTTAGTCACATTCATAATTGAGAAAGCTGACGTAAGGAGAAGAAATAGAAAAAGCTCATTGAAGATCGTTATATATTCTAATGGATTCATTAAAGCCGGCCATTTGGTGATGCCTTCTGTAAATACTCTATGCTGTAATTCACTACAGGGTTGACAACTTGAGAGATCCAAAAATATGAGCTAAGCTAGCACTTAACTCTGCATTTCTTGTATGGAAAATAGAAGAAAAGTGTATTATTTCCCAAAGTTTCTTACAGAACAAAAAGCGTAGGAGGCTAAGTGTGGATGCATTAGTTCCATGGCGCTAAACATTGAGCTACATGAAGACTAAAATCCTTGTTCTCCATTGAGCCACAAAGAGAATGGATCATATAACCATGCTAAGTGTGAGCGTCTCCCTGAGCTATGACGGGAGGCACAGTATGTGCTCACAGAGTGTTAAATAGCAGTATCGTATTCAGCAGAGGATTGTTTAGTCCAATTTCCACCCATTATTGTCTCTTTGCCACGCTTTGCTACCTTCTTCCCATTCCCTTTTTCTTGCCGAGTGGGTGCCCTCGCGATAAAACATGCACTCTCCGGCAGCGATAATTCCCTTTCGTGTCTCTGCGGAAAACCCATTTACCTGACAGCCTTGAAACAGTGCTGGTTCCTTTGTGCTTTTCTTTGTGATAGAGATTCCCATCTAGAGACTGGCCTTTGCTTTGACAGACAGAGGTGGAGAGGTGTGGGAAGAAGGGAGGGAGGGAGGGAGAAGGAGAGGGGGAGCTGGAGCGCTCAGAAAACACCCAGGGTAAGCAGTCAGAGTGATGAAAACATATTGAATGCTAACGGAGGAAAATTACCCGGAGTCAAATTGAATTCTGGTGGGAGATGCAGGAAAATGCACAGGAAGGAGAGGGGAGTCCTCTGCAAAATGATGCTGTGTTGGCTTTATACTGTGATTTCCATATGCTGCAGCAATTTGAGGCATTTCCACCCAAATTGCTGCGTGCGTTTGGATGTTCTGAAAGAGAGGTTCTGAGAGGTTGGATTTTCTAATTGTGAGCTAAGTTTCCACGATGATGCTAAACTGAATGCTATTGGAGGAAAGCCATTACCATAGCACAAAAGAAAGGGAAAGTACAATGTTTGTGCTCTTCCTTCAATCTCCCCTACGTTTAATCTTAGTCTCACATTTAACAGGTTTTAAGTTTGGATTTGCTTATTGCAAGATAAGTTTACATCTTGCCGCTAAACTGAATGCTAACGGCGCTAAATGACCCAGGGTGTTTCTCAATGTCGAGGACGCTTGCTTGGTAGCACATGTCTTTCGAGTCACTTTCTTCAGAAGCGAGGCAAGAATCCTTCCTAGCCTCGGAAAACGAAGAATTGTGGAACAGGCTAACAGGTGTGCGTCATGTGCGAGGCCCCGCCTTAAATGGAGCGCGTTTCCGCCAAAGATTTGGAAATTGGTCCGTGCGCAAAGCATTGTGGGGATTTTAAGATCGCGGAGTCTACACATGTGCAGCCTCGAAATTTCCCGCTACGAAGTACGCCGGCCTCGGTAGAATTCCAAGTATCCTGGACATTGGAACAGTCCTTCGGCGGCACTCGATGACGTAGTATGCTTGAAATAGGGGCTCTGGAGCATCCTTCCTCGACACCCCCAGAGTCAAATTGAATTCTGGACAGAGTTGCAGAGAAAATGCACAGAATGGAGAGGGAAGTCCTCCTCTACAATGATGATGTATTTGATTTAAATGTTTTTTTCCATATGTTCCAGCAATTTGAGCCATTTCAGCTAAAGGCTGGATGCACATTTTCTGAAACACTTTTCTTATTTAAATGGAAATATCCAAAATAAAGGAATAAAGGAAGAAAAGTCCAATATGTATCCTCCTTTCTTCAATATCTCTTCCTGCTCCTTTCATCTGCTGGTCACTGATTATGCAGGTTATGAGATTGGATGTGCTAATTGCAGCTAACCTGAATGCTAGAGGAGGAAAATGACCCAGAGTCAAATTGAATTCTGGTCATTGTGGCAGAAAAATGCACAGAAATGAAAGGGCAGTGGTGAAAAATATGCGAATGTGTTTGTTTTATATTGTGATTTACATATGCTGCAGCAATGAGCCTTTCCCCCTAAATTGCTGGATTGTTTGAATATTTAAATGGCAAAATAAAGACATATAGAAAGTAAAGAACGTGAGGTGTTTGTGCTCCTTCCTTCAAACTCAACTACATTTTATTCACATTTCATGACCACTCATTTGGCAAGTTTTAAAAGTTGGACTTGTTAATTGTGAGCTAAGTTTCCATCTTGCAATAAACTGAATGCTTACGGAGGGAAATGACATGGAATTCAATTTAATTCTGGTCGGAGTTGCAGGAAAATGCACAGAAATGAAAGGGCAGTGGTGAAAAATATGCTAATGTGTTTATATTGTGATTCCCATATGATGCGGCAATTTGAGCATTTTTCACTTAATATGCTGGATGTGTTTGACTATTTAAATGGTAATAGCTCAAAACATCTGACTTTTTAACTTTAATGAATCCACCCTACTTTCTTTCCTGCTCTCCATCATCTGTCTTTCATCTCTTGGTCACTGATTTTGCGGGCTATAAGATTTGATTTGCTAATTGTGAGCTAACTTAATCCCCCTCCCAGTGATTTCCTCCAGGAGAAGCCATTTCCCTCCCGACCTTTCCTCCATCTCTCTCTTTGACACAAACTCTTAATACAGTTCTGAACAAAGCTGTCATCTGCACATCTGTGACAGGCGTCTGCGTGGGAGGGGGAACACGCGTCGCGCACGCTCGCACGGAAGGGCGGTTTGTCATTAAAGTGCAGGTCTGGGAAATAATTCATCATGAAATGGTGGCTGTTGATAATTTGCATGACAGAGGGATACAAAATGATGTGGCGCGGTGAGGCATCTTACCGCCTCGGCTCCCCATAAATCACTCTCAGCCCACACACACACACACACACACACACACACACACACACACACACACACACACACACACACACACACACACACACACACACACACACACACACACACACACACACACACACACACACACACACACACACACACACACACACACACACACACACACACACACACACACACACACACACACACACACACAAAGTCAGCATGTCATCTTTCCCTCTGAGAGCCTGGATGCCTTTCGGCCATTTGGATCCCAACATGGTCCCTAATCATCCTGAGTTTACCAGGCTATGATCCTTATGGTTCTCCAAGGACGGCAGGGGACTAGTAGTGAGGGGGGTTTGGAAACTTGGTACTAAGAAAAGGCTAAAAAGTTATATATTTTACATGAATAGCATCAAAGTAAACTATTCATCAGATTCAGATTCAGAATACTCCTTTTATCCCGGAGGAATTTGGGATTCATGAGAGTTTCTCCATGAAATAAAAGAACAGATAAATACAAAAATATAATAAAATTAAAGTGAGAAGGTGCAATAAAAAATAAAAATAAAATAAAGATATCTATATAAATATGTAAAGTTATTTTAAAATGTATTATACAAGATCAGATTAAATAGATATTATTGCTTAATTGCACAAATTCAAAGAGGTTTGGCTAATGACCGGCAGTGGCTCAGTCAGTAGGGCTTGGACTGAGAGCTGTAGGGTCGCCGGTTCAAGTCCTGAACCAGACCTAAAATATGGAGTGTGGACTGCTACTTGGAGAGGTCCCAGTTCACCTCCTGCCCTGCCGTGGTGCCGTTGAGCAAGGCACCGGACACCCCCCCACTCCCATTGCTCCCGGGCGCTGTACAATAGCTGCCCACTGCTCCTAGAGCTAGACTCCTGGTACTAGGATGGGTTAAATGCAGAGGCCAAATTTCACTGTGTGTGCTGTGTGCTCTGCATGTGTTACCATTAAAGAGGGTCTCATCCCTCCCTATTCTATCTATTCTATTCTATTCTAATGACGGTGACCTCCGTCCTAGTGCCTATTCAACTAACTTCATAATGACAGTTTTATGGAGACTTTGCTCTGCTAAGATTCTGCTTTTTGGAATAGCTTCAGTCCTCCAAATGAATCTACAAAGGAAGCGTTCAGAGACAGTGCTGAGGGTAGGTCACCCAGCCCGAAACAGTATAGCTGTAGCTATGTGAATAAATATTTTGAGGCGTTAAGCTAACGACAGAAGTGCCAACGATGAAGGACTTTTAGAGCAGTCTGGGAAGTTGTATCACCTCTGATGTAGAAGTTAAACTTCTACATTTAAACAGACCATCTTCAAGTTAGCCAGTGAGATACTTAAAAACTATTTGATGTATTTGGTCTTTACTTAAACAGGGTATATGCAGGAATCCTGAAGTCAAATGTAATACCTTTTAAGACTTTTTTTAAGACCCTTTCCATACATTTTAAGACCTCATTGCCACTTGGAGTTTTAACCGGTTACCTTGGCGACACACTTTACCTCACATTTACTATATACAGTATTGATTGTCCTTCCTCCTTATCTTCCAACCATTTGGACGCAAACTTGCATTTCCCCATAACGATGTTGTTTAACAACCGGCGTAAACGGACCTTCGCGCTATCAAGCAGTGAGCGTGCGATGTCCTGTTCAGATGACGTCCAATCCAACGGGATGCCATAAATAAACTACACAGAATCACACTACACACCTACGCAATGATTACATTCAGGCAGACTGTAGAATACAACCTCTTTGGACCATTTATATACTTATTGAAAACAAGCTACAAAATGTAAAACCTTGGGAAATGCCGTTTAATACTTTTTAATAGCCTTAATTTTCGCTAAATTGATTGATCAACTTTTAATACTTTTTATCTATATTTCTGTTTTCATTTAAGCAGCTCAATCAATTTATAAGTGGTGTTAATATGTAGAAATGATCTTGCTGAGCGAAGAGGGGAAGAATCATAAACGTGTGTTTGCCAAAGATCTTATTTTCTGCACACTTTAAGATCCAATGCAAAAATCACATTGGCTTTTTGCCGAAAGAGCCCTTGTGATGCCAACTTCCAGGTGGGCTTAAACAATACAACACCACTTTACCACTCGATTCACAAGTGTGAAATCCATCCTCATAGTATTACAAACTGCTGTCAGCATCTGATAAGCCCTCAAACTCAAGGAATCCATCACTCCTGCTGGCCTTCTTGGACCGTATTATCTCACCGGTATACATAAAACAAAACGCCCCGAACAACTTGACAGAATGAGAGAAAGCAAAAGCATTATCCAGCCTCATCGTTAAAACAATGGGGTTAAAGGCTTAACTGTGGCCTCTTATCAAATCCCCAGTGGGCGATAAATGTGTCTTTTGAAACAGAGTAGGACCCTCGCTGATAAAGACAACCGGCGGCACGAGAGAGAAAGAGTGAGAGACAGAGGGGGAGACTCTGCAGAGCGGCTTATCTTCGCCTCTAATTATTTTCTTTATGTACAACTCTACAGCCGATAGCTATGTTGTGAATTCCAATGAATTTCTCAGCTACGTGCACAGGAAGCAGCGTGAAGTGTGTCTTTTGTATCTCTGTTCATTTGGCCTTGTTTGTATGTGTGCTCAAGGTATCCTGAATGTTCGATAGAAACCTTGGAGGAGGAAGAGGAGGATAGAAATCTAATTACAGTACTCCACGTATGAGGAGAAGGGAGGCTGAGAGCGCTGCTGGGATTTCTGATACTCAGGTCTCCAGCTAGGGGAATTCATTCTGGATGTGCGTAAAACCTGTTCTCTGCAAATCAAACATCCGCCAACGAGAATACTGACTACAACTCGTGCATGTCTTTCTTCCTCGGCTTGCAGTAACAAACTCCTGGCAGGGTTGTGTTCATGCACCGAAAAATTGGTCGGTGGGGGCAAACAGAGCGATATTTACTATGATTACGGGTATGACAGTGACGAGAAGACACAAAGGCAGCCATATGCAGAGTAAAGGACTTCCTCCAGGGTCTGTGTGTGATTGTTACCGACAAACTGGGTGTTGTACTGACTGAAAAGTATTCTAAATTACCGTGGCTGACAGCCAACGGCCCAAAACACTTACATTAGGAGAAACGCACTGCAGCTTCAGAAACGATTCAAATATAAAAACATGAATTTGCCAAAACACCTGCAGATAAAAAAACATGTTCACCAACTTGAAAAAACATGCACAGCATTCAGAAAACAGACGAACCATGCGGACCCTTTCCTAAAAGCACTGCATAAATGTCATCGGTTTGCCGTGGTAGCCGGTTTGCACCTGCCGGCCACCGTAGTAAAATCCACAAAAAAGCAAAAACGAATTGTGGTTTGTTTTGTGTTTACTTGGTTACACAGGATTATTTGAGCGTTTGAATCACGTCCTTTTCTAATCAGGTGCTTGGTTTAAACTCAAAAGATATTAAACACACAGAGTCAGTGCACACACGGAGGAAATATTTATTATCAACCACATCCCTGTCACCTCAGATAGTAATTGCTTGTGCAATTAAAAAAGGGAAAGCACGATACTTTAGTTGCCCGAGAGGGGGTCATCACGGAGACAGCGTGTCATTAAAATGAGCTAGAAAGCAGTCGGCGGTTCCCAGGGTGCAACGGCTCGCTCTGATGAGCCACAGGAAGACTAATTGGTGTCGCACCTTTCCCCTAAGTGCGGCTGTGTAGCTGAGATAACATATTGATACTTACTGTAGAATATATCATCATCATTTATATGCAAAGTGCATACACTCACATAAAAATGGAATAAACACAATTACTCAAACATTTCCCCGACAGCTTACGAGAGGAATGTAGAGGAATTACATACCTCAGAGAGGGGAGAATTTAATAAAATGTACAGTATTTCTGCAGGGGACAATATGCTGTGCTTCCATCATGGTGTGTGTCCCTGGAGGGGGGGGGGCAGCAATAACAACCTAACAAATGCTGAGGCAAACTCCCAGCAGCTGTAAGTCAACAGACACCTCAGAAAGACCCTTTGGAGTGTACAGAGAACTCAGTTACACACAGCAGAGAGTACTTACAGTACTTGTGAGGATTGGTTTGATGCCAGGGACATATTTTTTACACCGATTCAAATCAAGAGAATACACTAAAAATGAGAAAAGCGGTCCAATATTAACTCTCTGTTCTTGCCAGGCAGCGGCTTAAAAGAGAACCAGAAACATATGAGGCAGTAGACTAAGAAGAATATCCTTGAAGAGAGTTTTTGAACAACGTCCATGTGTTATTGTTGCTCAGAAACCCTGTTAAAGAGCCTTCCAGCGCTCCATTAAAGGGATCTTCAAACTGAATTCTTTCTACACTATAAAATCCTTCAACTGTGGATGTAACTGCATTTCTCTTGCGAGGGAAAATGATGAAGGCTGGCAGCACAATCACATAAAGAGACTTATCCTTGTCAGCTGCTTACTTAATGAAAATCTCAAGAGAAAAACGACATACTGGTTCCAGACTTTAATCTCTGTGAGGGGCAAGACCGGAAGTGTGTGTGCGTGTAAATGTGTGTGTGAGGTTAATGATGGTGCCCTTTAATGTAATGACAGTAATGATCAGCAGGGCACATGTGCAGGCTCCAGATCACAGCAACATGAGAGGGCGATGATGCGTGAACGGCACGATGCAGAGACCATGACCGGTGCCCATGTATGTCCAGAAGAGACATCAGTTACCTCGGATGAGAGAAAGCCTCTCACTGCTTCAGACAGGAAGACAAACAACACACTTAAAACAATACTCTAGGCAGTAAATAACATTCTTTCCCCCCCCCTTCTTTCCACAAAACAGCTTACATTCACTCCGTTGGGATATTTTTACAAGGTGCCCTGCAGGGGACTCGTTTATGGGACTGTCTACACTTCCTGTATTAAAAACAAGTGAATCAGTATTTCCTGAGATTTGGTTTTATGTCCAGTTCTGTACACACAAAACCTTAGGTAGTGGTAATAATGTAATTCCTTTTTTGTATTTTATGTGGTTGCAAAAAAGTAATTTTGTTAATGATGTAGCTGATGATTCATCAGTGTAGACAGTCAGTGTGAGTTTTACTTCATAACCCTTACATTTATGAGCTCATCTCTCACATACTTAAAACACAAATATATAAAACACCAAGAAAATAGTCTGTAGCTATGCTTGGATTAAACGTGGTTATTGGACAAGTTAAGACTTTGGACTGCACAAGACAAAACTCCTGAAACACCTCCATTGGACTCCTTTGTTTACTTCCATAGCATAGTGACATCCCTACGTAACATTTGCGCTTCTATTGGCTAGCGCTCCAACACATTGTACGTGATAGGCTAAGGGGCGGGACATCTCTAAGCGGTTGACCAATCACAACAGAGCTGGCCAGCTAACCAATCAGAGCAGACTGGGCTCTGGTTTCAGACAGAGGGTGAAAAGAGGTGCTGCAGCACAGGCAGTATGAGAAATATAAAGAGCTTTTTGAACATCAAAGCATGGAGACATGTCCCAGTAGAGACACTACATGCTGATATGAAGCTGAAAATGAGCAGAATATGACCACTTCAAAGACAAAAATATCAACCATATGGTGGAGCTAGAGTCCGGAGCGAAGTATAAAAACATGTTTATGACCATTATCTGATACGAATGTACAGTAGCAGCTATATAAACTGACACATAGCACAGTAATGATGACAGTCTCTTTGCAAGCATGCCTCCAGGACATACTACAGTAGATCCAGAGCACAGACATCAGTAACTAAGACACTCCTAGGAGATAAAGGAGGGAGCAGAGGAAACATAAAAGAGAAACCGGGCGATGAAAGGAGCGCTGAAAGAACTGCGGGACAAAAGGCTGTATAATTCAATAATAACTGGTTTGATTCCTCTTGTCAAGTCATCAAATTCTACTTTCAGATTTAGTACATTAAGCTGACTTATCAAGAGCTGCTAACAATGACAAAGCCGCGCTGTATAATAGCTTCTTTTGGAGTTTTCATAATGAACATTGGATTTCTATAATCACTACTAATGTTTTAAAACACGCCACAATTGAAGGATAACTCCACAGGAAAGTTGAAGTTCTCCATCCAGAAGAGTAGAAATGTACGGATAAATTCAAGAGACAGAGCTTGACATTTTAACCTGAGCACATTGTTATGTATAGGACATGATAAATATATTAAAGGCGGCGCCAAATCACTTCCTTTCTCTGGTAGGAATCGGAGGAACCACATAGTGTACATGAGAAATTCATGTTGTGTATGTGGCTTTACATCGAGCGGCAGCATAGCGCATCAATTATTAATAAACGTGGACGTATAGAGTTCATATGCTACATGCCCTGGATGTAGTTTGACTTTATAATTGGCAGGACATGTGTGGATAAGAAATGTTCTGCACAGATACATATACCCTCTGTACGAAAAGCCTGCCCTTTAAATCTTTAACCAGGCGTCCCTGAGAGGAGCAATCAATTATGAGGGAGAGGGGTCATCAGACCAAAACGGGCCAACATGGTTAAATACATGCCGGAGTAACGTCTGGATAATGAAATTAACACCCTCCCCCGACAGTCACCTTGATGCATGATTGAGAAGCATGACACGTGTCCTCCTGTCAATCACAAGTGTGTGAGGAGTGTGAAGTGAACATGAGTGTGTGTTCTTAAAGACGTACTGTCCTTGTGAGAGTTTCCCGGAGAGATACCCTTGTATCAGACTCTTATAAGCCGACCACAAAGGATTTTTGATTATGGAATTATTATTCTTATAGGGAGTGAATGCATTCATTAATTCAATTACGCCCGTGTGTGCTCCTGCAGCTCGGGCTAATGGCATATTAATCCTCTGGGCTGGGATCTTAACTCTGCTTCAGAAAGATATGCTCAGGTTTAACGGGAATATGAGCTAAGAGGTTTTGGGACGAGAAGTTTAAGACCACTTCACAGGGGCCTAAACCCATTTATATACAGAAAGGGTTTTGTGACTTCTTGCTTAAAGTTAGACCGTTGTTTGACAAATAAACATCTGGATTGACAAGACCTAGTAGTTAAAAGAGACTATGCATACTGTCTGTTATGTTGAAGTGCTTCTGAACAAAATAGTGGAGTAACCTGCTCTGTTACAGTGAGTTTGTCCACATTAAAACAAGGATGCACGATGTATCGTTTCAATAGTGTTCAAAAGTCATCTGAGTCTCAGGGTGTTTCTCAATGTCGAGGAAGGCTCCTCCAGAGCCACTATTTCAAGGATACTACGTCATCGAGTCCCGCCGAAGGACTGTTCCAATGTCCAGGATACTTGGAATTCTAGCGCGGCCGGCGTACTTCGTTGCGGGAAATTTCTAGGCTGCACATGTGTAGACTCCGCGGTCTTAAAATCCCCACAAGGCTTTGCGTACGGACCAATTTCCAAATCTTTGGCGGAAATCGCGCTCCATTTAAGGCGGGTCCTCTCATATGACGCACACCTGCACACCTGTTAGCCTGTTCCACCATTCTTCGTTTTCCGAGGCTAGGAAGGATTCTTGCCTCGCTTCTGAAGCAACTGACTCAGAGGTACATGTGCTACCAAGCAAGCGTCCTCGACATTGAGAAACACCCTCAGTCTGATTTGATTTTGGATACACTTTAGATACCTTTTTTTGGAGTTTGTTCCAGATGAGTGACATGCAAGCTCCACCAATCACCATCATTCTTAATTCATTTACCAAACAACCAAATCTGAGGCCGGTAGTCTTTGACGACAACCAAAAATTAACGAGGAACATGGGAAAATACCAAAAACAGTATTTGTTTGAATGGAAATATTTTAGCTACTGAAAGATCATGTACTTCGTCATTATTTGGTGAATATTCTTGTATTTTTCAAATTGCAGGAAACTAATTATCTTACTTTTTCAGTACATTTTCATCCAATATTGCGCAGCTTTTAACAGTTACTGGAGGAAAGAGCGCTGCTGTCCTACCTGCCCTCTTGAACCTCTCCAGCAGGCTCTGTCTGACCTCCCTCTTCAGGTTGAAGTAGTCGTCCTCCTCATCGGGGGTCTTCAGGTACAGAGGAATGTGTTGAAACACCAGGACGTGTTTGGGTTTGGGTTCCTAGACAAAGACACATGTGAAAGGATGGGGTTAATACAGGGGTGTCCAAACTGTTTTCACCGAGGGCCATATACAGAAAACTATACGAAGGGCTGGGCCACTCACTAGAGGTATATCGCCTCATAAGTTCAGTATTAAGTTAGCAAAATCAATCAACTGTAGGTAAATGATGCTTTTGAGTGTTGGCAGCTCATCACTTAGATTGATTATAATAAGGAGGAATAGGAAGGGTGTATTTCAAGCTTGTTAGGTAAATAAGTCATTGGGCTTTTTTCTTATCAACTAAGATATGTTAGAAAATGTTTCCAACTTAAATTGACTGAATTTATTTGAAAAGTGGTCTTATTAACACATGAATACTACTGTGTAATATATGTTTACATTCATATTGAAGAAATACAATATAAGCAATAGGGGTGGGGGAAATAATCGATCGTCGTATATAAAACAGGAAGTTACGCTAAGACATGTATACAATTGCAATGAAAGTAACAAAAACAATGCCATCTCCTTTTCAGGTTCAAAGAACACAAATTGGGTTATTTACATAAACTATTCATAATGCAAATACATTTTTTAACCAGGCAGGGAAGACGGACATGGATATGACGCATGGGATTTGTAATATCGCAATATATCATATCGCAATACTTAGCATATCGTAGAATATACTTAATATACTTAAGCCACAATACTATCGTATTGTGGCTTAAGTATCGCGATAGTATCGTATGGTGGGGAGCCTGGTGATTCCCACCCCTAATAAGCAAGCACAAGTTTCATTTTGCTGAGGGCCGATTCAAAATGGTCCACGGGCCGCATTTGGTCCCCGGGCCGTAGTTTGGACACCCCTGGTTTAACACCACACAGAGAGTTAAACCGTTGTGTCAAACTGGCTGCAGACGGCAGCAATTATCCGGGAATAGAGAGCGTTATCCAGCTGAAAGTCCTCATTACGGGACCGCCTTACCGCTGAGGAGGAGGCTCGGCTCAGCTGCTCCTCCAGCCACGTCTCCTGGGCCTCCTTCAGCTGAGGGCAGGCCGAGGCGTCGTGGAACAGCTGGGAGTTCAGAACCAGGCAGAGGACCCCGCCCACCTGAGACAACAAGAGAGAGGGAAGGAAGACACAGAGAGGTTACTTACACATGCTTCAAACTAGAAGAGCTTATATAGTAAGAAGGAGTCATTTCTATTTCTACCATCTATACATTTCCTTTCACTTCAAATCCTCTTTAATCATCTGCTAGTACCGCATTTAAACAACTTATTGCATTATAAAATAGAGCCCGTAAGAACGGCCCTGAGGTAGAGGTTGGCTTTTGTTCAAGTGGGTAGACATGTAAATGTACTGTTTGCTCTCCATCTTTCCGCACACAAAGGAGGGCACACACATGGAAGTAAATGATGTTTTAATATCCACAATAATCATAAATCTATTTTTCTCCTTTTTTTGGGGTGATGATGTTGTAAATTATGTTACCAGACATTCAAAGCTTTATCCAAAATGTAAAAACAACAACATTTGGTACAGCCCAGCTTAATGGCATTTATTTATGTAGTTTGTCCATACTGTATGCATACAGTAGATACATGCCTTATAAATGGCTCAAATCCAAAAGCAGTTGTTTGACATGTAGGGAAAAATGTACATGCACAAAAACCCCACACAGCAGGAAAGTGAAAACCCCAAAAAGCACAATAGGGCCCATTTAAACACACAAGCAAACACATGTAATATAACTGGAGTATAGTATGATGTGTGGGTATTACTTTGCCATGTGTTTGTTTTCATCCCTGTTAGCAGGAAGCAGAAATATGTGCAAGGTAAGCATGTGTAGGTAAATCCCTTAGCGTAAATGTGCTTACGATCAAAATAAGCCATCCAAGCCACAGCCACTAGTACTAGATATACTTCTACTACTAATGAAATATTCTCAGGTCTTACCCAGAAGCTGAAATAGTCATTCCCCCAGGCACTGCAGAACTGCTCATGCGTCCGGGGGGTGGGGGTGTTCCCCAGGTCGTGGTTCCCACTGACGAACACCAGTGGGATGGAGGGGTCCGTCCCCTTCAGAGCCTTCTTCAGGTCCCGCTCCTGACCCTCTCTGAACGGGGTGTCTGGGGAGGAAGAGGGGATTCATGTCACAAGGTTATAGTTAGAAAAATATCCCTTGTCACCGGCTTGAGCTTCAATATCAGGATACATGTATTTATAATCCTCTCCAGAATGGAAGTAGTCATCACATACAGAGCATCAACTAGTTCCTGAACAGTGTCCTTCACATGCTGATATCAAGAGAGGGAGTTACAGTCACAAGATGGAGGAATAGAAAGCAGTATTCAATGTTTAGTTCAGATTAGCTCCACGTCAGAAATGATCATGCTTGTCATATGTCTATCTCCATAGAGGCTGAATCATCATGTTAATCACATAGCTATCATATGCCTAAAACAGTCCTGATGCTCTTCTAGGTAATCATACATCCTGTCATGTACACAGCTACAGTTGGGATACCTTTGTTATCATGTGTACTCTGATATTGGAAGAGGACATTCAGTATTTTCCCAACAGTTATAGACATATTGACGTCCTTGTGACAAATTAGGTGGTGGTTACAGACTCAGAAAAACAAAACAGCATCGACTCGAATCAGGAGAAGTCGATGCTTGATTTATTAATATCGATTAGAACATTTTATCGGGTCAAGATGCAATTAATGAGAGAGGAAATGTACATGAATGTTGATGAAAAATGTCCGATTTGAACGGTGCTGCAGGTGAGAGTTGCCTGAGGGAAAGGGGATCGTTTGGATGATAACAATGCCAGCTCGGAAAATGATCAATAGTCCGTACAGCTCGACTTTAGGTCACCATGGTTACTGGCATGATGAGTATTGTTGTCTGCGGAGACTCACTGGTCCAAGGATCTTTATAATGTGTTGCAATAAGGAGTACTAAAGAAGAAGTGTATTAAACATTATTTAGTCCCAGTATGGGTTAAGGAGAGTCTATATATATATATAATCTATATCAAACAAACCGTATTCATTCCTCTCCTTCGTCTTCTCTGTTATTTATTTTCCCTTTCTACTCATCTGAGTAATTATTTTACTGGCCTACTTTCGGAGCAAACGCTTCCTTGGATGTTTGGATAGGACTCATTACATAAGAGCCTTCGACAGAACATCTTGTGCATGACAGAGCGAGACAATGAAGGGTTTAAACTGCATCCCAAATAAAAAGGTAAAACGCCGTTTCCACCTGTCTCTCGTCTATAATTAAGTCGTCCTGTCAGACTTCAGATTGTCACACAAACAGGAACTGAAACATAAAAGGAAACATGCCTTCTTTGTTATGTAAAGCAGACTCAGTGTGACACTGCATTTATATTCAGGTTGTAGAGTGACTGTGGTATCTTATACACTATATTTATTTCCTCATGTATAACAGGTAGTATATCAAGAAGATCTTTAAGATTAGGGCTATAAAGTGTTCATAGGTCATCAGTAGAAGTAAGCAAGGTTGTAAACATGGCACCTGATTGGCTGGCCTAACACGGGCTGATGACACCTGAGTGTAAATCTTGTTAATGAGTGAAGCTGCCAGTCCAGCTCTGGTTAGTCTTTCGAGCAAGATATACAGCTATAAGGGAATGAAATATGTAAGCGAGGATTTATGACATGATGCCATAAAAATATATTCTGGGAACCTGGAGTGCATTAATACTCTCATGCAAGGGCTGCCTAGTATTTAGCGCACAAACCAAGAATGAAAAAAGCACAAAATGCATTTTTGTAACAGGAAGGGTCATGAAAGTGCATTTTCAGCATGCTGGTTGAGTAGCAGTAATTTTATTTAAATAATTGTATTGATTAGGGTTACACAATTTCGGTAATATTCAAACTGTGTGAATTAAAAGGAATTTATTTGCATTAATGGGAACAAAATTGACAATTGAGAATGTATCTGCTTAGGTCAATTGTCTAACAGTTGGACAAATGTGTCTGCATCTTCCAGTGTAAAAGCAACATGTTATTCACCCCTTTAAATTACATGAAATAGCACCAGCCATGTCATAAGCAGACATCAGTCACTTATTTGCCAAATAACTCACAATATTACATTCTGAAATCCATACAGTGTATAACCCTAACCCTACTAACCCTAACCCTAACCCTAACCCTAATATGCCATGCAGTAAGTTAGCTACATAGTAAGTTAACTAATGGAGAAAGGTTGTTTGACATTTTCAGCTGACAAAGTAGGATAATGATAATAAAGAATACATGTAAACAAATTAAAACTCATCGATTAGCATTCTCAATCAGCCTTCAAACCATCAGCGCTGGTAGCCACAGAGAGTCTTGCTGCCTGCCCTGAACTACGTCCTTTATCACCGCAATATCCATGAATCATCCTTCAGCTCTGCACGGCGTAAACCAATCCTCAACCACACAGCAGCCCATCAATCTGCATTTAAGGCGCCTTGCTTTAGATTAATGGGGAGCGGCTATAGGCAAGAGAACATGTCAGTTTAACATTTGTAGGTTGTTTAGATACGCATGTCCGGCTGCCATTGGAAATCCGAGATAGCTTACTCTCTAGAAGACTGGCTTTATATACTTCTCTGGTTACATTTGTCAAATCCTTATTTACTTCCACTTAACAGCCGGTAATAGTGCCAAACAACAACTTGGTAAAAGGCTGAGGATTTGTGATGATAAACTCATTTTAAAGTATGCCAGGTATTAAAAACAGGGGGAAGAAAACCGAAAAAGAGTAATAAAAAAGCTGCAGGTGAGTTCAGTTCATAAATAAGATCCCTTGTGCAGTGGAAATAATGAGGGCTCATGAAACATTTTATGAAAAAATTATTTTCATGCATATATTTTCTTGCCTGCTTTCCTTTTTCTGTAATAAGGAAATATATGCACAGAGCAGGGAGTACGGAAATAAAAACACAATGCTGCTGCTGCTCTCAGGGCTCTGACTGAAAGGCCTTGTTGGTTTAATGAGATTGCAACGCTGTGATTCTCAAACCCTGACAGCAGACTCCGGCAGGTTCTCGTTGAGCCTGTCCAACACTGTAAGCTCTTCTCTCAATCCACAGAGGAGACTGTGGGGTCCTGCTGTCACATACATTTTTCAGCTGCATTTTTTAAACATGTGGAGGACCACTATGTCTGAGACTTACTCGAGCGTGCACTGGCACTGAGAGGCTGTTCTGATGGCCTGCAGTCTATGACAAGGTGGTAGTGAGGAGGAAGTTGTATTGGAAGTACCCTACAACCTTTCCCTCATTAATGTATGCTGTTTCAATCCTGCATATGTCTAAGAAATATCGCTATAAATCTAGAGTTTTGTCCAGAGCTGATTGGTACCTGAGCATATTTTATATACATTTTATATTTCCTTTCTTTACTGTTCTATAGTTTGTTTGGATATATCAACCTGCTAGTTTGGCAGTGCTGCTTCACGACAGCCTGACTCTACAGTGCAGCGATTCACTGCCAGTAAAAACTCAAATGTGAATGTATTTGAATAATTTTGAACCAGGACCTTCAGTATTTTTATCAAGTGGCTCATAAATAAAGTGCCACATTTACTGGATGTGTCTGACGGATATTTATTCTACATTTAGACACATATAAGCATCAAATCAGACTCTGGATTGACAGATACGTAATCTAAAAGGACTTGGATGACAATAGAAGCTAAAACCCCTTTATGTCCCTCCAGCTCTCTCCAAAAAAGTCGATCAGAAATATCCATTTTAATCAAGGCTAAATAGACGGATTAGAAAAAAGATTGGCACACCTGTTCCTAACTTTTTATTGAGTTATTGTTTGCTAGCCCTTAGCAACAGATATGTGTCTGTCATTATGTGATAGATTAAAGCCTTTTGAATCTTGAATCTTAAACCTTATTTAAAAAAGAAGTTAGATAGGTTCATGCAATGTTTATATCTTATAGTGAAAAGCTGTTTTCAGCAACAAATAAATAAAGGTTTAATATCATCAACTGATTCTTCAAAACGAGCATAGGAGATGATTTCAATACAATTGTGTTATGGTTCCTTTGTTGTTATATCAGTGGAAAATATCTGCAGCTTCAAAACCCTCAGATGTCCATGGAGAGAGATAAGAAGTGGTTCTTCCCAGTCTGATCGTCCTTATTTACATAAATTCCATATGCCATGAGCACTGCAGAAACACTCCGCAGTAATGCAGGTGTAGCTGGACTGCAGAGGTGAAGACTGAGGATTTACAACTTGAGCTGTATTTAACCTCCCTATGGTCAAGAGCTTAGGCTTATAATAACTGAGAAAATGAAATCCCGCATACAAGCGGCCCATCGGAGCGGGTTCTTTAACACTGAAAGTAGTCCATTCTGGTGTTTTTAGCCTTTGATAAGAGTCAGGTTTTCACCCTCTGTCTGAAACCAGAGCCCAGTCTGCTCTGTTTGGTGAGCTCACCGGCTCTGTTGTGATTGGTCAACAGCTCAGAGATGTCCCGCCCCTTAGCCTATCGTGTACAATTTGTTGGAGCGCTAGCCAATACAAATGTCACAATGTGCCTGAAGTAAACAAAGGAGTCCAATGGAGGCGTTTCAGGCCGGGTGGGGAGTGTTGGAGAGAAACTCCCTCTGGGATGTTATCCTTTTCAGACCATTTACATGCACACAAACCTATACAACACACAACAGGAAAGAGCAACCCCCGAAGCATGATAGGGCCTTTTTAAGGGAGAAGTTAACCTTGCCGATTGCCACCAAAAGTTTGTAAAAAGTCAGTGTTGGACGTGCTAAAAAAAAAAAATACCACCTTTGTTTTCACACTAACTTTGTTTTACTCTGTTTGAAATTATAAAGTATACGTACTGAGAGGCATTTCAACACTTCCACACCCCTTGGTAGTCCCAGATCCCCCTAACAAAACTATAAATGCACAAACCACCTGAGGATACCATTAGGAAAACCCACACAAAGCCTCCCTGCACGTCCCCTCCAAAAAAAGTCCAAAATGCTTCCACTTTTCCCAAAAAAAAACTGTCCCTCGGCAGTCTCCATACTCTCCTCTTCCTCTGCTTTGGAATCCCACGGAGAGTCCCACATTATCCGCATTCAACAGCAATTAAAACGGTTTCCGAGCCACAGAGAAGGGACAGGAAAGTCCCAAGGTAACCTCTACTTCACCTTTATGAGTTTTACACACAAGCAGAAGCTCATCCCATACTCAAACATTTCCCTCCACTGTATCATGCGTAACATCCCTCACGAACCCCCAGAGACGGAGCTTGGATCCTTTGTAGTGCTCATTAGCAGAGTGTTAAGTCCAGCATGTTCTTCTAATCTAATCAGCTCTCTATCTCGCACCCGCCTCCCCTCCCTCTGCCGCCGTCTCCCCCCCCCCCCCCAATCCCTGCTCTTTATCCTCTTCATTTGTCAGCTTTGAAAATAAGTGAGAGAAAGACACTGGAGAGGGAAAGTGAATGAGCGAGAGGCGAGATTGAAGGAAGTCCTTGAGATGAGAAAGTGTCTCTTGGGGGTTGGCCTGGATTGGAGAGGAGAGAGGGAATCAAGGAACTTTCTATCAGTAAAGGTCTGGATTACCATCTTGTTAGGGGGCAAACTCTGGCCAGTATATCTAAAGCAGGTATGACCTCAGACTGTTTAGTTTTGGACATTGAGACGGTACTTCAAGAATCACTGCGATAGGATCCAAATGAAAGCCTTCGAGATCCTATCAATCAAAAATCTTCTCCGTCAAATAACAACTTCCCTTATAAGTCTTCAGTGCTACATCTCAAACCAAATACTGGTGGACATGACCCTGAATTACAGGATCTTAACATTACATATTATTTTATTACACTTTTAATAAGGTAGGGCAGTCGTCTTTCAATCGGGAGGTTGTGGGTTCTATCCCAGTGCCTTCAGTCAACATGTCAATGTATCCTTGGGCAAGATACTTAATCCCTAGTTCCTCCCGATGGCCAACGGTGTGTGAATGTGAGTGAACGAGCAAAACCACTTATCACAGTGGTTCTTGAGGTACAATCTAAATGTCTAAAACTGATCAATCTTACCCCTCGATTCCACCGGGTCCGTCTGCGTCGCGTTACGGCTGCGCTGCGGTTTTGGTCCGGCCTCCTCCGGCATCATACCCTACCAGGCGCGTTTCAGAAGCATTTCAGAAGCATTTCAGAAGCGGAGCGTCTTGCCTGCCGGCTCGCAGTTTTTGTTGATTTGGGCATATTTCCTGGACAGGCTACTTTGTACAGACAAAGTTAAAAATAATTGTAATATTCCAGTTATAAACGCTGGCATTTCTCCTCCTACTTGAAAGACTACGGAGGGATGGGGTCTGCAAAATTAGTTTGTGTGTGTGTATATATATATATATATATATATATATATATGCTATATATGCGCTGAACGTTCCACTTCCTGCCTGCCCGACATTACGTTACAGCTGCGTCGCGTCAAAAATAGGATTCATCCTAATTTTAGGGGAGCCCTGCGCCAAGACGCTTCTGGGACGCTTCTGGGACGCTTCTGAGCCGTAACGCGGCGCGTGTGGTGGAATAGCACCCATTGACTAGAGTGGCCGCGATCGCTGCGAACGCCGTGGCGCAGCCGTAACGCGCCCGTAACGCGCCGCAGACGGACCCGGTGGAAACTGGGGGTTAGGTCATGCCTTCTATAGATATAATGGCCAGCATTGGCCAGTAACTAGAGAAAAAAGTGACACATTGCTCTCTATAAATGATGTTTTGTAGTATGTAAAGCGCTTTGAGGAGTCGTAAAGACTGGATAAAGCTTGATTTAAATAGTCCATTTATAATTTACCTTAAAGTCAATAGCCTAGATATTCCCACCGCAGCAATTAAGGTTGAGTGTCTTGCCCAAAGATACTCCGACATGTTGTCAGTATGTGGGATCATATTTCGGACCAGGATTTGCATATCAGCTGCAACCCCCTGAGTTACTGCCTCCCTTTACCCACTCCTAGTCTTTGTAGCAGTGGGCAGCTGCTAGACCACATTAAATACTAGCTCTGTTCAGGGACTTGATCCGGCGACCTTAGACACCCAAGTGTCTAAGGTCTCAGCGACTGCCGCCCAGAACACTTACCAGAAACAACACATGTTTTGATTCCTCAGCACTAGATGTATTGGATTCTTCAAGTAGATTCATCAGCGGCAAGGATACATGTGTTTGTGTAAGGTGTCAGACTTGCAAATGAAGGCTGTCAAAATAAGGTATGAGGCACCAAACTGCAGCTGTTTGCTAAAGAGAGCAGACTGATGAGAGCGAGACAAATGGAGAGTAGAAAAAAGGGACAGACAGAAGGGACAGTGTGAGAGCAAAGGAGAGGAGAGACGGATAGTGAAATCAGTGGGAACAGAAATACAGTTGCCAATTTCCTGTCACCAACAGCCAGCATTGTTGACAATGCCGGTTGACGGCCAGCTTCCCCTGGCCAGCCACCCATTCATTCTGTTTGTAAATAAACAGTTTAAGGGGGAAATGTCAACCGGGAGACGGAAGTAGCAGCTCCGGCTATAATATCTCTTCCCTCCTCCAGTTGCCAGGCAAGTGACGGACACGGCGGGTAATGAGGATGGCACACACAACCTGCTCTGTTGAGGCTGACAGTAACGAGGGCTGACGTCGCACCGTTTAAAGGTCCCCAAGGCCTGGCGATTTAAACCTCATGTTTACACTATCTACTGTCCCGCTGTGCTTCTGAAATCTATCCCTCCACGACCTCTGAATGGGACTGATCAGAGTGACGGGCGGCCATTTTTTGGAGTAAATGGTGCAGTCGTGGGGAGTGTGGCGGCTCAATTTCCCGTTCAGTTTGAGTCGCCGAGAGGCTAAGCTTGGCTATAAACTGCGACGCGTTTTCAATGAGAAAGTCCATACTGAATGAAGTGAGATAGTCTGACGAAATGTAATAAACCAAATCAAAACACAGTAACTATAGGGACAAAACGGTCAACAGAAAAAATGACAGCACAAGATCACCCTCTGTCATCCGCACTCGACATGAAACAGGTGACCTATATACACAAACCACACCCACGTGACAATTAACGGAAGTGCTCAACAAATACAAATAAAAGTGACGTATACAAATAATAAACTCAGGCTAGGTAGCATTGTGGCTCCTAAAGGGATGATAAGGATGCTTGGACGCCTACAGGTTGACTTCCAGGAGACAGATCCAGGAGTTTTCATGACTGCAGCTAAAATTGGCGGTCGTTATGCCAAAAAAAGAAAAGAAATGGAAGAGTTGCTCTGTGACGAAGCCAAGCCAAATATGTTCTGCATGAGAATAGACTGCCTCGAGTCAAATTTTAGAAATAGGAGGCCAAGGACATTTTACAGACTACCTTTTTTTCATTGGTCACGCTTGTTTATTTATGTACTTGAGGTGTAAATGTGTAATTTAAATATTTAAACAATAAGAGAAAACATGGTGGCTTTGTAACAATAGAAGCAGATGCTGAAACCAACATTTTTAGGAGTAACTCAGAAAATATTTTCAAAGATTATGTCCTAAAGGAAGTTGTGGTTATTCCAAAGGTTATTATTTTGGCATAGAGTGGATTTAAACTTTATGCCGAAGAGTAACCTGTAGCATGATCAATTCCTCAAATATAACAGACTCAATTTCATGACAATCGGTTGAGATTATACAAGTTAGAGTTGGGTTAGAATTGAAGTCTTTCCTAACCCTCTTTTTGCTTGTGTGTATGATCTTGACGTGTCTAATATGGCCGATGTTTAGACCCGCACCAGTTCGTAAGGCTGTATCTACATTTTTATATATATGGGTGTATAAGGCACCATGGCACTTTTCTAGAAGAACAATCAAAAAAGATCTTTGTTTGGAAGTACTGGTATCTTTTCAATATTATGAGTACGCTTGAGGAGGATACAAACCCATGCTTTATTTTTTCCCCCCAGGCTCATTCATCTCAAAAGATTATCTCCGCAGAAAGGAGATGGGGAACAAACAACACCACACGTATAAAGATACATCGTGTCAGGCACACAACACTGTGGATCGCTGAATTCTGCACCACATATATTAAAGGTCACCTATTATGCAAAATCCACTTCTTCATGTCTCTTCTACATCAACATGTGTCCCCTCTTCTCCATGTCTCCTCTACATCAACATGTGTCCCCTCTGTGTAAAGAGACTCTGAAAGCTTCAGGAAAAAAAGATTCTCTCTCTTTTTGTCCTGATCCATTTATATAAAAACCTGTCTGAAAAAGAGCTGATCAGATTTTGGCCACTTTGTGATGTCATAACGATGTTTTGGCTTGTGTAACCATTAGCCAATCACCAACCAAGGTAACCCCCCCCCCACCTTATCACCTGAATCTCCTCCTAGAGCACCGTTGTGTTCTTTTTAACCAAATATCTCTCAGAGGGGCGTGGGGAGGGGCTCCTTATTTTCATCTAAAGTAACAGACAGAGAATCAGCACTTTGGAAACAGGGCTGAAACAGAGGGGATTATGGGATGCTGCAATGATCTGTTTGGTGTTTGGAGCCAAACACTTCAGAGACATGTTTTGTGTATATCTGAGACCTATAATATACCCTATATAATAGGGGACCTTTAAAATACTCTGCTAAATAACGTCAAATGAGGATCGAGGCCAGATTATTTCATCACGATCCAATTAAATGTTTAAGCAGACACAGCGAGAGCCCCTGACATGCAGATCTGTAGAGAGTTTGTTCCCCCGCTGACTTCTCCTCTCTCTCCGTGTCCACTCCTGGAGGCCAGGCAGCACCTCATGCTTCTCCCTAATTGTCATGCAAAGGCAGTCTGCGTGGCTCGATGGCTCGTGGCTCTTTCGCCGAACATTCACTCTGCAGTGGGTCGTGCCAGCCGCTCCCCTCACCCTGTTATCAAATCAGGCAGCTGGACGTTGAGAGGCACGCTGCAGTCACTCATGTCATTAAAGCGCCGTCAATGAAAGCATCCGCCTGCCACAGATGCCCTCGAGGTCTCGTACACGAATATTGTCTACAGTTTAAAAGGGTATATTCAGAATCAGAATCCCTTTATTAGTCGCACAGCGGGGAAATTGACGGCGTTACAGCAAAAGTGACAATCCCTAGAATTGTTTATTTCTAGTCTTTTAATTTCTCTAATGTACAATGCCTTGTCTTTTTATGCTGCTGCGATGCAAAAATGTCCCAAATTGGGATAAATAAAGTACATATTATCTTATCTCATCCCCCCCCCGAAAAAAATAAAAGTGTATATATTGCAATTACTATAAGTGGAATTATTTGGCTTGGCATTAATCACGATATCTCCGACACACACTGAAACAGCATCAGCATGTCAGTTCCAAACAAGGTGGGAAATGAACGGTAAAATTATTGTTTGGTTTGCTCCACCAGCCGTTCCTGGAGGTAACAAACAATTTGCAAAACCCCGGTTCTCTTCTGGAAATGTGTTTGTCTGGCTGCACGGTGAAAGCATCTGGTGAATTGGGGAAAGCAGCTGCCACTGTGGCGGAAAGACGTCGCCTCGCTGTCCCGCTTCCAAGACATCTAACACGACTAACTCCCAGCAGAAGATCGATGGAGGGAAACCAAGGCTCACTGTTGTTGGGAATTATTCACAAATTATTGAATTAAAAAAACTCCATTTGCAAGAATTTCATAAATCGAAATCATGCTCCAACAACCAGGTGCATATTTTAAATTGCCTTCTGCCTGTGTACTTAACAAAAGAACTTTTTACCTCCCAGCTGCTTCAACACACCGCCGCTATCTCGTATGGATTTTTTTTCAGAATTGGACAGGAATCGTAAGTGTTTCTGGTCAAATCCACCCGAAATTGCCTGAGAATATCCAGAAGGCCTGTGTGTTCTCGTAGATAAATATCAGCTCTTGTCACAGGGGATCACAGTGTTTACAGATTCTGGCTGGGAAACCGAGACGGCTAATAATCAAACCCACCTCAGTGAGAAATATTATGCAGCTGAACCCTCCCAAAGCCCATGTTCTTCACAGAGAGCATTAATTAGATAGGCTCTGAAGGCAGCTGAGAATACATTAATCAATTGAATATATATGTGACATATTCCATTCTCTTCAAAGGCTGATGAATGATGGAGGGCTCGCTCGGCGTCTGCTAACATATCTGAATGGACGCAGTATGGGAAAGACTGGAGAATAATTGCTTTATTCCATATCTTCTTGCTAAGTATTTCAGTAAAACACAAATCCTTTATGACACATTTTGGTCAAATGCCACGCACTTCTTCCAGATGCATTGATTCTGCAGGTCATCACAAACCCTCTCATAACATCTGCACCGGGGTCACAAAAATCTGCCCGAGGCGGGGAAACTGACAGCTGCATCCGCACACTGTGATTACACTGCGTGGCTGTTTGGAACCGTATATGACAGTGAAAAATAAGCATGACATTTTAATGGTTTCAGTCGGAAACATTCTGGTCACATTCTGCGGTTGTGACAAATATATCTGACATTGGCATAATGGCTCCCTTCAGAGCAGCCGTGCCGATTCATCTGAAGTCATGTCATGCTGGGCAGGTGAGAAACTGGTTGAAAAAGAGCGAGCAGAGGTTTAACCCCGCTGATCAGCTTGACTTCTACTCTATCAGGAAATAATAAATGTTTAAATACCAGTACAAATGTCTGATGCATCACAGATGTGTGAAAAGTTCATATTATAATCTATAAATCAGCTTAAACTAAATAAGGGTTTAGCTTGTAAAGGTCACTAGCAATGACAAGCACTCAGCAGCGATTTAGTTTACAAAGTGGTGCATTTTTTTGCTTCCTGTGCTGGAGTGAGCACCTGTTCTGATGCATTTATAGATCTGTTGCTGCGTAGTAACTGAGTTGACATACATAGCTAAAAAATGTTACAACAGGTCAGAAACACAGATGCTACAGAGACACCAAACGGAGACAGCAAGAAATGTGATTATAGATAGTGGAACAAGATATTTTTGGTAAATTGGAGGCTTTCACTTTCCAAATATGTTCAGTAGGGACACTAAAATGGATTTTTGCCAGTATCATCAAAGAAAACAACTCTTTTGAACACGTCCTTCAGCAAATTCATTGATTTAAATTGTGTAATACTAAAAAATATGAACCAAAAGGGTCAATTTCACTTTCATTTGGACTAGCCAACGAGATAATGGCGCCCTAAAACACCAAATTCGCTCAATAACACCATCAAAATAACCGATCAAGGTAGCAGTAACAAGAAGGTTCTGTGAGGAAAATTTATATTTTTGTCGATGGCGTCTGGTGGTTTTGAAGAGAGAAGAGATAACGACAAAAAATATATCAAAAAATATAATAAAGAATATAGCGTACGCTTGAACTGATATTGATTTTTTTAAGGTGTGCCTTTCTCTCAGATGGCTAAAATGTATTTTGCTTCCATCTTAGTACTCCGGTCTGTTGTGGCGTCATCTCCATCAGTTAAAACACAGACTGTGGACCTCACACAAGCCCACTTCCAAACAATCTAAATCCCGTAAAGCAAGTTTAAGACAGTGCCTGTACTCTGTCGCTTTTACGGAGCACACTTATACAGTAGCAGATGTATAGCTCTAGGTAGCATTGATGATTTTATGTTCTTGCCTGGATCCACACTACAAGTATCAAGTATCAGATTTATGTTTACAGCAGAACCACTGATTAAAATGAGTTAGATGACAGTCATTAAAAAGGTCTGAATCAATGCTGTCTGCAGACAAGGAGAACTTTTTGATATTCACTGACTGTCAGCAGGTGTTTTAGAAAGACAGATATGACTTGGTTTGATTGCAGATATAATAGTTCATCATTTAACAGTGTTTTCTGTGGCCCTTGATAATGTCTTACTTTCCACAGACCCCTCCTCTGATCTCTTTGATAGAAACAAACAGGCTCTGGGTGCAGAATCTGTCGACACGCAGCTTTCGGGAGTGCTGAACACAAACGAGGCATAAAACATCCGGGAAATGGTGAGTGAAGCCACAGCTTGGGCTTCTAGATAGTTTGCTGTTATCTGTAATTTGGGCGAGCCATTTCAAACACTTTGAAATAAGTGCAGCATTTGCATGAGCGTGCGTGATGTACCAGCTGCCGTGTAAACGCTCGTGGGACCGATGGAAAGAGTCTGAGCGCAGTTTAGAGTTCCTTTCGTGTCCTCCAACATTAAAAGGATAATTGGCAGCATCACTGGTGGACGCCGGTGTGTTGTTTGTCTGCGGGAACTTCTCTTCTGTGGCTTCTTTAAAAGGATAAGCATGTGCTGTTGTAGTTTCTCTACAGCCGTCTGAACTCAGCAGGCCTTTTTTCGCTCAGAGAAGTTGAAAGTATTTCAGAAAAAGCACTTCAAAACCAGCATTTCATCAGCAGGACCCGCAGAGAAAAACATGTTCATTATCACAGACTTTCGGGCGAAAAGAAAGTGATGACATTTTCATTTTGAGGAGAGATGGAAGCTATTCAAATCAACAAATCTACTAAATGGTGCTTTTGAAAGAACCTCCATAACATTCATCTGTTCGCAACTTATATATATCAATGTTCCAATTACTGTATATAGAGTATTCTGCACTTTCTATTATTCTATTTTATTGTATTTACTTGCACTATTATCTGTTTTGTTGTGTTGCTCTGTTGGAGGAGCCTGAGACCTAAGATGTTCATTGTCATAACTACACTATAGCTAAAGTACATATGACAATAAAAGCCTTGAACCTTGAAATCTATCAGATGGAGCAAATAACTTGTGCTCTAAGGATCCAGACAGACATATTTCGCAAAAGGTGGAGTCACGCCACAACTCTATCTGTCTATCTATCCATCCATCTACCTATCCATCCATCCATCCATCCATCTATCTATCTATCTATCTCTCTCTCTCTCTATCCATCTATCCATCTCTCTATCTATCTCTCTCTCTATCTATCTCTCTATCTATCCATCCATCTATCTCTCTATCTATCTATCTATCTATCTATCTCTCTCTCTATCTATCTATCTATCTATCTATCTCTCTCTCTCTCTCTCCATCCATCTATCTCTCTATCTATCTCTCTATCTATCTCTCTATCTATCCATCCATCTATCTCTCTATCTATCTATCTATCTATCTATCTCTCTCTCTATCTCTCTATCTATCTCTCTATCTATCTATCTCTCTCTCTCTCTATCTATCTATCTATCTATCTATCTATCCATCTATCTCTCTCTCTATCTATCTATAAATGACAATAAAAGCCTTGAGTCTTGAGTCTTGGATCTTGGTCCCTACCTGGCATGGCGTGCACCAGGTCTCCACACAGCACCATGAACCTGGGTCTGGGTCTCAGCTGGTTCACGGCCTCCACCGCCCGCCTGATGAGCTCCACCTCCTCCGCCCACTCGTCCCCTCCTCCCTCACAGTCGCCCTCCTTCCAGGCCTTCATCAGCCCCAGCTGGGGGTCCGCCGCCTGGATGAAGAAAAAAGGGCCCGTCCACTTGCTCTCTGCATCTGGAAAACAAGAATAAAAAGGAAAGAGGGTTAAAGCTGCACGATAAGTTAAAGGTCCCCTATTACACTGTTTTTCATCAATATATTCCAGGTCTCAGAAATATACAGAACCTGTCTCTGATTGGCTGAAACACCAAACAGATCATTGCAGCATCCCATAATCCCCTCTGTTTCTAAAGTGCTGATTCTCTGTCTGTTACTTTAGATGAAAATAAGGAGCCCCTCCCCACGCCCCTCTGAGAGAGATTTGGTTAAAAAGAACACAATGGTGCTCTAGGAGGAGATTCAGGTGATAAGGTGGGGGGGGGGGGTTACCTTGGTTGCTGATTGGCTAATGGTTACACAAGCCAAAACATCGTTATGACATCATAAAGTGGCCAAAATCTGATCAGCTCATTTTCAGACAGGTTTTTATAGAAATGGATCAGGACAAAAAGAGAGAGAATCTTTGTTCCTGAAACTTTCAGAGTCTCTTTTGCACCATAAAGTACTTCAACGAATAATCGATTATCAAATGATAGGACAATTCTATTGATCAACGAAACGATTATTTAACTTAGTGTTGCAAATGACTCGGGGAGTAAATTAAAGTCGACTAGGATCGCACAATTGAGCTCCATCTTTATCTAAATGTGCAATATTCAAATAGCAGGAAGCACAATATCTGTTAATACACATTATAATAATAATAATAATAATAATAATAGCAGCACTTTTGAAGCGTTCTATTGTTGAAGAAACATAAAAGCTTTAACGATGATGTGTCATCACAGCTGTATTCAGCAGTGTAAGGCCTGCTTTGAAAGCTTCATTGAAAAAGCAGTATGTTCATTCTTGGAATAAACACAACACTTGAGTGGAAAGTGAGAGAGGGGGGGGGGATATAATGTACAGCCTCACTTAAAGCTGCATGTGCAACGTTAAATAATGAGCAAACAGCTACATGTTGGTGCATGAACGGAGGGAACAAGTGGTTCTTATACTGCGTATTTAATCTCTCTCACATATTCGTTAAGAAGGATCTGCATGTTTGGACGGAGACACTCCACTGATGGTAATAACAAGGTCTGAGGAGGGAAGGACAGGTGAGAGGGCCCGGCGGAGGGATATGGAAATGGAGTCCACTTGTTGCCCGCAAGTGGACAGATGCAAGGAGCAGGTGTAAACAGTTTGTGATCCACTCGGTTCATTTCCGGAGGAAGTGAAGGCAGCGCTGGAGAGTCTGCACTCACTCAGCGGGGATTACTAACTACTCAGCGTCCTCTGTGTGTCTCTCTCCCTAATGAGTATATGATAAATCCGTCCTCCAGAGAAACTTCAACAAAGATAGGAAAAAGAAACAGAGCCACAAAGAAAGTCCCGGCTTAACAACGATCCCCTCGGTGTGGCTGACACTTGGGAAACCACGAGGGGAAACGCTTTCTTCTTTGCGATTATCGTCGTTATCTCTTCCACTAAATGACTTCAGATTGCCTTCAGTCCAAACTAGCCTGGCCTTGATCTTAACTAATGACTACACAGTGAGGACCGCTGCTGAAATCTCATCTGAAATGCAGAAACAGCCACTATAGTGTAGAGTTTCCGGCTTTCTCTTAGTAGTCTGTCAATCTTTACGTCTTCGGAGAATGGAGACCAGAACGAAAACTCTCATTAGCATATCTTCAACTCTTGCAGTGTCTCTTAAATATATATTGAAATACCTACTTTAAAAAACACACAGCAGTAAAATTCTAAATCACACGGGCACGTATGTGTGTACACATTAAAATAGGGTTCCAAAGCATATCATTGAGCTGATGCTTTTGTCCAAAAAGACTCACATACACGGCAATACCGTAGACTTACCTATTGGAGTGATTCAGGGCTAAGTATCTTTCCCATGAAGACTTTGACATGTTGACTGCACTTTGATCCAGTTGGAAGAACACATTAATAATCTGCAACTCTTTTGATGATTGATTATTCGTAAAAGTGCAGTTTTTGTGCAGAACATTTTGAAGTATTTTGCCCAAGGACACTTTGTCAGGATGGAATCATTGACCCTTTGATTGGTAGACACTAAGGCTGCACAGTTAAGAATAGATAACTCATTTGATTGATCATTTTTTTAATCGAAACTCTCATTACCATTGGAAGATATATGAAATAATGATGGTCTGATTTTTAAGAGGATCTGTAACAAACAGATCTATTAGGTCTGTAGAACAGTCGGGTTATCTCTGCAGCTCCATGGTATTTCATTCAGAATTGTATTTTAACAATATATTTCGCCCTTGACAAATACTGTGTTTCCTGCAAATTGAATATTGCAATAGTCCAATTTAGAAAGAAAAAGATGAAGTGTGTGGACCTAATGGACGTCTAGTTACTCCTTGAGTCAGTTGCAACAATTAGTTAAATAATCGAAAAGTTTATTGATAGAATTGGCAACGAATTTGATAATTGATTATTGTTTGAGTACTTTTTGATACAAAATGGAACCAAGAAAGAGCTGTTTTCAGCATCTTAAATATGGACATTTCCTTTTTATTGATATTTTATCATATTTAGCTAAATGTCTTTGGGTTTGAGACTGACAGAAAAAGACATCACTTTGAACAGAAGAACTGAGATGTACATTTTGACTATTTTTGACAATTTTTATGATTTATAGACCAAACGATCAATCTGTTATTCAAAAAAGAAACTATCCGTACAATATTTCAATAAATGAAAAATAATCAGTAGTCGCAGTCTCTCTCTCTCTCTCTCTCTCTCTCTCTAGGACTTGCAGGAGCCTCAAAGCTCCATGACGGGAGATAAGAGGCTCCGCTGGTCGAGCTCAACTTCAAACAGAAATCGCACAGATTTCTCAGGTGGCCGATTGAGCGCTCCAAACAAAATTAATCATCATCTGAGATGAAAGCACACGGGGGCTTGCTTTTGCAGAAAATAATAAAATACTAACATTTCAATTTCTTCCTTCGGGTTCCCTTACACACCGACTGGTTTTCTGCAAAGGTACAAAAGAACCAGACAGATGGAAAATGTTCTGGATGAATTGAGACTTGAGCATGTGACGGGGATTAATCCTCAAATGACCTGACTGCACAGAAACACTCTATTGTCACATTCTGACTCATTTCATCTACATTTGATAGAAGAAGTCGTCAAATCTTTCACTTCTCTGTAATAATACTAATTCCACAGAATATAAGTAGTCCTGCATTTGAAATTCTACTGAAGTAACTTCACAAAAGTATTTGCATCCAAATTAAATTAAAGGTGGGGTAGGTAATTCACTTCAGAAACACTTTTTGTTATATTCCATGGAATGCTCTTAACATCCCGATAGCAATGAATATATTAAATGCTTTGACGATAAATACATAAAAAAAATTCATCTGTGGAAGCCGTGGCGCTGTAAAAAGCACGACCAATCATCTGAGCCGGCCCGGCTAAAATAACTGGATGGCCTACCTGCCTGTCAGCCTTCCATCTGTGCACAAACTTATCTCGTGCCCTCATTGGTCATGTGCACGTTCGTGTGTGTTGGAGGAGGGGCTCTGTAAGGAAGTCTGAAGGAAGGGGCAGATTTTTTTCGGCTGCGTACTTTCAAATTCTAGCGCACTCGAGCTGGTTTCTCCATTCTTACCTACCCTACCTTTAAGTAACCAAAAGTAAAAGTATTTGAAAATATGCAATTTCAGAATCGTTAATATATTATATTAGTGTGTTTTAATTATTGATGCATTATTTTGAGAAACATTAATTTAAAAAAAGCTTTTGAAAGAATATCAAAGTATTAAAGGTAATAGTACTCATAATGCAGAATGGCTCATTTCTTATATTTACTGGATTAATTCTTACAGCATTAATGTGTTAGTCACTTTTTGCTGCTTATGGTAAAGAAGGAACTCTTTAACATGCATCTTGGTAGCTTAATCTCGAATAATAAATCATCATTTATTAGTTGCATTAAAAAAACAAGCCAAGGACTTTTATATTGACTTTCAAAATGACATGTTGAAAATAGAAACTCAGTAAATAAAAGTGCCTGCAAGTTGTACTAAAGTAGTGTGAGGAAATGTACTTAGTTACTCCCCACCAATGTTTGCTGGATGGTTTAATCTAAAATAATACACAATGTTAACATTGTGTATTATTTTTCATTAACGGTTCTGAAACACAGCACAACACACTTTTTATTTCGTAAACACAAGCTAGCAGCTAACCTCCGTACGGCTGATAACTGGTAATTACAAATACACTATGCTACACACAAGTTGTAGAGTGATTTATGTGTGCTCTGTCAGATCATTTACATACAGACAACAACTTGTGTAACACTCAGAGAGAGCATTAGTAGCTCATTAGCTTGTGAGTTAGCTACCCGGTTGTTAAAGAAGCTACCTTCAGTTAGTCCGCTGAAAGTCCGATGTTTAGCTCTCAGAAAGATATCCTCACTGTCCGCCATGTTGAAGAAAAGTCCCAAGAAACTTATTTGTGACTTATCAGGGAACTTCCGAGGAGATTTGTCGGGTGTTTTCCAGCTGTCTGTGCCGCTCTGTTGTGATTATGAATCTATCGGGGATCGTTTGCAATGCCTGTTCCATCCTGAGTGTGTGTGGCTTTCCCCCGTGTGGCTGCAACATGTACTCAAATCTGGTACTTTGGTAAAATTAGAAATATTACAGTGTAAAAATACTCTGCTACAAGTTAAAGTCTTGCATTTAAAATCTTACTTATGTAAAAGTACAAAAGCATTATCATCAAAATATTCCTAAAGTCATAAACACCCCATTTAAGAACTACAGTAGCCTATATGAAATAACTGGATTATTTATTGATGCATTAAAGCAGGGGTGTCAAACTCAAATACACAGTGGGCCAACATTTAAAAATGGGTACTAGTGGAGGGCCGGACTGGTTCAATGTTTATTGCAAAACTTATTGAAATGAACTTATTGCACATATTAAACCTGGAACTAACAAAGCTTAAATTATGGCCTATAAAAACAACATTAAACATTAAATAATCAGTTGCATTCATTTCTTATGGCTCTATCTGCAGCTTTTCAGAGTCATTTCTTATGATTACATTTTTCCACAGGCCAACAGCTTCAAAAAAACAATTGCCCTCAAAGAAAAAACAAAACATGTCCTGTTCTCGCAAGAAAAAAAGTGCAGAAGGAAACATCCATTGAAACTCAGTGTGCTGCTCTGTGATGCTAGTTCAAGCAGATACTTGGCATCTCATCTTGGGTGCAAGTTCATCAATGTTTGGGCTCAGGCTCTGAGCTGAGGAGACCCTCAGGATGGAGTGAAGGTGTGCGTGCAATATACCGGCGGGCCAGATCTAATAGTAATTCAAAATTATCCTGAGGGCCAAAATTAAATCCACCACGGGCCTGATTTGGCCCCCGGGCCTTGAGTTTGACACATGTGCATTAAAGTGTCAAGCTCTTAAAGGTGGAGCTACTTTTAATAACTTGATATACTGCTGCTGGATATATAAACCTGTAATTATACATCAAAATGTATTTATTAGTTTCTTTAGATTTGGTTTCAGCTAATAATCTGAATCTGTAAACTAATAAGTAATTACTTTTGTCAATTGGAGTAAAAAGTACAATATTCGCTTTCCAAATGTAGTGAAGTAGAAGTATAAAGTAGCATTTAATAAAAATACTACCCCAAAATAGAACTTAATTACACTACTTACACAACGTAAATGTACTTCACTACATTACAACACCGAGAAAAACAAACCAGGTACAGACTACAACGCTACTATAACGTTTGAGTATGAATTCTGCTTTTATCTAATTCTCTTCAGGTGTTGGAGCAATTTAGATGACCAAAAAATGTGCACCTCTTGTTAAAAAATCCCTTGCTTTCAGCACCATGGACAGAGGTAGTTAATACAATTCAGCCTGATCCCCCCACTCTCTTTTTATCTGAAGAACTACTCATCTGGTAGCATTACTGTAATATAAAATATTAGAATGAAAGTTAAATGTGCACCTTTAATGACTGCAGTAGGCGTGCACCATTAGAGGTGCTTAGAGGTTTGCTTTTTAACCATTAAATTAAAAAAACAGGCCACTTATCTACCCGTTTGTTTTTGCAAAAATTAAAATGTTTGCCAAAACATATTTCTATTCTATCCATCTCAGCTAAAGCACCTCTTTTCAGGTTCTCTTTTATCACAATGCACCTGTTGGACAAAAAGAGACAACAAAGAAAGCAACTGCACTTGAAAAATGTGAAATAAAATAAACTATTGCAATGACTCTGATACCATTTACTTTTATTCAGTAAGGGACATTTTCCAATCAGACAGAATTTAAGATTGAGGCTCTTCACTTTTCTCTCTCTGTTTAAGCTTTATGTCCATGAGGATTTAAGTATCTTATGTATGTTTTGGTTGTGATACATTTAAACCAAGGAGCTGATTCTCATGAGCACCACTTCTTAAGAACCCTTTCTGTTTCTTAGAAAGTCCCCAGGGATCCTGTGGGCATTGCTTCTGCTGGGCCACTTCATTGTTCAGGGGCTATTTTTCCAACTGTATCCCTGCTTAAGAAGCTGTGCCAGACACTGCCTATTGTGGCACATTATTGTTATTTAAGGATTTCAAAAACAATGGCAACCTACGACAGAGAATGAATAAAGTGGGGGGGGGGGGGGAGGAACGCTCCCACGCCTTTTCCTCGACGACAAAACCGGACAGTGATGCGCGTATTCCGGGGCTTTTATTGTAATATTTTTTTTTTTAAATGCTCTCTCTCTTCCTCATCCCTCGCAGTCTCACTCCCTCCCCATGCTTCCTCCTCCTCTCCTTTTGCGCACCAGGCTCTCCCACCCTCGCCTCTTCTCTTCTCTCACTGCGCTCTCAGCGTCGGTGCAGCTTGTGTCTCTGCCTACTCCTGTGCGTAAGAGCGCACCGATGGATATGTAAAGTGATGCACTCCTGAACAATCCGAGCCTGCAAGTGCGTTTCTGAGACAGATGGAGAGATAAATACATTTCCACGGAGGTTGTTTTTCATTCTGCGCGTTTCTTTTGGATGCATAAAGATGTTGATCGGCGTGGATGACGGTGCGTCGCTATTTGGATGTGTGTTTTGGACTTTTTTCTAGCGTATCATGACCGTGCGCCCCTTTTCCTCTCTCCAAGTCTTTTCGTTTGAAGTTGAACGGAGGAGAGGGCACCATGAGAGGGAAATACTTTCTCCTCGGCTTCTTGTTGCTCAAACTTATGGCTCTGGTGTGCAAGGCTGACGGGGAGCCGGGACTGCTCGGAGGATTCGTCATGATCGCCACCTCCAACGGCTCAAGGGAGGAGGAGAGCGTGTCCGAGGAGACCCCGCACACGGAGGACAGGTGCCGGGGTTACTACGACGTGATGGGCCAGTGGGACCCGCCGTTTGTCTGCAAAACGGGCAACTACCTGTTCTGCTGCGGCACCTGTGGCTTCCGCTTCTGCTGCTCCTACAAACACTCGCGGCTGGACCAGAGCACCTGTAAGAATTACGACACTCCGATGTGGATGAAGACCGGACAGACTCCCTACAAAAAGATCAACAAGCTGATCGACACCACCAAAGACAAGACGAACTTAATCGTTTACATCATATGTGGAGTAGTGGCCATCATGGCTCTTGTGGGGATTTTCACCAAACTGGGGCTGGAAAAGGCGCACAGGCCTCAGAGAGAGAACATGTCCAGGTGAGTCTCCCCCCTCTCTCATTCCTTCCCTTTTTCTCTCACCCTCTCCTCAGTGCGCTTGTTTACAAAAGGACTCGCAGTAGTAGCCTACGCACGCACTGATGTGAAGCGCTCTTTTCTTCATCCGTGCACAAGACAAGTATTTGTATATATATGGAATCAATGGTCCTGCTTGTAATGCATTAGGCATATTTTTCACACAGGCTCTGGTTTCTTGGCAACCAGAGCAACTCTTCTCTAAGGGAGAAAAAGTGCTGCATGCTCTGTCCACTCCAGTCTATCCATCCTTTGTGGTGTATGAAACAACATTACGTGCAGCTACTCTCCCCTTCAGGCGGGGGCGGGTGCATTTCACTAGAATAAGGCAGCATTTGCACTCCATTGTGTATATGAAGGAGATACAATGCGTTCACACACCTTCATAGTGGAATCTAGTAGGCAGGAGCAGCAGAAACAGCACACTTTCATCAGGTAATCACATGTATTTCCAATTGGCTGCACCTTACAGATTCAATAAAATGGTTTGGTTGTGACTCTGGGGGGTGAATGGGAGTCTATAATCAAAGGCTTGGTGGTTTGATACCCTTCCCCTCCAGATTAAGTATCCTTAAGCAAGATACTTAACCACCAAAATCGCTCCTGTAGGCAAATTGTATCAATCAAATGTTATTCAAAGCCCGATATCACAAATGACAAGTCTCAGGTGGCTTTACAGTGAGTACAGCATCTGTCCTTTGACCCTGGGACCTATAGACTCACAAATAACACCTTTAATCAATGGGGGAAAATGGAAGAAAGGTTAGGGAGAGCAACATGTCTACGCTGTATGAGGTAATCACATGTATTTACAATTGGCTGCATCTAACAAGTCCATTGAAAAGGGGTGAATGTCACTCAGGGAGTCAACCAATCTCTTCAGTCAACACGTTGAAGTGTCCTTAAGCAGGATACTTAACCCAAAATTGCTCAGGTAGTCACATTTTATCAATCAAACATTATTTATATAACCCATATCACACGTTATACACATCTCAGGGGGCTTTACAGTGTGTACAGCATCTGCCATTAACCCTAACTACCAAAGAAACCCCACAATTAACATGGAAAAATTGAAGAAACCTCTGAAAAAGTAAATGTCTGCAATATTGAAGTGTTCAGTATGTTTGCTAAACAGGGTTGGGAGGGTTACTTTAAGAATGTAATCAGTAATTTAATCTGAGTATCAAAATATAAAAGTAATGCAACTTTCCGTTACCTCAATATCAAATGCAATGCAAATCAATAAAAGAGAAAATAAATAACATTAAGATGTCTTAAATGTATATTATGTAAGACATCAGGACAATGTGATTTACCTGATTTTGTATCCTGATGCTTAATCCCATTACATGTAATCCGTTACTCCCCAAGCCTGGCACTCAATGACGTAATGAAACGATTCTGTGCAGCAGTTTCAATTAAGGATGTTATTTACAGCTTCTCATGTCTGCCGCCCCCCCCCCCCCCCCCCCCCCCCTTCTCTCTGCAGGGCCGTGGCCAGTGTGCTGCAGGGCGGGTGTCCAGGTGAGCCGTATCGCGGGGAGGAGGCCCTCGGGATGCATTCGCAGCACTTTGTTTCCAGGGCCACAAACCTCCGTGAGTGTTTTTAATGTTTTGGACAGCTCATTACAGCATTCAGAGGTGTGTGTGGTGTGTGTGTGTGTGTGTGTGTGTGTGTGTGTGTGTGTGTGTGTGTGTGTGTGTGTGTGTGTGTCAGCAGAAAAAAGCTGCTTGAATATGTCCAGGTTGGCCCTGATGAAGTCATCTGAAGTGATGTAAGGATGCGAGAGCGACTCACTCGTCCGTGCTGGGCTCTTTTAAAAAACCACGTTCATATCTGCCTGAGAAAATCCTCAAATACACACACACACACACACACAGACACACACACACACACACACACACACACGACAGCATTGGGTTTTGTTTTATCTCGCACCGGCCAGATATCCATCCATTTCATAACGAAAGAGAATATGTGCCTGCTTTTCAAAACCAGCCGTTATTCACTGTTTTATTTTGGATCATGCCCACATGATATAATGAGACAGAGAGAAAAGGGGGAGTGGGAGTGTGTGTGTGTGTGTGTGTGTGTGTGTGTGTGTGTGTGTGTGTGTGTGTGTGTGTGTGTGTGTCGGTGAGGAAGTAAGTGGTGGTGATGTTTGTGTAGGGGGATTGTGAGGGGGGTGCTGGGAGTTTGAAGGGTGGTGGTAGTGTTGGTGGAAAAGAGCGTATGAATGCCATCTATTTTCTGCTGCGTCCCGTGGGCTGCTACTGTACCAAGCTTCTTTGTCTTCTAACACTGAAGATCAAACAGATGAATCCACACAAAAACACACACTCATTCAAATATGTACAGACCCGAGCATACAGTACACACACACAGTCACACACAGCGTTCGGATCCCCTTAAAGTTGCATCATATTCTCTTGTGCCAAGACAAAAAGCAGATCTTAGATGAATTTGTTAGAGATGTATAGGGACTGCACTCACACTGGGCTTATTAGAGGACTGTGTTTCTATCAAGCGATACATGAACAGCACCCTGAACGATATATCTAACTGCAGCCAAAATCTATGTAGAAATCGCATGTTAAAAATACCGCATCTTGCCGTTTTGTCTGCGTTTCACCCCTTTGGTGCACAGCAAGGCAAACATAAATCAATTTGAACCGGTTTCTAATGGTGTTTGAAAGTCGTAGTTTCTGGAAAAGTTAAAAGATGGCAATTGAATGACATTATTTGGCACATTTTGGGACAACACATTTGTTGGTATTGGGTCAGTTTTGATAGCTAAAGAAGTTCTGCCTTGTAGGTGCTTGAGGGGGGTCGCACTGAAGGCTTGTTTTGCTGGACATCTGTAGGGACATGCATGACAAATAACAGAAATGCTTCTCGGAAGATATCAGACAAACCCTGGTCTGAGGTTACGGTGCATGATAGGATACTTGGGTTGAGAACAGAGCACACTTTTTGGGTCGTGAAAACAACATTCAAAAGTTCTCACTCTTATGCCATCTAGCCTCTATTAAAGTTACACTCCCGTTTCAGTTAAAACATCAAAACATCCCTCAATTGTATTTTGGCAAGTTACGGTTTATCTGTGGTTCAAGATTCAAGGCTTTCATACATAGCTACAGTGTAGTCATGACAATGACAATATCAGGTCTCAGGCTCCTCTAAAGTGCACCACAATAAAACAGATAAAAGTGGAAGTAAATACAATAAAATAGAATATAATAGAAATAGTGCAGAATAGTAAGTAATTGGAATATTGATATATATATAAGTTGCAAACAGATTAATGTTAAGGATGTTCTTTCAAAACGTCAGGTGTCAGTCTTATGGCCAGTGGGATGAAACTGTCACTGAGTCTGGTAGTTGGGATTAAACAGTTTTCCTGGGAATTTTGGGACACTATTGAGTGCTATAACAGACTGAAAGACAGGAAGTGTTCACGTAAGCAAGTGTTCGGGGTGGTGGATAACTACTTATGTGTGCAAGAATGAGATAAACATGTAATCCTACAACAGCATCCCCTGGCTATGACAAGGTGACGTAACCCTACTCAGCATGAAGCACTGCGCCCACTGACACCATCAACATCAGGATGAGAGCACAGCTCATGGAAAAGGGGAAAGAAAGGTTGCATTCATTAAAATGATTTGGTTTCAGAGAGGAGAGGAGTGGGGCTCAATATGAAAAAAGTGCAACCATGAAAAGAGATGAATAACACTCTCCGTAGGTGTTGGGGTCCTCGAGTTTCCTTCCTCGCTGTGGGAGAGATGAGATAGTGTGATGGCCTTTCACCCGAGGACACTGCTGTGAAATAGCGATTATTATTTGCTATGTGGAACCTGCTCCACCGGACCTTTTAATCCTGGGGGTTGTGTGTAATCATGTGAAAAGTTATTAACCTCTGCGATACGGGGGATCCTCCTCGAGAGCCACCTGATCGGTTCGAGGGCCCTTTTGCCGGTCCAACAGACACGATTCATCATGGGGAGGGGAGGGGAATTAGATATGGATTTGCTGGATGTGGACATGTTATTCTTGATTCGAGTGATTAAGCGAAGATATATAGACTGTAAAGGGCGAGAGGATTTTTCATCAAGAAGCCAATGATAGTGCAGAGAGAGGAGATTGTAAAGTTGAGTGCTTTGGATGATCGTTGCCAAAATCTTTCACACAAGTAACTTCATATCTTGATAACGATATACTGTATATAGAATATGCTATGGTTTCTGGTATTTTAATAGATGAATAGTCCATATGAAATAACTGCGGTGGCCGACAGGTGCAAACGCGCTACAGCGGCCCAAAACATTTCGATAAGGAGAAACGCTCTGCAGTTTTTCAAAACACATGCAAAGGAAGAAACATCTTCTTCACCAACTTCAGGAAACAAGCGCATCATTTACTGAAAGCGCTGTGTAAACAAAACGCTACAAGAAGATCAAAACACAACGGATACGGGGACACTAAAAAGTGACGCACACGGCTGGGACCGGAGCACTTGTTGATTTGGGGGGTTTATAAAGTTGGCCAACTGTTGTAAATAACCCATGGTAAAGCTTATGTTTGTATACTTCTGTGCGAAGAACTAAAAAGTTGTATCTCAAGCAAAAGAAGCAGCAAAATGAACATTATAGTTTCGAGTGAAGTTATAAATACTTCCAACTACACACTGACTATGTTAAGATGCATTAGGGCGGGGCAATATATCGATTGTGTGATATTGCATGTGTGTTTTCCTGGTTTCAAAGGCTGCATCACAGTAAAGTGATTTAGTTTTCTTTTTAACTGATTCATAATTGCCTTAACACACTTAGCCATTTTATCCCCATCCCTGATGATAATCAAAGGTCCCATAATCATATGGTCCCACCCTGCAGGCACAACAATAGGTTGGTTTTGATCCAATTTTCTGATCAATTTGAATGCCTGTGTTCTCGTTATTATCAATTTAGAGATTGTAAGTATGTATTACGTTACCTCTATATAGCGCAGGACTTTGCTAGAAAATCATTTTTACTACTAACTACATATTGATTATAGCTTATGGTCAAATTGCCCTATTTCACGCATCACTGATTCAAGTGTTGCACTACTTATATTAGTGGAGGAAACTCCTTAGGGCCATGTGCGTCTGTCTGTCACAGAATACTATTATTAAAAAGGTGTCACTGATGACACAGCTGCTTTATCATGTATAGGTTTCCCCCTGCAAGCATTCGCAAAATGAGGTACAGAAAGCAAACAAAACCCCCCATTCCCTTTACTATGCTGAGTCAGGCTCATTTGTAATCATTAACCCATGTACCAGGGAGAAAGTATCAATTAGTGATACAGGAGCCCGAGGCATGTGTTTGTTATGTTGTGGGACCCTGTGTATATCCACGAGGGGCCCCTGCAACCGACTGCATATAAAGAAAAGAGGCTTTGTGAAGCAGAGATCCCCAGGTGGGCCCGTTGTCTGGCAGACTTTCATGTCATCTCCAAACCCAGAGACTTCGTTTGAATCCTTAAAAAGGCGGAAAATCCTGCGTCTCTTCGCCTCTGGCTTCAAAGAGCTGGAGAGAGAAAGAAGGGAGGGATGGAGGAAGAGGGGGGAACAGTGGAAGGAGAAGGAACAATGAAATGTGAGGAGTCAAGAGATTTTATTCCCTTTTTTCAAACGGTACAAGCACGTACATAAAAGGATTTTTAAGCACGGGAAAAATGCAGAAAAAATAAGCGATAGACTCCTTTCCAAATCCCAAGAATCAAGTTTGACTTTCTTGGTGTGTCTCGCCAGAAATAAGGGTTAGCAGACAGTACAAAGCAGCTTGGAGGCAAGTCCAAATGTTAATCTCTTATACCAAAGTAGCTGGTGTTGGATCAGTGTAAATACTAAAAAGAGACAATTTGGATGATTTTCTGTTTCTGTTAAACTTAAAATGACTGGTTCCGTCAGTGGAGTCTGGTGGCTTTGCAAAGAGCGCATAACATTTCATTTTCATATCTCACGGTGTTGATTAGTTTCTTTGTTTCTCCAGAGTTTGAATGAAGTGTTTTCAATAATCGGCAAGTAAAATGACTGGTTTTGTCAATAGAGTCTGATGGCTTTGAGGAGAGTGTATAACAATTAATGTTCACATCTAACTCAGAAATTCATGTCTTTTGTTCAACCAAACCAGAGTTGGCGGTTGTTGAAACAAGGACGTTTTTGGTAAGTGTTTTTCTGTTTATGTTGAGTTTGAAGGAAGTCTGTTTCAAACAAAGAAAGGTAAACACGATTCTTTCTGTCAATGGAGTCTAGTGGAGTCCTTGAGGAGAGCATATTAATGTTTACTATATAACTGAGTTCATTATTATAATAATTTTCCAGATTCCAGCTGATTGTATTTATCATCTACTCACCTTAATGGGCGTCACATGGCATCACACGACCATCCGTGTATCGTGTTCCGTTATCTGCCGATCTTTACAGTAGCCGATAAATATCCTCGAACAATGCAGTCATTTGTCGCGGGAAAATTGCAGATCTTAACCTTTGCACCTATAAGACAAAAGCCAGATGTTAGAGGGTCTTTTATCCCTCTGGAAAGATGCTTTAGTGGCAACATGATAGCTGACTGATAGCAGCCATTTCTGAAGCTCTGAAGGACGAGTATCTGTCATATGTTCTAGTCGCACTAAAGCCATGAAAAAGTGTGACAACATCTTGAGCCATTACTGCAGCATTCAGAACGACCTTCGCTAAAGTTTTTGGCACCAAAATCTCTTCATTGTAATGACAAGCAGCAGCAGCTAATCTCTTTTTCCCTACGCTCACTGTGTAATCTAATAAAGTGGTGACATTTAATTGGAAAACAGTATTTATCATCGCGAATCATAACACACCATGAACAATTCCTCCACACCAGTGTTACACTTCTTAGCTCTGTGATTTGTCATTTCGGGTATCAAATTAAGAGCTCTAGGTGGGCAGCGCTATTAGTTTTATTAAGACAAAACACACACAGCTACACACACACACACACACACACACTCACACACACACACACACTCACCATGCTCCATATTCACAACTCAATTCACAATTTGCAGGCTTAATTACCCACCAGCAGTTATAATCTTTCCTTAAACATTGTGAGATGGGAAGGATGAAAATGTAATAGGTAATTGCTTCTGAGATTGCAGAGGCACGAGGAAAGGCGCTGTCTGCAAAACACTCCTGCTCCGCCTTGTGACTGTGTGTACAAATGTGTGTGAAGGTGTGTGTGAGCTCCTGTCAAAATGAGCTGTGCATATTCTTCGTTAAAAGTAGGTGACTGTGTGACCTTGTCTTCCCAGCTGTCATCCAAGCCTTCAGTGTGTCACATCTGATTGCAGAGTGTCAGAGCGGAAAAGAGAAGCTGCAGCTAGTGAACCCACAGGCTGCTGCTGCACGGGTTGTATATAAAACAAGAGAAGGGAGGAAAATCACAGAGCGGGAGGTAATTATCTGGGAGGCGTCACTCTGGCAACAGCTCCGTTTGAAGCTCAGCGTCGGTCCTCGTGTTCAAACGGGAAAGAAAGCAGGTGAAGTCGAACCTCCGTCCCAGAGTTTGTCTCTCAGACTCAGAAAAGCTTCCGCAATATCTACTGCGGGTTCCTTTTCATCCACGTCATTGAGGAAAATGTTTGTGAAAACTGCCATTTACAAAGAAAACGGCTTATCTCCAACAGTTCACCTGGCATTTACAAACATACAGGCATAGTTTGACATTTAGGGAAATACGTTATTCACTCTCTTGATGTGAGCTACCTAGGAAAATGATACCGCTTTCATATCTGAATGCTAAATATGAAGCTACAGCAAGCAAACGGTTTGCTAGTTCAGTAAAATGACGGAAAGCAGGGGCTGCTAATGTTTAAAAAGTTGTGGTTTTAAACGGCATATATGCTAGGGTATTTCTTGCACATAACACACACATAACACACATAACACACACCTATAAATCCACATCTCGTCAGTTGATATGTTTTGTGTGGATTAAAGAAACAAGATAGAACATGTTAGCGAGCTTCACAAGTGGCAGGCTAACTGTTTTCTAATGCTAAGATAAGCTAATCGTATCCTAGCTCTAGCTTCATATTTAGCATACAGATTCATTTAAGAAAAAATAAATTCTCTTTAGCACTTTGCTGCCATCTTGACACCTAGAAATGTCATATTTGCAAAACAAGGTGGAGACTTCAGCTGAAAAGAGCAATCAACAAGCATCCAGAAGAAAACACCTGTCACTCAAGACAAACATGCCCCAAAGCATGCTTTCCTGTAATGCTAAAATCTCTCTGAGAATAACCGAGCAACACGTTTCAAGTCACTTTTGAATGGAGGCCAATGACGTGAAGCTACAAACTGACGTCTAACACTTGTTGCTTCAAACACAATACAAGTTGCAATTACACCATGAAGCGTCAACCAAACGAATGTTTCTGATCCCGTTCTGTTCGGTCAAGAAATGGCAGAAAAACATATCCTTGTAAAAACATATCCTTGTTGTTAGCCAGTTCCCAAGGCCATCTAACAACAACGATACATCACTCTTTAATGAAAATACTGGCCACGCTTGGTTGTTTTGTAGCTCTGTTACTCGTTTTGTGAACATAGGTTTCAAATGTTCTACCAAACTGAAGAAGAAAAAGGGATTTTAGCTGTTACCTGTCAAATGGCAAGTCCACATATTGTAACTTTTGCTACAGATAATATACTTTCCTGCTCTCTTCACACAATTCAGCTTCTCTCTGAGCTGTCAGACATCACCATCTGTCTCTTCATAACACCTTGCATTAATGGTGATTTAGTTTGTCTGAATAGCTCACTCCTGACAGATCCCACTGCTATCACGGTGCAGTTATTTGGTGCCCTTGTTCCGACCGTAGAAATACTCTAAAGGGGAGTTGAGCAACTAGGCAAAAAGTCAGTAAGTCACAGGCTCAGATTCTCAGAAAGTGCAGAAGTGTCTCCTCCTCCTCTCCAGGGCTCCCTCACTTTGCCTAATTATCCTAATGTGAGGTCCTTCAGTAGCCCAGGGACACCATTAGGTTCTTGTTTATCAGAGCTCTGGGGCCCACACAGCCGGCGAGCATCGACCAGCGTCAGACAGCCACTCAATTTAAACACAGAGGGAGGCTGGCGAGGGAGGTGTCGGCACAGAGGGAGTGAGGGAGGGAGGGAGGGAGGGAAAAAGAAGCAAAAAGATAAATTAAATAACTAGAAAGTAGCAGCCAACCCTTAGTTTCGTCATGTTTCTGTTACCGAGCATTATCTGCCGTATGAAAGGTATTGTAAATTGGAACCTGCCCTCATTCCGTGGACATTTAAAGAAATCAAAGAGAGTTTTGACAGGCAGAGAGAGAGAGAGAGAGAGAGAGCGGCGTAATGCGTGTCACCCGTCCTTTTTCTGCCCTCAGTGTTTTGCATCAGCTAGCGTGTAATTTCACATCTTGTCATTGTGGTGCTGTAATAAAAGAAGCAATGGGGACAGTGAATATCTTAACATCTAATCAGGCAAAGCCCACCTCCTCCCCGTGAATATTAATCACTTAATTTACTCCCAGCAAGTCAGGTCTTGCATTTGACAGGTAATTACGTCTTTGACTGTGTGTGTGTGTGTGTGTGTGTGTGTGTGTGTGTGTGTGTGTGTGTGTGTGTGTGTGTGTGCCTGCGTATGCACATAACCTGTGGTGCGCTTCAGTCAAATCCTGAGTGTGATGAGCAGCATTAAATCCATCTCCATCGTCAGTTCCCTTTGACTATCTGCAGTGATACAGCACTCGCAGGCAGTCATGGGATAAGCAGACAGACTTCCCATCTGTATGTTTGAGCAGGTGGTTATCACCACTGCTTTCTAATTAACTGCTACACTGGCTCTTCTTAATCGTCTATTCAAATTAGTGAGTCAAGCCTTGTGCAAATATCAGGATTATTTTTCCGTATTCACGCAAATATGTAATTATGGACGAAGATAAACAGTCTTTAAGTCAAGGGTTTCCTTTGTAATTCCACTTGGCTCGATTCATGCATCCTCAATGCAGAATGGGAGCTATTGAAGAAACACCTGTATGTGTCTTCTTCACATAGAAAAGCTCCGTGTCTGACACACACTGAAGCGAAATCTCAGCATTGTAAGTCTATTTTGGCCTCATATGTAGTTGTGTTACGCTGTGTGAAATCCTCTGTAATCTGCAGCTATTATCACACAGCTTTCCTTATAGGGAAATAGAGCTCTAATCCTCTGTACTGCAGACAGTAATAGTATATACATTGCTGCCACTTCCCAAAAGTGTTCCAGCAGTGCTTTAATGGTATTCACAGTGGAAGCTCTCCTCTCATGATCACTGACTCCTAACTAGTGTTACTCGTTCCCCAGGGGGTAGCGTGCTTCTGCAGAGAGTACGTAGATAGCGGTACAGATAGCGGTACAATTTGATTTGAATATGCATATACACATCCTTATGCCAGAACAGTATCACGTGAACATCACAGGTTGTGAGTGTGGGAAAACTAGTTATCAAGAAGGTGGATGAAATGCTTTAAATAGTATCTACAATTGAAAGGAAAATAAGTGGGAATTGTTGGCTAAAGGTGATGGGAAAATAGAAGGATTACTTAGGTTAAAAAATGTACGTATAAACAGCTTAAATACTGTAGATAGACATTGGATGAACGATGAAAAAAAGAGATAACCTTTGCAGGTAGACAGTTGTAAAAGTGACCAAAGGAGGCTAAAGAATTAGTTAGATAACAAATAATGAAAATACAATTGAAGGATTTATCGCTTAAACCTGTCAACTATTCCAGATGCAACCTTGACCAATCCGTCGTAAACATTGACAGTTTAATAATATGAAAGAAATATTGTAACAATGTTCAGTTTTTCATAATCAAACATTAGCATTCATTGAATCAGTTGATGATGAAAGGGTGATTGAGTTTAGCCAGACTGAATACACGTGTGACTCTCCATGCGTGTGCTTTTTAAAAATCCTGGCTTTTAAAGAGAACAGTCTGTTGTGGTTCAACCGGCCAAAGCAACTAGATCACTTCCCATTCTCACCTCCTTGCGCACACACACATGCATATGGACACCAAAGGGCAGCCTCACGTGTACAGCCTCCATGAACACACTTATATTCTGCAGGCTTCACACGGCCCGGGGGCAGGCAGCAGATCTGCTTGGCAAGCTGTCTGACGCCACCAGCGACGTCAAGTCACAGGCTGGGAAAGCTCATGCTGGGAGCACATTTGTGAACCCCCCCACACACACACACACACACACACACCCTTCCCTGTGTGTCATCCATCAGAATCAGAATCAGAAACAGGTTTATTACCAGGTAGGTTGACACGTACGAGGGGTTTAGGAATTTAGGAATTTAGACTATAACACCTCTTGTTGTTAAATACCAACTATGTGCAATATATATATGCCGTTAAAAACTGTGCAATATATACCTGGCTGCTAAATCTTTAGAACTGTTACAGGGTGTGTATTTTTGTAAAATGTGTAACTTTTTTATTATAATTTCTTTTTATA
>CM062284.1:7197653-7392653 GCA_031216635.1 Dissostichus eleginoides | reverse complement strand
AACAACTAGCCATTATAGGAAATCTAATCAAACTAATCCTGCAGTCTAACGGTTCTCTGTAGTTTGTTCCTAACACTTGGATGTCTAAATCCTTTCTTGTCAAAAGCGCACTGTTGGCGGTTTGGTGAACCTGCTGACTCAAAATGGAAATTTGAATTGCTTTTCTGCCCTTTCATTGGCCACCGTTTCGTCTCAGGCATATATGCAAATGCACCATTTCGGTATCTCCTCATCAGAGGCGGCAGCATGCCATAGTGTTTGTGCACGAAGCAATTTAATGAGCTTCATAATCCCAACGGGCCTTACCTTATTGGAAAATCAGAGAGTATATTAATTTAGGTGGCTGCCCAGTTATATATATAGTCAACTGCACGCTTCCTGTGATGATGCATTCAAGTTGAATTCAGCTCTATTATTGTGAAGGGCTCCTGCATGCTCTTAACATCTTTGCAAATATGATAAACATCTCCAATCAAATCAGAAAGGTACTTCTTTTGACTATAGAGAGGCGGTAATTGCATGTGAGTGTTTGCGGCAAGTAGGGGAATAAGAATTCAAAAGACAGGAATCCAGAGGGAGACGTACCTTCAGATGTCACTGTCAACCTCACCAGCAGGCAGCGATTGAATCAGTCGCCCTGAGGAATCCTGGGAAATGGAAGCAGATCTGAAAGTGCCTTTTCCCTCCCCTTATATTCTGATACAGCCTGACGGAGACTAGTCGTACATGCCAAGTCTTAAAGATAGAGACTGAGCGGAGAAGGGAACAAAAAAAATGAGACTGGTAGAGCGGGAGCGGAGGACCAGAGATGATGGAAGAAAGATTGTGGGAAAAGAAAAGCAGAGGGGAGGCTGAGAGTGTTTGGTGAAAGATGGAGTGAGGAGATCCATACTGAGACCATCGATCTTTAGGGTCTTTCCTGATATGGAAGAGGGAAGACAGAGCAGATTCAGACCAAGTTACTTTTCACCTCCAAGCTCACAATGACAACATTCCTCTGTTGTGGAAACGTGGGCTTCGACATTCATTTAGTGCTGAATTGTTCCAATGCTCCTTTACGTTCAAAGTCCACGTTTCTGGAACATCGCGAGTCTGTTACATGTCAAGAGTGAACCAACAGTACTGATGTGAATGTGGCAGTCGCAGCAATCCTGCATAGTTTACGAGTGGAAGACGAGAGACATTGATTTCTTGTTTTTGCAGGTAGACAATGAGAAGGAAGTAGAAAGAATTCGAGGGGGCAGAGACAGTTGGGTTAGGGCTGCGAGTATCGTGTGTATGCATACGCAGGTAATTGGTACGAACATGCCTCAAATCAATTCTTAATTTGTTTTCTATCAAGTACCCAATTTGTTTTATGCACGGTTGTCTTTAGGGTTATTCTGGTTTATTAATTTCTTTAGGGAAATTGTCCAAAATCCACACTATATAAACTCTGAAGCAGATTTTGATGTAGATACTAAGTGGAAAGATCAAGTGTGTATGCATACTTCAAAGTTGCCTGATTATGCTTTTGGGGGTTTTCTCTTCTGAGTGTTATATAGGTTTTTATTTGCTCTCCTTGGCAATAAAGTGAGTGGCGCCCCTGATTTTTTACCCTGTGGACCTTGGTTATAACAGCCATGAGCATTCAAAAAAGTCAAGTCTCTAAGTCAAGATGAATGTCTTTTGACATTTCACATGCATGGCCTTTACTGCCATCATTTCCCCCATCCGCCTGTCTGCTCCTGACGTTATTTCAGCATCATATTGAATTCGATCCTGCCGAACGTGAGTCATTCAGTCCGGCCATATGTTTGTATTGATTTGAATCTGTCCCCTCAATACATCCCGACCATCAGCCACTTCCTCTTCGCCCATCCCATCCTTATATGTCATCGTCTCCTCTCTGAATGCTTACGTTTCCCCACTAGTCTCTGCCCTAAGATCAACAGTTTAAAGTCACAAATGATGTATAATTCATTCCACGCAGAAAGGTCAGTGCAACAGATTGGATTTATGTACGACTGCCTCCCCTGACCCACAATATATCCATCTCCGGGTACCTTGCTAAATTATGATTCATCCCACGCTTGTCCGGAGTGTTTGGTGAATTTGAAAACAAGCTCTCTTTGTTGGTAAAATGTTCATTTAAGCTGAAGTCTCTGTGTCTCGTTGAGGAATTCAAAGTGTTTGCTTTGATTAGGTGATTGTTTCGATTAGCTGCATACGGCATTTTGAAACATTAATTTATCTTTTCATTACATGTGATCCCCTAATAATCTCTCCTCTCCATCTCTTATCTCTCCCCTCACTCAAACAGTGATTGTCCAATTAGAGCTTCGACATAACTATAAAAGAAGTGAAGAAAGGTGAAGCGTTGTAAGTGGGGTAAAAGACAAACCCTGCATTTAAAGAGTTTGGTTTTGACCTCTCTTTTTAACTCCTACCTGCCATACATTTGGGGAACTCAGGAACTTCAGCCCCCTCAGCTCGTCAGCCTACATTAACCAAACACACGATTAGACCTAACTCAAAAATCTTAGCTTGAGGTGGCGTTTTCAAACAACTTGCAAACATTAGCTCAATTAGCTAGCTAGCAACAGTCAATGAAATCTGCCAGTCTCATTTTAGCCTCCATAATTAAAGATTGCAGAACAGTGGAAAGCCATTTTTGTCGAGCGATCTGTAATGAAAAAAACATTATGAAGAAATACATCTGCCTGTTGCAGCTCAAGTCATGACACCGTTAGTGTTTTTCAAATGACTGTTGAGTTTCTTTTTGTCTTACGCGAATACACCGAATTTCCTGTTGGACTTTGTCTGCAGTTAAGTAATGCTATAAAAGCCTATCTGTCGTAAGGCAATCTTCCTCTGCATGGTTAACCACTGCCAAATCCATTATGTAATAAACTCCCTGCAGTGAACGGCCCAACAGAGGCTGCCAATCTTCCAAGTGATAATCTGTTTGTCTTGTAAGCGTTAATGGTTTATTGATGCTAAAATGAAACACCTTTAATAGCCAGCAACAGCAGCTTTCACGTCTAAAAACTTCCAGACATATCTTTATCAGCAGACTAATCAAACTGCAGCAACCCTGGAGTGAAGGTTTAAATAACATTTAAGATTACATTTGCAAGACATCTTAACATTTTATAGAATACTATCACTGTGGATATTGAAATACAGTCATGCAGCTCCAGCTCCAGCTCTGCCAAACAACACTCTTGGCAGCAACCACCATTAGCATCCCAAGATTAGTGCAGTCCTAAATGATTTATTGTTTTTTGATTGCTAAATGACATCTCAGGTTTCTCCATCGCACCGTCCATACTCCTACACCGTCTGCCCATCTGTGGTTGATGAAAGTCCAAGACCATGGCCACATTTGTTTATCGCGGTGCTTATTTATTTTCTGGGATGATTTGCTAACAGCAGGCACAGGGCACTCAGGTTGTTGGAGGTAATAAGCAGGGGAGAGAGAAAGGAAGGAGGAAAGAGAGAGATGATAGCTAAACTGTGTTTTTTTTAACGGAGGATAATTCTACTCCCCAGAAGGCTGTGATTGGCATTAATTACCCAACAGGTGCTAACAGCGATAAATCTCATAATTAACCAGTTTAGATTTAGCTCATTTGGGAAGACATGGGTATGACATGCAAGTGCTGAAATGTGTGTGAGCATGTGTTTGATATGTGTGTGCATGAACAATGATGGAGATAATGTCAGAGATAGATTATGTGTGTTTTGTTGTGTCAGAACATCTTTCAGGTGTTAAGCTTCAGACTGATGTCATTTTCAACACAATGACTTCTCTAATGGTCTCTATCTAACAACTTGGATAACTTACTTATCAGAGGTCGGACTTTGGTAGACTAGACTTGATATGTGCGAAGGAGGGTTGGTCTAGAAAATGGGTATTATACTGAAGATTTAGAAACTCAATTCAGAGAAAAAACCTTTGTCAGCCTTCAAAAACAGGTCAGTAGACGTTACATTACGTTACATGTCACTTGTTAGACGCTTTTATCCAAAGCGACTTACATACTCAATACTGTGGGCAATCCCCACAGGAGCAATTTGGGGTGAAGTGTCTTGCCCAGGGACACAACGACATGCTGACTGCAGTGGGGTTTGAACCTGTGACCCCCTGATCCAAACACCAACGCACAACCCACTGCACCACATGCCTCCCAGACCTAGACCTACTGTGAAAACCGTAGCATTGCATTTAGATTATCGCACCTTTTGAGGTCTTTAGAGAATGACATCATCTGAAATGATTTAGGCATTGCTTAGAAAAGATGTTGGTTATCTTTTCCAAGCAGAGAAAGGATAACATGTAGGACACCATCCTTAAGATTCTGCATTTGGTTGGGGACGGGTTCCTTTGTCCATCAGCATGATGATTATGGATTATTTAACCAGGCAACTTTCCTGCCTTCCTGATTATCAGACATGTGTTTCTCCTTCAACTGGAACATTCTTTGAAGACAGATAGGGATACCCCCTATATTAGCAGCCTAAATGGTTGTTTTAGTCTCAATGGACTAAGGTTTCTCAAGTCCATTAGTCTTCATTGATGTTTTTGCTGATGCTATATGTCTTATTTCCCAAACACTTTAAAACCCCTCAAGCTAACATCAGCACCAACCATGATTTTTGACTTGATTGAGCTATAACACCCCAATGTTTCACTGGATTTGTTGTGCAGGATTATTGATGTTCTCCTTATAAGCCCCTCTGATCTGAAGTTCTTCTTTAGTCTTTGCTCACACCATGCTTGTTAGATTGTCAAAATATCTCAAAACAGCAATCATTAGCAGAAGCTGCAGACCTATCTGCAACAAAATCTTCCTTATAGAAAACCTAACTGAGAAGAAACGCCAGTCTACCACACACATGCAGTCACATAACACACAGTATGCCTCTTTCTAATGTAGAATCTGTATCGAGGCAGAGATTGCTCCTTATAAACTGGTCCCTCCCTGCATATGTTGCCAAGCATTTGTTCCTTCAGTGCCTCTCGCTGTGGGCTCTGGGTGAGTTTCTAGAGGCCTACTGGCACTGCCCGGGGTGTGGGGTGCATGGTTGTCCATATGGGGATTTCCTTATGACCCATTTCTTACCCCCATGCTGTCCCACAGACTCCATCTCTCTCCTCCCCGCTCTGCTGCGTTCGTCAAGCAGAAGGAGGCGTCCGCTCTCACTGGTTCCCTCACACTCCCTGTTGCCAAGACACGGAGCGGAGCAGGAGAGCCGACAGTTACACTGGCACCCTGCAGGACTACTGCCTCGCAACGGACCCTCGCATGAATGCTACCGCAGATCATCGAGCGCACGATGCAAAAGGCACATGCAAATGCGTTCACACGGAAAGCGGGATCAAACTGCACAAATGGACACTGGGTGCAAACACCCGTGTGGGAATGTGCATCCACATGCCTCAATATACATTTCTGTTGTACAATTGTTTTAAGCCACCGTCTTTCTCAGTGTCCAAAGGGTTCAAAGGGCTATATGCAATGGCTATATGCAGGCTCCTCCAACAATGCAACATGAATATAAGACATAAAAAAAATTGAAATAGTGCAAGAAGAAACAGAGTTGAAATAAAAGAGTGCAAGAGAATGATGCAAGACTAATAAGTTAACGATATGCAAGTACAATAGATAAGATGAGCTAAAAATAGAATGTCAAATGTAAATGGAAGTGAAAAGTGAAATTAAAATACAACACAAATGGCAAACACTCACACACTGTACACTTTGCACCCTGCCCCTGCTTACAGATGAAGCGAGGCAGCCGGTCTTTCTTCAGTAACCTACTTTTTCTTTATCTCCCCGTCTCTCCGAGGGAGTATGGATGTCTCGCTCGAGTCGATCCCTGCGGCGCGTGGCCACCAAATGGCCGCGTTTAGTTTATATCGCTAATAATAGAACGTCACAGAGGCGTTTCTTGTGGATGAATAGACAGAAGTGTGAGACTCACTCACGGGGCTAATCTGTCCCTCTCGGAGCCGATATCCCTCTGGGCCACTCCGAGATATCTTTAAGAGGATTCGTTCCCCAAAATGTTACGTCTTCCATGAACGGGAGAAAATCGGGGGAAAGTATCGGATGCAATGAAAATGCACTCCATCTACAGAGAAAGTTAAATACTTACGATGCTTTTCACAACAGATGGACAGAAGGAGCAAGGGATCGAGGAAGAGGAGGAGGCAAAGGAGGGTAACAGGTACATAAATAACACACGGACGAGAGTGTGTTGCTTACCATGTGTTGATATGAGACATATGGCAGCAAAGCAGAGGCAGTGAGATCACTCTAAACACGGAGCCTCTCAATCTGGCCCCGCCGAGGCCTTTTCTCCCTATTAGCGAAGCCATGTCGCATCTACAATAAAGCACATCATCACGTTCAATTAGAGCAAATTATGCTTTCACAGCTCAGTAGCACACACACAAAAACACATCAAAGCAACACTGGCTGATGTTGAAGATTAACCCCAAGCAAGGGAACAGAAATGGTGTTTTTCGTTTTTAGAAGAGCATGAGAGATTATATAGCTCACATATGGATGCAAGGCTGTTTGCCTCACTTCATCATTGATGTGTTTGATACGTTGTGGCACATATGAATGGAGGGGGGGGGGCATGAGAATGTGAGAAAGATAAGAAAAGAAAGCATTGTGGACGTAATGTTCTGAAGGAAATGTCAAGAAATGATGAGTCTTGCAGCAAAAACAAATGACGTCTGTAGAAAATGATAACGCTTCATGTTATCGAGCTGTTGTGCTTCGAGTCAACACTAGGATGTATGTAACAAGGGGTTATTTGTACTGCGGCTCTCTACACGTACACCTAGAAGACCTTTCTTTGTTCCCCCGAATAAAAATAAGCTGGTTAATTGCAGTCTGGGATTGATTAGATTGTTCTGATGGAGTGCACGCAGCCTAGCCCGTTAGCGCCTGCATTTAACTCCCAGATTTGTCTGAATTCAGCTCTTATTGCAGTGCATTTCTCTTTCTCTGCTGCTGGCTGGATGACTGCTGAGGGATAGGCGAAGGGGACATCTGCCTGCTGCCCTTTCTTGTCCTCGCTGGCCGAGAGAAGCCCCTCACAGCTGGCCTCCCAACACTTAAACCTGCCACAAGTTCAGCCCAGGGGCCAGGTGCAGCAGACTGAAGCTTTTCAACATAAAGCTTCTCCTCAGGAGAGAGAGGAGCCGACTGTGGGGCAAAGACGTCAGGGGAATAAATGCTGAGGTCACGTTTAATTAAATACTATCAGCTATCAGCTCGTCTGCTCTGTTATAAAGCAGGCTGCTGGATTAATGTGATACTGATGTATCATTTTAAAGCCGATAAAAATCAGATTGGCATTATCAATTGTCGGTTATTAAAATTTTCTTAGAACACAGGAAAATGTTAAATAGGTACAAAAAAAAGAAATTGTATTTTGTAAATACTGTACATTTAACAATCTAAATGCCAACATGCACACAATCACAGTGAAAACATGCCGATGTTAGGCAGGTGTAACGTTTGGTATCATGGTACCATGTTCACACAACCCAGTCTCACGGCATTTCGTGTTATAGTCACAAAATTAATTTAATCTATTGATTCGTGTTCACCAACACGATTTTCGCATTTCTTTCGTGTCACACAGAACAATTTTAAAAGCAATGTATTTCTATTGGTAGTATGTTTCGTGCCTGCACCACGTCTTTTTGTCCGGTCGGGTCTTGGAAGACCGGAAGCTTAGTGGTTCATAAAAACATTTTCTTACTCAATATCTTACCCTAAGCCTAACCCTAACCCTTTTATTTTAAATTGTATAATGTCGGAGTTTTTTTGCCATCCGCGAGGAAAAAATATGGCTCAGAGCCTCAGAATACTGAAATCTGTATTTTTTTAAATCTTTTTTTCCTTCTAATTTGTTATTATTTGGTGCAGGCACGAAACATATCACCAATAGAAATACATTGCTTCTAAAATCGTTCTGTGTGACACGGAAAAAATGGGGAAATCGTGTTGGTGAACACGAATCAAAAGATTAATTTCGTGACTATAACACGAAATGCCGTGAGACTGTGTTGGTTCACAATCTTAGCTAAGCGTATTAGCATGCTAACATTTTGTAATTAGAAGTGAACAGAAAGTACAGGTTATATAATTCACTACTTTTGCATGCATTTGGTCCTAAAATAAAAGTATTGGATAAAGTGAAACCTCATTTATTTTTTAGACAACCCATCCAACAGTTGTGAATAATCTTAAGCTTTATCTTCTGGGACTCATGTGTGCCTGCAAAATGTCATGGAAATCCATCCAAAATTGTCCTAAGGCGGATTAGAGGCATGGGAAAAAGGTTGAAAATATTGGCCTCTTAAAAAGTTTTTTTTAAAGTTAGCTGCAGCTCAATATTATATTCCTTCAGAATAAGTCAGACGTTTTGCTATACTTTTTCCATCTTTACAGACTATAACTACCGGACAGGTTCTGACAGGAAACCATTGGAGAGCAGTGTCCTGGGTCGGCCCTGCTGACATGTTGTCAGAGGTGTCAGCCCCCCCGTGGAGAAACACAACATTATCACCCCATCTCCCACTGCCTCCTGCACGTCCATCTCACTTTGTCTCTAGCAGCATGTTGCCCTCAGTTGATGGAGTGGCAGCCCCAGTGCTGCTGACTCATAACCCTGACTGAAGCGGGGGGGGGGGGGAAGCAGTAAAGCTCGGTAAGTCAAGGTGGTACTGCAGTGGTAGCATCCTGCCAATCAGGAAGCTCTAAACGACCTCTAGAAAACTCAGAGAGAGGACAGAATAAGTTAAGACTTTTTTTTTGATCTGGAAAACATTCACAAACAATCAGGCCATGACTTACAATGGAATGTTTTTCTGCGAAGAGACAGAAGATCATTGAGGAAAAACAATGGGCCCAGATGTTATTGTGGCTGCTCCATTTCCTTGAGTGGTGCTTCATCATCGTGATGAATAGGGGCTCCTCGTTGTCAATCATGTGCTTTAGTGGAGCAGGTATTTATTCCTCTGTTTTCGCTGTCTGCCTGTCTTCCTCTCTGTGGTGACTGATGGGCCCCGTCATGAGGAGGAACACCCAGTCTGTAGACACCAGAGACGACTGGCCGAGGCACGAACGAAATAAAGCTAGAGACTGAAATCTATTTTTTGAGAAAATGAAGAAAGGAATATTCATTTTACACCTCATAGGGGCCAGGTGAGGGAATAATGTAGTGAGGAAAGAATATTTTCAGGATTCAAACTGATCTGCCACCACTCTTTGTAGGTATGCACCAGTCCAATGTTTGTGTGTCCAAGTACTGATCTGGTACCATGGCTGTATTCTTTCCACAGACTTCTGCAAAATCTGCATCCAGCAACTCATTGGGTTCATCTATGTTATGCCAGGGTGATAGCAGTAGTAAAATAAATAGCTTAAAAGTCCACATTGCCTGCAAAAATGTAATGTAATGTTTGTTGGTATTCACAAATACCCCGAGTTCAGGTGTCTGTTGAGAACTAAAGTCAGATCAACTATTCCCTCATGATTGTTTTCTGATCATTTTGCTTTTCAATGATCATTTTAGCATCCCAGTTCTAGTCATAAAACATATACTATTGATTGTCTATCATGCTGCTAATTTATTTGTTAAACTTATTCCACTGCCTAATAAGCAGGAAGGTCAATTTAGTGTGATTTCTTGTTGATATATAATTGCAGATCTCAGTAGCTTTTCTTTCCAAACCCCTTTGAGCACGTTCTGTTTCTCCCACACATCTGTCAGCTCTCAGCAGTGCACAGGCCTTATAGTTTTAAAGCGTCTGATAAACGGGTCTTGTTATCCGGAGGTGGTGTTTGGCATTTCATTTGCTCGAACGCCCTTCACGTGTGAGCTGTTTCCATCCACTCGTGCAGTGTAGATGCCACAAGGTAGATTATTTTTCCATTTAAATACGAGTGTGAAGTCAGCTGCAATGACACATTATGAGACCGTTACAAATGGATAACTCCATCTGCTACAGTTTAGAAGTTGGATACGGATACAAATCTAACGGCAACTGTCCTAGTATACAGCATGTGTCAGAAGCAGTGGAAGGAAAATAATGAAATATGTTCAAAGGACCATCTCAAGGGACATGTATAGTAAATATCAGAATTGTTTCGACACCGACACCTTGTTTATTTCTTGCCATACATGTTACTTTTAAAGAAATTCCCTTGAACTGAGACATTTCTAGTTCAATCAGGTCTTTAAAGATATCATCTAATTATTGATTGAGTCGCTACCTTTAACAATGTCCTGTGTGACTCAACACATTGTCCTTTGACAAGACAACACAAGAAGGAAATGTCAATAGGAGAGAGGAATAATGGAGATCGATAGCACCTCGAAATGAGGAATGCATGACGTGGCTCTTTCCATAAAAAGCTGGCAACGGGAGTTATTGTGTTTTCAAAGGATTAGAGAAAATTAAGGGTATATAAGCTGCTCTCTCTGCTCTCATTTCCCTACGCCATTTTCCCCGACTTTTTCAATAATACGGTTTCTCTGCATCGCACTCCTACAGTATCTGTTTAATGGTCATCCCTCATGAGGATTACTCAGATAGCTTTTGTAACAGTTGGCTGCACAAATTTCTCTGTAGCCCATTTCTCAGTATCTCTCTAACATTTCACGACACACTCTCCATCGTGCCCCCTCCCTGCGCTCTCTTTCACTATCTCTTTCTAAATGGGAGTGCGTCGATGTGCTAATGAGCGAAGACAAAGCTAGCAGCATATGGTGATGATAATGAGATGAACAATGTTTGGAAAACAAAGCCGTATATAAGGCTGAGGATGTGACACATTGCTTTGGAGAAGACACAGTGTGGTGCGCTGAACGCCATACAGCAGCCTGAAGGCTATACGCTACATGAGATATATTATTCATGACCATGCATACCCAAGTCCTCAAGGCAATGTTTCTGGGCAAATGACTGAACGCTGGTGCCAGTGACATGCCTTTAATAAAGTTAAATCCTTTTATACTCTCGCAGATGCTTAGCTTTTTTGCCCCCAAGTGATGATGCAAGTTCTCATTTTTGTGGCTTAGAAACTGTGTCGCTAAACAGTAGAGTCCTGCAAACTAAAGCACTTATTCCCAACCTTTTATCAAGCTTACCCAAAGAGTCGTCAGAAATGTTTCTTCCATGATACCAACCATCAGATGCCATGTGTGTGGATGGTATAAGACAATTACAAGTTGATAGTGTTCCTTTTAGCTAACTAGAAGCTAACTTCAGCTGTTCTTCCATTGCTTTTCCAACTGTGTAGCCTTTGTGCTTGTTTGCTAACCACCTAACCCTGACATACCGTATTTATATCCAGTTCTAGTTCTTCTTTCAATCAAAATGGGTTAGGCCCTCTGCCACTGGTAACTGGTCCATCTCTTTTCTAAAGTAGGCTACCCAATTACTTTGAAACACCGCTAACAGCTGTATGCAGTTTACTCGGCTCTAAAAAAAAAGCTGTATTTCCTTCAGGCTTAGCATCCGTGTAAAACAGTTTCTATCTGTGAGCTTTTTGGCCCTTTCACCTCAAACTTGCCCCCTACTTCTGACAGAGCCAGCGGGCAGCAAAGACCCACAGAGCCAGGGAGAATATCTGCTCTGTTGTCCCTCGCTCTTTTTCACACAAGCCAACTTTCTTGTTTCTATTGATATGTAAAGATTTCATGAATTTCTGCGCTCCAGTCACTTGTGCCCTTTAAAGCCCAAACGTGCCTTTCTTTGTCATGTCTTCGCATAAACTCCCTCATCTTACCAAACCAGCATGCAAAAGGGATTTAACACCCAGATCCCGGGGAAATTCCCAGTAGCCCAGTGGTCCAATAGCGAGGACTTTGCTCACTTTGTTATCCTCACCTTCCTCCATGCTGCAGGACAGAGATATGGTCCGAAGTGGTTAAGACAGATGCATTGCTTCATATGCACTGTAAACCGGACAGGAGGGCAAGTAAAGAGGAAGCTTTCTGCTCCCCCGCCTCACACACAACCTTCTTATCATTTCACTGTGACTAAATATGCAGAGTAACCCAGAGGACCCCTCACACTCCCACACAGGGGATGTGTGGATTGTCACATACTGTAAGGGTGAGGGATCAAGGCGAGTCAAGAGCCCTCAAAGCTTTTTAGATAGAGAAAAATGCATGTTGCATCAATTCTCATGTTACTGTTTTGAGCTAATATCACGTAGATGTTTACAGTTGCTTTGGACAAAAGGGAACTTCTCATGTTTAATGTTGAGACTCTATTCACACAGGTTTTCAGTGTCGCGGCAGAGTTTTATAGTCAACATCTTTTCAACTTCAACATCCTGCTCGTTTTGTACCCAAAGACGACTCACACATTTGCCTTTCAACCAAACTAGAGCAAGTCCTTCAATAAAACATGCAGGCTCTTTTGACAATGCCTGACAAAGCCGTTAGGATGTGACCTAGAACAAGCTCAGAGGAGGCGAGCAGACACGTGAAGAGTAAGTGGAGAGAGATGAGCAGACAGACTGACGGCGCAGCAGGCAGCACAACATAGGTTGCATAACAATGACTTCTTCAGTACAGTACAGCAGGCCTGCCTGTTGATATGTGGGCGCGGGTGACTGCGGGACAATGCGAACTCGCCGTGTGCTGCAGAGCAAATACTACATGAGAGAATACTGTTGCCATGACAAGAGAGCGAGATTGAGAGGGTTGAGTAATGACAGAGAGGCAGTTTTGCAGCTGAAGAAAAGAAGAGGGTTTATCCATTTGCAGAGTGAGGAGAAAGAGGGAATAATAGATTAGTCAGCTGCTCGCAATTTTCAACGGAAAATCAAACAAGCGGTGAAAATTACACTGTAGCGATGGAGCCGGGCCAAGCGTGAGATAGAAGCACTCCTACATACATGTGCTTGATGTCTCTCTTATATTTCTAAAACACACAACGTACAGCACACATCAAGGAACATGGTTGAATGTGTTGTCTGCCCCGTTTCCATCCCTTCAGTGTGTACAGTGTACTCTTGTCTGGGGCATGAGGAAAGCACAGATACCACATGTTCGCCCCGGGAGGATTCGCTGCTTCACGCTGGATGTCTGGCTTCCCACGGGGGAGAGAAACGCGCCTTTGAAATCGCTCTGTGTTTCGGTGCCTCTGCAGCGTTATATGTAGTGCACACTCATGTTGTGCTGACTGCACTGTCTGTTACCTGCCGGTCATAAGCTCATCATCCACACGCTGTCTCATCAGTGCGGTCACACTTACTGTAATCCTGACATTCGCCTTCGCCCCTGCAGGGTGAATTCATGTAAATGTTTTTTTGTACACTGAAAAGAGGGTTCAAACGGTGGCATACATTTCAAACTGAATGCATGATCAAATCCACTGCTGTTAACTCGCGACTCCTGAAGTAATACCCTGTGATGGCTTCATATGCTTAAACTCCCAGTTTCCTCCTGTCAGTGATTGATTCAAAAGCAATGATTTAGCCAATTTACTGCTACTTTTAAAATATACATATACAATTAGCCAGTGTTGTGAGCAGGCCTTAAAGGGTGTAGTTTGGTACAAAGAAAAAGGTTCCCATATGAAATGACGCACAACAGGGTTTGTGGGAAACCGGATCCATAACTTTCTGGTAAAAGACGTTGCCGTTTCGTTTTTCAAATGTATTTTCTTGCGCTTTTAGCACCACAAGCCGAGTATCATATAATTCCATTATATAAGAGAAAAGGACATATTTACGTCCGACATCTCCACTACCAGTTCATCAAAAATCTCTATTATGATTTCAAACTGTAAACTGCTTCTTTTAAAGAAGACAAAATGGAAATGAAGAAGTAATCTTAAAGGCCAGACGTCCATCTTGTCAATCTCATTGAGGTCTGAGAAAAATCATAATCAGTGACCTTTAAAGTGGCAGCAATTCAACTGACTGTGAGCTGCCTGTGGAAACCTGGTGTACCTGGAGCGATTCTATTATACAATAATACAAAACATGTGAGTGTTTTTTTACATCCATTTCAGCCGTTGCATCCATTGAAATTGACTAGTGCACACGTAGCAACAAATATTGCTATTTCAAATGTGTGCACTAGCTAAAGCCTTTTGCACGAGACATATAAACAAGAAACATGACAACAACTGCATGAGAAAAAGTAGGACCTTGTTCCCACCTGGAATAGATCTAAACTCAACTCTGACCTTTACATACATTGGGAGAAGTGCTGCTTTCATTTGAAAAACCTTACTCTACCTCACACATTGCTGCATACCGAGTTCCCACTCAAATAAACCCAGGTTTTTGGCAGGAGTGGCGTTTAACAACTTGAAATGTGTGGAACCCCCGGATGAACCAATGCAGCCTCATTGAAATGATTGGGATTTGTTTCCCTCTTTGCTATTGTTGACGAAAACCCCTCTTACCGGATCACATCCAGTTACAGGATTACATCAGCAGTCAACAATAAATGTTTTTCAATAGCACCCAGCACGGCTACTAGAGGTCAGTCACAGACCAGTGTTTGGAGTGCATGCAAGTGGAAAACTGCAACTCGAAGAAATGAACCAAGCAAGCAAACAACATTTAGTGAGAAGTAATACGATTGGATTAGCATTTCCCAAGCATCCGTCGTTGGTCTTTTATTTTGTAGTCACTTAGAGAGTCCCAAGAGCCGATTATCAAAATGTCATTAGGGAATTCTAAAGGCCTTTTCAATCTTTCATTTGAAAAGTCTTTGAACAAATGGGACAAATGAATGAGGGAATTCAATATTACGGTAAAACTCCACCAGTTTTAACCGTCCAGAAAGAACTGCAGGTTATGTGTTCAAGTATTTGTCAGAAAAACATCCTTCTTATAGCACCACCCTCAGTCCAATCCATCACTTTCCAGATAAACAAGTCTTCTGGCCTTTGTCCTACACACAATACTTTCTGTTCAATCACGCTGGAAGGATGGCCTTCATTGATTTTGTTGACCTCATGGCCTTTAACCTCTGCTCCTTATACAACAGCTAATCTCTGAGAGCACCAAATAACTGATATAATAGATCCATGGTTGAGGTTTCTAAGCCTTTTTTCTTATCAGATTTGTATAGCTACAAATGTATAGTTATTCTGTTTCGGGGCAGTTTGTTTGTGCCAATTATATTGTGAAAGCTTTGTAAAAATGTTCAGTATAAACAAAGTTTGGCTGTACAGTTGATATCCTACAAAGTAGAGATGTACTGTTGTGGGAACTTAGTTTAGCTCACTGCTTGTCAAACTGAGTCCCAACTGTATCCAATTATTTTTCCTTTCTTTAAAGTTCTCTTTTGTCCTTATCTTTGGGAAATATTCCAGTAGCAGGAAGCTAATCTGACTGTCACTGGAGATAGTTAAAAGACTGCAGTGACCTCAGAGGATCAGTGTGTTTGGCGTAGCTTGATGACGCACTTTGACCACAACATCAGATTCCCCCTTCATCCCCCTCATCGGCATCATGTGGACAGCTGTCAGTCATCCTGCTGAATCGTGTGATGTTATCAGAGTGTTTGTTTTCACTCTGTGTGCGATCCTTTTCACCGAGAACAAAACGCAGGGATGATGGGTATTTGCATAAAAGTCCTCGAGCAGTCTTAGAGCAGTATCAAGAACGCATGAGGCGACAATTATACGTATTTTGGCCATCTTTGTCACCCTTTGTCAACTGAGTGCTAACACAGTGTTTCGACAGACCTGAAATAATTACAGCACTCTGCGAGCAAAGAGAAGTGGAGGAGAGAAGATTGTTGATTGTTTCACTCTGAAGCGAAAGAGAATTAGAGTAAATATTGGAGTAAGTTGGGACAGTGTGATTCGCAGAGAGCAGCAGTACACAGCATTAATCCTTGTCGTGGATGTTATACATGAACAATACAGAGAAATTGGCAAAGAATGCTCAAACTATCAGCAAGTCTCGTAGACTGGATTGCTTAATATTGTTTTGGTATAACGTGCTTGCAATGTCTCCAATAAATCCACAAGTACATCTATTGTAACCCTATTAGCAAATCCATTGTATGAATCACGTTTCTGTTTAAGCCTTTGTGAAATTTGGTTTTAAAATGGATGACGCAACCAACATTTTGAACAGCTGCTGGGTAGTGCGGTTTGTTTAATGAGAACAGTAGAATGATATCACCCCTCTCATCTAACTTTGTGCCAGAAAGCGAATATGTAGTGTATTTCACAAATGTCCAAATATTGCTCGAAGCCAAAACACACCCGGTTGTAACCAGATGTTTATCTGAGGCGCAGCGAGGCTGTAATTTAAATTGCCAGCTTGTCACACCCGCAGCCAGCCAACTTGGCAGAGCAGACACGAGTCCAGTTTAACACATTGTATTTGTAGTCCCTCTGGTTAGACTATTTCATATTCATCTGACCAGATTACAATAAATCCACATCATTAAGCATTTGCGTACACTCACAATCTATATTCAAATGACTGTATATAGACTATTCTGCACTGTTTCTATTATATTCTGTTTCTATTATATTCTATTTTATTTTATTTACTTGCACTATTTTATCTGAGTTATTGTGTTGCACTGTTGGAGGAGCCTGTGACCTAAGATTTTCATTGTCATAAATACACTGTAGCTATGCACACATGACAATAAAAGCCTTGAAACTTGAAACTTAGTGACAGTACAAACGTAAGGTAGTGTTTTTTGTAGCATTTTCATGTGTTCATGGTCTCACTGCGAAACCATTTCATTCTGGAGTGCCTGAAAACAAGGGGAGTGCTTTGATAGGATATTGAATGGTGCAATTGTGCTCTGAAACCAGGCAAAATCCATTATGAGATGAGAAAATGGGTGACCTCGTGCTGGCCATTTTGGCCTCCTATGATAAAACGAAGAAGAGGACGGGCATTCACCGGGTGGGGGAATAAGGATTCTATTAGATGCATGAAAGAGAAGGGCTTCAGCATATCGTGGATCAATGCCATTTCCATTCACACAGCCTTTTGTAAGCCAGATGTCTATAAGAACCTACATGTGTCTTTTTTTTTCTCTTTTCACCAAGCACCATGGGACATTTCATCACATTGGGGAATCTTGTCTCTTGTTCTTTTCTCTGCACGGCCTCACGCTGTCTGGCACTCCAACGCCGTTTTCAATTGCCTCTTCTCTCTTTCTTTACCTCGTCAGTACGTGTGGTTTGAATCATTGCCAGGACTAAGGGATTCATTAGTAACAGCACAACTTGCTTGCTCGACAGTTGGACTGTACACCACTGGGATAAAAGTGAGAAGATGGAGGAGGACGTTTATATTGTCGGGTTGTTGTCCTATGGGTTCGTCTTTATTTTCTAATGAGCAACAGAAGGCTATCTTTTGGAACACCTAAGAGGGCTGAAAGGAGAAGGAGGGGAGAGTTTACATGACTGTATTGAGACTGTCCATCTTTTACTGTCCTTCGTTATTCTTTAACTTTCTGCCTGAATGATTTTGCTCTACACACCGCTCTTCATTTCTTATGCAGCCTCTTCCTTCTCATTTTCCCTGTTTTTCACTTTCCCCCTCTCGTTCCTTTCTCCAGCTCTGCGTCTCATAACTTATTCGTACTTCTCCAATTATCAAGTGGCAGTATTTGGGGCTTTTAACAGAATGCATTCACTTAGCGAGGGTACCTTCGGTAACAGGAATTTGCAATTATCCGTCAAGACTCAGCGCAGCGAGAGAACAATGCTGAAGAGAGTGTCCTCTGAATTCCCACACAGTTTAACATTCGTCTGTGCTTTACAGTTAGATCAGTGCAGTTCTTCTACACTTCCTCGCCGCTCTCGTAGAACTCCGTCGAGCTTCTGGCGCCGCCCTTCAAATCTGTCCTTACATATCCTACCATCTGGTGTCTGCATGTTACCGAGGAGGGCGGTTTAAGGTGCGGTTCTTGATTAAGGCTGATTCATACGTTAATCAACCGTGGTTTGGTTGAGGGGGCTACTTTTAAAATGTGCTAGAACATGAAGGACTGAACGAAAGAAAGAAATTGCCGGAAGTAAAGGTCAAACAGTTTAAATATTTAAAATAAAGTAGCGGATAAACAGATGACGTTGTTAGCTAAAAGTAGCGGATAACCTATTGAAATTGTTAGCTAAAACTAATTGATGAGATGTTAAATGATGAATAATTAAATAGTGTAAACACTAGACAATTAACACGTGCATGCATGTACTGTAACTGTCAATATAACCCAAATGCCAATTTTGCAGTATCCTACACTGCATCAGCTTTTCACAGCAGTTTCTTCCCATTACTTGTCACGTTACAACTTCAGTTTAGAGTTCAGCTGAGAGGGTAAAATGTATTTTAGGTTATGTTAAAAATGCAGAGTACAGAATCTGTCAACTATGCAGACAAGTCAAATCAATTTGAAATGCAGAAGTGAATCTCCAGTGAGAGCAGTGGGTCCGATTGCAGAGCATTTTCACATTTGAAGCATTGAGGCAAAAGATTGGCCAAACGTTACAATCATGTCCAAGAACATTGGTCCTGTGGAAATGTCTGAAGTGTCTGCTTGTGACAGATCTTTTTCATTGCCACTGCAGTGGAATTAACCCCAGGTCAGCACTGTAAAGATAGACAGATAGTTCCTATAGAAGTACTGTACCGTCAAGGGGATATGGTGAGACACCGAGGATCAAATGATTCCGTCTGGTTGGCGTTCTAGGAATAGTTTGTCTAGTAAAAAACAAACATTATCTTACAAACAAGAAACATTTAGTCAGTTTATTTAATTTTTGATTAATTTAGGTAGTTCTAATTTTATAATCAAACAAACTTTTAGTGTGAGAATTCCTGGGCTTGAAAAGTTTAAACCCTTGTTCTCGACTGAGGGCTTATTAAGGACACAGTGTTCAGACTTTTCTCACAGTATCTCACACCAGGATTTAAGAAGTTTCTATAAAACACTTCAAACTTCTTTTTTTGGGTAGCTGTTAATCATCTTAGTCAATCTACATAAAACATGTCAGCTCAGCAATATAGTGAATTCTGTATCCTGGTACATGAGTATTCCAGCTTAAAAACCGTCATTAAACTGTAGTACTGACATGCATGGTCAAATGAATGGTAAAACCTGATGTCAATGACAGCAGATGCAGCTTTTCAGCGTACATATATACTCTCTGGTAACTGTCCAAATGTGTATAAGGCAGCAGGACATATAATAGGCTGCAGCTGTAGAATGATGGCAAGAGTCCTTCGGCTGATGGTACCGACATGAATGGATGTTGGAAGAATTGTCGAGCTTCATTTCTAAAATTGGCAGATCCTACAGTGTGAAAAAGGAGGGTGTTATGCAAGAGCTTTAAACTGTCAACGCTCGCACTAGACCTGATTCTAACCTTGTCTTTTCACGTGTCCCTTCCCACAGAGGGTGGTCAGATCAACAACAACGTGGGAGTGGGCTCTAACGTGGTCCAGCAGCACCCTTACCCGGCCCTCAACCAGCTGGCTCACGTCTACGAACAGCAGCAGCAGCAACAACAACAACAACAACAACAACAACAGCATCAGCAGCTACAGCAGCAGCAAAACAAGGACTTCAACAAGTACGCCTCCCTGAAGGCTGTGGGTGAGTGTCTGACAGCTTCTCTGATTATCTTAACTAAAGAACAGTTACAGTTTGAGAAGAAATAGCGTACTTGATGTTGTGCTCTTGGTTTTTTGGGTTGATTGTAGCACTTTCTATAGCAATGTTTGGCAGTTTTAACTTCAGAATGAATCTTAAGAGCAGTGAATTTGGAGACTTTTATCAATTACTTGTTATTGTCGTGGGGGGGGGTTATTTGTTCGGTTGTTTGCGTGTGTTTTCATTCTGTCAGAAGCTACGTTTTCATACAACTGCAACCATTAGTCTTTTTTGAGGCACATTTATGACTGTATGCTCAAGGACATCTCATGGTTCACAATTGTATACCATCATTGAGTGCTGATTCTCACTACTCTTAATCGAGGCCACAAGTAAGGGAAGAAGTCAACAGCTGCTTGAGTAACAAAGATATGTCGGCAAATGGCGAGGCTAAAAAAAGCATTTCTTGGTGTGTTGCGGGCGAATCTTTGCTTTTTTCATGGCTCAAAACATAAATCCACAGAGAAGATTTTTTGTTTTTACAAGAGCATTTGCAGGTTAGTTCCATATCATATATTGTTATCCACAGGGCCGTCCCTCCCTACTGGCCGATCATGCACACTGCGTGGGGCCTCACCTTGCGGAGGGGGCCTCAACTGAGCCGAAAATGTGGCGCACCTATGCGCTTATGCGGCGCAATTAGTGTGGCGCGGCATGGTTTCGCCGTTGCTCCACTAGCACCCCCCCCCCGTCGACGCTCGCGAAACAGAGGGCCTCATCATATATCTTTGCGTGGGGCCTCATGTTGGCCAGGGACGGCCCTGGTTATCCATTAAAGTGAGGCACCATTCAAGAAGAATACATCCATGTTTTTCGTTTGACGTCACCATTATCTTGACTGTAAGGAAGTAGTTGTTAGGAGTTGTAAACTTGACTAGTTTTCATTACAGTTAACCAAACCCAGCAGCGATGCGATTAAACCACAGAGCTCTGCAGGCTGATCTGACAGGTGATATTGATTAAACTACCAAACTGGACGCGCTGTAAAACAGTAACAGCCTGATATCAAGCTGTTTGACAGCTTAATGCATGCCATAAGATTCAATGAGCTCATGTGTTAGTTGCAGCTGATTTAAATTCTCCTCACCATGCCCATATGCTATTGGCAGTGGCATCACTATTTCATAACCTGAATTCATTTTAGATTGACTTGTGAATTTTTCAGTGCGTGTGTCAGCTTGTTTATGCTAGACAGGTGCCCTGCCCTCACTTACATTCAGCCCACTCACGCCAGATATCATCCAAACACACACATCGAGAAATCAGTACAAACAGCTGCAAGATGCCATTTGTCTGTATTTATTAAAAAACAATCAGCTCATCTTTTTAAAAGCCTTTCCCTGCATGCCAAGCAGCAGAGTAAGAAATATTTTATTCAGATGACAAATAGGTGTGAACTTTCTCTTTATTGTAAATATAAATATGACTCCCTACACCACACCGTGTGCAGAGGACCGTGACTCATCCCCAGACATGTTACAGTAATAAATGATCATGCTTGTTTATGTACTGCTTAATGCCCTGAGCAAGGCGACGCTGTGTAATTATAGTAGCAATTTATATAACTGCCAGCGAAATTGAAAGCAGAAACGGATGAATAATAAGTGAGAAGTGGACCACATCATGTTTGAGCTTTAAGAAATTACACCTCGTGAGAACATCATGAAAAACGGTGATTAACACTGTCATCCCGAGTCCTGGACCCTGGCACATGTTGTCATATTGTGCGGCGGTGTATTTCTGTTCATTCCCAGAATGCAGGGCAAATATAGACATCACACAATAGATATTTTCAGCTACAGCTGTGTTTGATTGCAGAAAATTGTTCATTTATCTGACGTGCTGACAGAAGACGATGGCGGTGTCGGTCCCCGAGGGTCAGAGAACAAAGGGATTCTTTCTCAACTCAATATATCGCACCAATATTCAAGAAGGAGAGAATATATCCATCATAGGAAAGATGCCAATTTATGTGCTGACAGAAGCTTCAATATATCAGAGTGCAGTGCAGCCGCAATTTGAGGAAGGGACTCAAACCCACTGTTTCGCAACTGGAAATCTTCCTCTGTGATGTTAGGCTGCAGCTTTCCTTTCATCTCAACCACACATTAAACCCAACAGATGGATGCAGCACACGCCCCGGGGATAGAGGATGGCATTTTTGGAAATCTCAGGGAAAAAGATGAGGCAGGTTGAGGATACAAATGAACAAGGAAAAGGATGATTTTGGCTAAATTAATGGAAGTATTACAAATTGAGAGAACAGTATTAAAATATGTATTTTCCTTTGAATCATTCATTTGACTTAAAATCTTTTTTTCCAAGTCTGTAGTTACAAGGAATTCAACCTGACGAGACAAAAATAGTGCATGATGTGAAAAGTCAAATGGATTTAAAAAGTTAAAAATCAAAGTGAGGTCAAAATCATGAGTAAAGGGAAATTAACCCACTTAAGAATTGCAATTCGTATTGTCTAAAAAATGTTATGTCATCAGTAAAAGGTATGTTAATCCTAGGAAAAGGTGGAACCATTCAACACACTAGAATAATCTTGTAGTTTGTCTTCTAAAAAAGGCAAGCTTTTGGTCACATTTTGTAAATATATCCTACCCAACGTACTCCAGCACTGGCAAACAAACACTAACCAACACAACTTGGCCCAAAGAAGGTTTCATTGCGAAGACTCACCAATTATCTGACATTCGTTACTCGATAGCATTGAATCTGGTTTACATAAGACATTAAGCCAGTGATGTCGGTCACTGAATAAACTTTGATTTCATAATTTTCCTACAGGTTGAAAACTCTGACATTCCTCCGAATAGATACGATTAGATATTTCAAATAAAGTAGCTGCGTACTCCCACACACTTTCCTCTGATTCATTCAGTTGTATAGTGACCCTGATCAAGACTATTTACTTTCATAACTGCCAGCTATGTTTTGCATTTCAGAAAGCTAATGGTTTCGGTGTACAGTGCACTTAAGTGAAAGCCAGAAACTATAACCCCTTTTATATTTATCTAATTAAGAATATCGTTAAGAATTGTTTCTGAATCCAACTGTGACACCAAGAAACCAACTGAGGGGGACGGCACTCTTTCTTTATTGGTTCATATGAAGCATTTTCTCAGCACATTATTTGACAAAAAAATACTAGACTAAATGTTCACTGTGAATGATTATTATTCTGAAGCAGTGTTAACTCTGCAAGATGATTTTTAAAATGTACCGACATGTTCTGAGAGCAGGGACTGCCTTGAGGACATGAAATCAATCTAAAAAAGCTGCGGTAGGCTCGGAAAAATGGTTGAGAGCGGAATAAAGTGTACAGGATTACAAGTTAATGGGATGAAATGAGCAAAAGTACGAGTATGGTTTCAACTTTATACATGTGGGTTCAAACAGGGCCCTCTTTCCGTGGACTAAAATGGATCCGGGCAGCGCTGTCGAAATGACATTCAAACCTTTCAGCACATCTTACAATTATCTTTGCTTCCTTTGCCAACCCACTTCTCCCTCTCTGCTTCTTTATATCCGAAATGGTCCTCATCTTCCACTCACCACTTATCCTCAACCGTTTTTTCTCCCGTTTGCACTTATAACCTTTTATGTATTGTGACTCGTTTTCCTCGTCTTTTTTCTCCAGTTCTTCTTCATTTCCTCTCACCTTTTCTCCTGCTCCTTCCCTCCCTCCTCTCTCCATTTCCAATCTTCTTCCTTCATTCATATCGGCACCTATATCATCCGCTTTCTAGCCTCTACTCTGCTTTTTCCCCTCACCTGTTCTTTTTGCATTTCTTGTCTCACCCACACACCATCTCCTCTTCACCCCCTGATCCCCCCTTTCCTCAATACATCAAGCTCCATATCGCTCTTTAGAGAATCATTGGGCTTCTCGACCCTCCCTTAGAGGGCTCATATCTGATTCCATTTCTGTAATTGAAGGGAGCGCCCTTGCCCCCCCTCGTGGTTCACACTTGACTGACAGATTTCCATTCCACAAGTGGTATTCAAAGAGGCTCCTGTGAAATGATTGGAAACCTGTCCAGAGATATACAGCACAGGAGCCTGGCAGTACACATAAGCTGTGAAAAATGTGTGTGTGGAGAGGTAGAAAGACTAAATGACAGCAAACAAAACCAAAATGCCAGTGGTAGCTCTTTCAGAAGTCGCCTTTTTGTTATTTCCGGTAATCTTGAGCAACACAAATGGCCTCTTCTCTTCAGCTTCACAGTCTGGTGTTCTCTCTGCTTGTTTATTACCCCATGAGAATAGAACTACGGCTAAGATCAACACCATTTTCCCAACAGCCTCCATCAACCTTTTTTACGTTTCTTGAATTGCCTCTTCTACTTTCCCAATGGTCTACCATCGGCTGATACTGTAAGCCACACTTCTGTCAATCAATAGCCATCTCAACTGTCCCCCTGTGCATCTATATAAGGTCATTTTATCGAACTGCAACTGCAGCCCAGGCAAAAAAACATACTAATAAAAGCTCCCTGGATGCAGAGTGGTATGCGGTCTTTTACAAGTACAAACGACCAACTATGCCTCAAGTTTGATGCAAACGCTAAATCTGAAAAACGTTCATAAACCCTGAGAAGACAACTGTGTTTCTAATTGCCTGTTAATCAGATTTTCATGGCCAGCCTGATGGCTTTTGGTTAGGGTTTAACTACTGTAGAGAATACAATTATCACCCAAGACTTCTGTTACAGACTTCTATACCTCACCTGCTGCTGTAGTTGTTTGCTGTTTTCAGTGTTTTTTTGTATGCAGGGTGCGAGCCGCGAAAGAGCTTTAACGGTGGGAAATGATTTAAAGACAAACCTTTTTTGAAATCATGTAGATTCAGCCATCATTTAATGTCTTTACATGGAAGTAGAAAGTTTGGTTATTGATTTGTTGCAGCATGGGTGTTACCTTAACAGGAAGTGGTTTGAGCTTAATGCTTTTGGTGTGTTTCATGTGCAGCAATTCAGATGATCAGCAAAGTCTTTAGGATAAAACATCTGGGGACTGTGCATATTTTTACCAAATGTCCTGATTCAATCCTTCCAGTCGATACTTTTGTCACCTCCTAGTGCCACAAAAGGAAAAGTTCAGAATCACAAAAGACTGTATGGATAAATCTTGGGCACCATTAATGTCTCTACAAAATGTAATGTCAATTCAACCATTAATTGTTCAGATATTTCCGAGTAGACCAAGACAGACTGATCCGAGACCGCTAACACTATTCTCAGAGCAACGCCACTACTGTTAATAGCCATAAGATGTCACATTTTTCAGCCTTTTATAACCCAGCACAAGAAGTCAGAACGTGCGTCTTTAACAGCCTATTGTTCGGTTTACAATCACCCATAGTTCAGTCTCTTTGTCTGACATAATTGTGTTTCCACAGTGCAGATATCAGCTAAACTCTAACAGAGAGCCGGTTCAGACAAACATACCGTTCATACATCTCTCATTCTGTGCCAATATGGAATATCTTAATGGTATTAGCGTATTTCCTGCCAAATAATACAACCATTTTAAGTTTCTTGTCAGACTGGAATTGACTCCAAGAGAGCATTTACTCTATATAATGGATGTTTTTGGTAGGCTGGTAGCACTATGACATGACTATGTCTCAGGAATACATTAGGCTCTGTATTTGCGAAAAAAGTTCATTTTGACTTTTAAAACTAATAATTCCCCCAGCAGGAAACCTGATGGCTGATGAAAAGCAGATTGACAGATTGGTCCATTCCTAATAATCTCTTTGTGTTATTGGCACTCCAGAGATGCAGTGCTTGATTTGCTGATGCATAATGCGTGTCAGCCTCTGTGGGACGCTGGCCTTTCCAAGCCAGAGGCATGCAGACCCCACACTGCGTAACAGCTGTGTTTTCCATTTCCACTCACGTACACCGCTGGAGGTGTGCACCGGTGAGCCGACTGCCGCTGGATTGATTCACCTGTCGCCCGAGTAGGTTTGATCCCCAGGGGGGGTCTGGCTGCGACTTAGTGCTCCCCCTACTCCCCACAAACACCTCTGCTGTTCCTCGTTTCTCTCCCCGTTCACAGTGTGATAAAGTAGATTTATAGCTACAGCGGAAAAGCAAACTCGCTGAGTGTGTTAACTTTATCTTCAAGGACGTGGAGGCAACAAGGGCTAAAGAGTAATGACTCGGCTGTTGACGTGAATTTGACGGGAGAAAAAAGGTCTCGTTTTGCAGTGATAGGAAAGACTGTATCTTGTTGACAGTGACTGACACAGGAAGGAATGAATGTGAGGCAATAAACCTGACTGCTCCAAGGCTAAAGAGACACACACACACACACATTGATCACAGTGAGACTTGGTTGATAGATACTGTCCGGTTTGAATAAGTATGTCCGTGCATGTCTGTTTATCCTGTAGGTATATTTCCTCACTCTTTGGCTTTTTTTCTGAAAGATCCTGTGATGTGTATGCAACTTGATGTAGTTAAGCAACCCCTGAAGCCTACATTGTGTTAGATTAAGGTGTGATGGTCAGGAGGCTTGAGTCTGTTTCTGGACAATCAAAACATTTGGTTTGTTAAGGACAATCCAAGCAAAACTAATAATAATCAAGTCATTTTGATTATAAAGTCAAGTTATTTTAGCTAACTAGTGGTTAACTAGCTTGTCTATTGAATGCACTATGTTATATAATCAATTAAGTGCTGTAAATGCATTATATCTGCTTGTATCAGTCACATATTTGGCCCACAACGCTCAGACCAAGTAAATTACAAGTAATCAAGAAGATAAGTTAGGTGCATAGTGGCTAGCTGGCTTGTTTGGCATGTTGGTAATCAGGGCTGTCCCTGGCCAACATGAGGCCCCACGCAGTCTGCATGATCGGCCTGTAGGGAGGGACGGCCCTGTTGGTAATACACCTTGAAAACCAAACACCGCCCTTAATTTAAGCTTTCCACAAGGTTTTCTTGAAATCTTTGCTTTATTATATGTGGAAAGGGAAATTGTTTTTGAGCTACAGCTGTACAAGGGACATGCTACCATGTTAGAAGAATGACAACCATTTGCTCTTGTAGTAGTTTTTCTGTAACTGGTGATAAAAGCTAAACTTGGCAAATGGTGTGTTGCAAAACCAGATCCAAAACTTTTTTCAGAAAACATTCTATCACTGGAAGTGCCATACACTTATTTCTTCAAGGATGGTCAACAAGGATACAATATTTTTTTATCACAGTGAACACCTTCTAACCTCACAGAAATTAGATGTATTTTTGGTTTCACAAAGGAGGAAGAGGCAAGGAAGAAGAAACATTCTGGGCTTTTCTTTTGATTTCACTCCCCCGGTGGAACGACAGGTCTCTTTCTGCAGGCGTGTTTTACAGTAGCCCTGACACCCAGCTTGGTCAGAAACAGCAGATGACTAACAAAGTAAAAGTATTTAGGGTTTGTTATATGATCTTTTCAGATTGTAGGAGTACAAAAGGATGGGATGTTTTCTATCCAAACTTATGCAAGTGTGCATTTGTGCAGCTGAAAGTCTTATGAGTCATAACTGTTTTTGTCCATTTGTTCCACAGTAGACACACTGAGGTATTGTTTTATCACAACCAACAGTCAACAAACAGCGAATTGGAGGAAGCAAATTCATTTAGATTTAATCGTTTAATCAAAGATTTGAACTATGCATTTTAGCAGCTCTTTTATGTCCACTAAACATTTGTATTAACTCTGTTCCTTTCTCCTTCTTTTGTTAGCCGCCAAGTACAATGGTGAAGTCTACAACAAGCGTCGGCTGATGGTGGAGCTGCCGTCTAAAGGTGGGCTTCCTCTCCAGCCAATGGGAAACTCTAGACCCTCCATGAGTAACTCCAGACCCTCACTGGGCAACATGTCATCGATGACTCCTCCGATGACCAACAACCCCATGACTTCTAACCAAATGGCCTCCAATTCCATGAACCCCAACATGAACCCCAACATGAACCCCAACATGAACCCCAACATGAACCAGATGACCTCCATGACCCAAATGACATCAATGATGCCCATGACTTCAATGACGCCCATGACTTCCCTTAGCCAGATGACATCCATGACCCCTATGACGTCCATGACCCCTATGACCTCCATGAACCCTATGACCTCCATGAACCCTATGACCTCCATGAACCCTATGACCTCCATGAACCCTATGACCTCCCTGGGTCCACTGACTCCTGAGCCAGTGGCCACCTACGTCACCGAGATGCCCGGCCTCTCTTCCCACTCAACCCTCCCGACAGAGCGGCACATAGCCGGTCTCGGAGGAGGCGGACTCAAGGCGAATGGCCAGAAACACAAAGGCAGTCATGGTCACTTGGGCCACAGCTCTCACAGCTCTCACCCTCAGTCCCACAGTTATGGCCACAGCCACAGTAGCAAGCCGCTAGGACACGGGGCGACCAACTTGGCCCACATGGCAGGGACCATGCCAGGTGGGATGTCCATGGGCATCTCCAGGGGCAATGAGACCGCCATTGGCCCGGGTTCGGCTACAATGGGCCGCCCAATGGCGTACAGCTCCAACACAATTACGTCTGGGCATACGATGGGGATGGGGATGGGGATGAAGGCCTGGGATGGGACTGAGACTGTGGGCCGGAGGAAGACCTATGGCCACAAGAGGCCTCAGTGTACCGTGCTAGAGCCCAACCAGCTTCGAAGCACCAGAGGCCAAAGCCACAGCCAACACTTCCTCCCCACACAGCCGTACTATGTGACCAACAGCAAGACAGAAGTGACTGTGTGAGTGAGGAAGTAAGGAAGAAACAAAAGGGGGAAAGGATGCATGAGGAGTGGTGGCACAAGTAATCACTGAGTGCAGACACCAAACCCTGCGTTGGTCAAAGGCGCAGATCTATGTGTGTTTGTGTGGCTCGTTGGTATACTAGTGAATGTGGTGGGACAGTGACAGTGTGTCTTGAGTTCACCAATCAAATCACTACACAGACCTTTGTTGCCAAACGGATGGCATGATATTTGGTGGCATCTGTAACCATAACTTCAAAGAGCCTACAGAGCGGGGGGGTGTGTACACTTGTGGAGATATTAGAGTGTTGTCTCACAGCTAATATCTACTCTGTAATATCTACAGAGCAACTTCACACGGATGACAAAGTGGGAAACTGCTGATAATAAAATGGATTGGCTTTACGAACCAAACCTGAGAAGCAATATAAGGGATTATGTGTAAAGCACTGAAGCATCGCGGGACAGAGGAAACACAGCAAGTTTACCCACAAACCTCACAACATGAGTTCTGCTCATCTAACCAACAAAGCGTTGAATGGTTTGGAAGAAAAAACATTCCCTCATGATTCACCCCACAAATCTCCTGAGGGCTTTGAAACTGACATGACGAGGGCGCCAGGCTTTGGACTGCAGACATGCAGGGCTTTGTACTGTTGCTATTCAGAAGCGCCTTCATGAGATCTGCAGCTGAAGGTCGCCATTTTCCACAAGGCTCCAGCACAGAGAATGGCTGTCACATTGGCATTGTTCTGTTCTGATCTAGTCTGTGTGGTGACAGCTGGTCCAGAGGAGGGATAAGAGGCAGGGAGGCAGCACTGGTGTGATGCTGCAGCTAGCAGAGGCTTCATAGAGTAAACACACATTCAAGCTCACGCAGAAACATATTACAGATCAACATGTTGAAACAATTATAGCAACACAGGGTTTAATCACAATGATTTCTTCAAGAAAGACACCAATATTTTCATTATTCGGTTAAAGAAGGCTGTTTTGTTTAATTTGTGCATGTGTCATCTTAAATTTGACATTTCTATTTCAAAAACATAGAAATGTTCAGTGCTTCCCCAAATTACAATCATGTTAGTGAATTATAAGCATCACAGTACCACAATACTCGAAACCAATCTAACTTTTGTAAATGGCTGCTAAATTGGAATTAACTACCTTTTCAGTGATAGGTTACAGTTTTGGATCCATAAATACTTTTGAATTATGAAACTTCACAATTATAAAACTATTGACAATATAGCAGTAAACTATTGAGTTTGACAAGTAAATCAATACCACTTTTAAGTCTGTGTGTTAAATAGCAATACATCAATGGTGTTAAAAATGTTCAGGAATGGTCTTGATCATTCAGAAAGAAGACAAAATAACTTAATAAATGAGAAATAAATGTATTGTATGTATTAGATTAAGCAAACACAGACCACACATACAATATTGGTCAATGTTATAACTATATTCCTAACATATTGCAATAGGTGGACCCAATTTAAACTTTGGCACAGATTTTTTATAGAATTATAAACGTAACTAGTTTTAGACAAAACAAAAATAAAAACAGTATTTTACTTAAACTGGTAATAAAAAAAACACTGCCATAAGAAACTACGCTGGATTAGATCACTCACTGTACTCGAGCTCTAGCTGAAAAAATAATTTCACAACCAGCAGGAAAAGCAAATGGGTTACATGACTCAAATATTTAAAGAAATCTGACAAATAGGCCAAATCTTCTTAGGGTTTCTCTGAGCCTGTTTGCTTTTTTTGTAATGATGAGAGATTTATTAGCAGCTGCAGCTACAGTCTTAATTTTGATTTAGAGGTACAAGCAACACTTTAGATGATTAAGACTCTCTTTACACTTGCGAATAAGATGCATTTTAAAGAGATCCCATTAGTCGCTTTCACAACAAGTATTTTGCCGTACTTAGTTCCCAGCACTTAGTTCCCCCATGGAACTAAGAGCTGATCGCGTTCACACCGGAATAAGTCCCTGAGGGAAGATTACGCAAATGAAGCCGCTGACGTCACTTCTTCTTCTTCTTCTGCTTGGGTTTACTGGCAGGCCGCAAACAACTTCACGGCGTATACTGCCACCCGAAGTCCCCGGCCGGAAGTCCCCGGAGTTGGGGACTGCCGAGTAAATCGCTAGAACGCCGACACCTCCTCATCACTCCACCGCTCCCATGTCATAAGTTATTCTCTCTCCGTTGGTGCGCGGGGCTAATGCTAATGCTAATAATGCTAATGCCAGCAAATACAATGGCGGCTTCAAAAAACTTTTCCGAGTTTTGCGGGGCGTGGTTTGCAATTCGCCCAGCCAATCAGAAATTGGAACTTTTTTCTCCCCAGGAAAGTACCACCTCTCTAGCAGGCACTAAAAAGGGGGTAAAAGTTCTCATGAACTAAGTTCTCTTTTTGGTGTGAACGCAAAATCCCAGGAACTATCGGAACTAAACGGGAAAAGTACTCCGGTGTGAAAGCGCCTAATGTAATCAGACAAAGCTAAGTCCCTTAAAATGGAAAAGTAAACAAAATTAGGACAGATTATGTTCTTTAAGGTGGTTAGGGAAATATTGGCTATTTGGTTATTTATTGCAAATTAATGTGCAGATTTAACCAAAGCACAATCAAAAATAGGAGTGTAAATTAGCTATTTTAAACCATGTAAATAGTGTCGGACAATCGGATAAGTAAAAATATTTCAGTGTGACACATTTGATTGGAAGCTCCTGCAGAGATATCCAGACTGCATGTAGATCTGAGGGAGAGGGGGGGTCTAATACTACAGCTTCTGAATCAAAAGATGAAAAAGCTTAGCCCATGAGCGTAAGATAAGGGGGTCTACAGGAGGGGATGTTTTTTTTTTCCGCTCATGCTGTGAAACCCCCCGTGCCTCGAGGGTCACATGACTGGAAACCTGAGACCAAATTGAAAGCATGGAACAGGATTGAAGAAGTCATCAGAGCATTAAAATGTGTGACCGCTAACACACTCACACACACACATACACACACACACACACAGAATACATTACAGGGTGGACTCTGCTTTCCCTTGCGCTCCCACAGTGCCGAGCGGCAGGCGTCATCGCAGCGGGGAGACAAAGTCAGTACTGTAACTGCGCCTGTTGTACATGAAAGACTGTGAAACTCCAGACCTTGGCCCTTTGTAGCGATAACTGATATTATGCTTTTTATATATATATAAATATACATAGCCTTTTCTCTCTTATTCTATTTCTTTTTGACTTCTTTTTACCCCTTTTCTTCACTTTTGGCTCCCTTTATGTCTGAATGGAGAGATATCTGCGAGAAACTATAATCGGGGCTGTGATGAATCTTTTCTGTGATAGTGGAGTACAGTCATGATGAGACAGTAAATAATAATAATTCACCTCCTCACCGCCCACCGTGAAAGGCATGATTTGTTTCTCTCGTGTGCATTGTTCCAGCAGGAAATATTATTGATTCTGTGCGCCAAGATATGTAATTTAGTTTGCAATTTCGTACCATTTTGTGTCCTCTTGAACACTGCGCACATCTCACTCTTGATAACTTTTTCTACATCAGTGTGTGTGTGTGTGTGTGAATCAAACTTTATGATTAATGTCTCTGAAGGAGTCAAAACTCAAACAAACAAGGCAAACAAAAGAAATCGTATATAAATCGAGTTCACAATCCTATAAACCTGTTTGCTTCCGATGAGAATCCTTTGCAAATATTATTGTTTTTTCCCTTCAACCCAATACTTTTCTTAACAGCTGGTGGTTTTGTTTGCAACAGAGTTGAGAAGCAGGTCAATGTTTGCTCAGGATGTGTATTATCAGAACCAATTGACTTAATCCACCAAGGCATAAATGTGGAAATATGAACCCTCCTTGCCATGTCGTACTGCTCCATCCCTAAAGCCCGTTCAGCTCTGCAAAAGCAGCCACTGGAACAATTGGTAAGCAGGCAGGGGAGAGTTGGTAAACAAAACACACACAAAAAATCCCATCCTGTGGCGGTAAAAGTCAAAATGAACCTGATAGAAAGTGGGGAATTGGCAGCGCTGGCTGGGTCGCGGTTGATAGGGTCAGGACCACAGATGAGTGGTTCAGGAGGCAGTCGTGTCTGACATTTTTCATCACAGGAGTCAGTCAGACAAAAACTGCCACAGCAGAAACTAAAGGACACAGGTAGTCAGCAGGCCATCCGTCAGACTAGTCAACCTTCCCTATTCCAGCTGGTTATAGAGTGGTGCAGTGACGCGTCCTAAAACCCGGAAGTGAGTTAGCATTTTACCACTTCCCGTTCCCTCGTCTCAGAGTCAACGGATTTCTCCATAGGATTTTGGAAAATAACCCGAAACAAGGTCTGTGGTTGACACAAATTGAAGAGACGGATCACGTTTTGTTCTACGACATTAAATACATCAGCACTGGTGATTTCTGAAGAGTTATATTTTTGAATATGGATCTTAAGTTGGCGTGACGTTGAAGTCGTGCTGCTGTACTCGGCTGTAGTTCATTTATAGCATAACGTTAGCATTTTGCTTCTGGCGATCAGATTTATTATTCGAAAATTATAAAAGTAGGGTAGACATGTGGAGATTATCCGGCTGAACAAAACGTGCATTTATCAAACAGATTTGTTTTCCACAGATCTTATTTCGAGCTATTTTCCAAAATCCTATGGAGAAATCCCATTGCTTTTTTGTCGAGGGAACCCATGCGCAGCTTACTTCCTGGTAAATACGTCATCCCTGCACCACTCTATTGTAATCTTGCATTTAAGTATCAGTGTCACGGTAGGTAGTAAGACACAAAGAGGTGGAGGTCCACCTCTTTGTGTCTTACTACCTACCGTGACACTGCCAAATGAGTCCCAAAATGAAGGATGACCGCTCAGTGTGAACTCACCGCTGCAAACATTCAGGTCCTGATTGCGCTGTAGGTGCTCTGCTTGACAAAGGCTTTTCCCCATTATACTTTTTCTCCATGCCTGAATGGAGGTCAAATGAAGAGTGGAGGTGCAATCGGCCCAATTATAGGAGTCTGACCCGAGTTAGAGGGCGCAGCGGTTCACCGAACATTGATCAGCAACACAGGGCTGGAGCAGGAATCAGGCCATAGTGCAGGCAGCCTGGAGGTTATTTTGTGCTTTTGATGGACGTGCTCTGGCCTTGGGAACTGGAGTTTATAGCTGATATAAAATATATAACAAACTTTGACTGAGTTTATACCAATCTTTTCAATTTTAATCAGAAGACATTCACCTTATTAAATTGAAGTTTGATGTCTGGCAAGGACACTTTGCATTCCAAACATAATAACAAATTAAAACACAAACGTGGCTAGCTTGAAAGTTTTGTCCCATTAATTTAATTTACAAAGCTTTGCAGACTTTCAACCTGGTAACATAAACTTAGCTTAAGCTACCAGCTACCTTTCTTGATGTCACAATGGAGGATTTTTCTGCGTTCTCAAACATGTTTTGGCGTGGTCCAATCCGCTACTCCAGTTCTTCGTTACTGCTGACCTCAACTGTTTTCCTGTGAACATTCATATGTGCCACCACTTTTTGAACAGGTGCCACAACCAACAAGTAATTGTCACTATCACTTATGCTCTTTCCAAGTTAAATATGATTCTTAGGCTCCAGACTGCATGCAAAAAGGTCAGATCTATGATCATTCGAGTGTGCGCAAGTACAAATGAATCATGGTCCCACTCAGCCCCTATCCGTTCCATCGCTGCCTCCAAAGTCTTAAAGTTAACATGACTGGTTAGCAGATGCTGAGCAGTTGTAAGCGTGTAGGGAGGGTCGAGCACACAAGGATAGTTTCCTTCTTGTTGCTACTGTTCTGTTTTCTCGTATCCCATACACACGGATAATTTTTGAGACAAATCCAACAACCAATTAAGCCGTGTTCCACAAATGAAGCAGTAAGTAAAGCTAATTCAGGAGAGGGAAGGACACTAGTAGGGACAGACAACAAGAGTTTTAGACTCCACTGATAATGGAAGTGCAGGCAGGGAGAGACCAATGAGACAACAAAATCATGTGCTGGTGAAAGTTGATAGCACAAATGATAAAAAAGCAAACTGCAAGAGAGGCAGATGAGAAATATTTCCACCTTTGAAGTGCCTCGTAACAAGACAAGAGGAAAAGTGCTCACAAGCTTTATCGAGAAGCAGAAAGAGGCTAGTAAGATCTTAATGAGATATTCAAATCGTCTGTGGTCCAACCTCTTTAGCAGAAAGAGAGCGGACGAGTAATATAAAAACGGCAACCCCATTAGACAAGATATGCTGAAAATCAGGGCTCTTGTTCAGCAGAGCAGCCAGACGCTGGGAGGACACCACACTGAGGAATATCTACAAGGAGTATTCAATAAGACACAGAGAAAGAGCTGTACTGGGACCAGAGGCCAGAGGGGCTTTATGAGTTCTCGCTGTATTCTTTAATCACCCAAACCCAGGGAAACGTGGAGGAAGAGATTTGGCGCTGCGACGAGGATTCAGTCCACAGTGGCACACAAAAGACAGAAAAGGGACTTAATGTCAACACTTGATAGGGAGGAAGCTTTGAATTATAGATATGTGGCACGTGAGCATCTCCATGGAAAAGCTGTGAATCAGAGATTGGCTCACACACACACACACACACACACACACAAACATATTTGGTGTTTTTACAGTACAGACGTGTTTTGATCATGAAGCAGCGGCTCAATTCATGCCCAAATGTATCCGTCAGACAGATTGGATATTACTCACATGTGCTGGAACATGTATTTGTCAGCATCTGTCGCGCCGAGTGTTTATTTACACTGTGTATCCCGTTAAGGCTAATGATGTGAATTGTTCTTGATGTCAGACTGAATCAGGCCAATGCTGTTGTCTGTAAATATTCATGTCTTGGTGGGGCGGTGGTGAAGAAAGTCTGCTTTTTTCCGCTTTATAACAGCAGATACTGTCTTCATTTACGGAAAGAAAGAGCAGCGTTCTCATGATCAGAAAGAGGGAAATGTACAGCACATCTGGACGACACTAAAGGGCTCAAACACAAGTTACATTTATACCAGGTTCTCCTCCACTCTTTTTCTTTTCTATCCTCTATCGTTTGCTGGACTTGATAGCGTTGTAAACATGACAGCCTATAAAAAGCAGCATCTGTATGATCACAAAAAAACAAAAAAAAATCATATGTTATTAAAAGGGGTTCTCGTCAGCTATGTTTACGACTTTGTATAGCATCAGTCTTTATGCGCAATGTTTTAACCAACCGGAGCTTCTGCACACGGAGGAGAGACCGTGTTTGTCGTCCTGTAACATCTGTTTTAAAAAGGGTTCTGCTCCTATGGTGTGCTTTATATGTATGATTTTTATAATGAACCTATATATCAATCACAGCAGATGTGGAAAAATACCGTGGTCCAGATCCAAGGGATTTTTAATTACCTTTTAAGAATCGATAAGCTATTTGCGATATGACTACTAACCATTAGCGAGCATATCCTTTTATAGAATCATTGATTAACTCATTTTTGGTGTTAATCATGCATTACATACAAAGTTACAAGAGATCCAGTTTTCTATTTTTGATGTCCAGACCAGTTTGTGGTATTTATGCATATGTGTGTGTGTGTGGATACATATGGCCCGACACTGCATTAATGCGTAACTAGTAAAGCATATTTTCTAAGGTAGAGCCCATCTCCCACTATTGTTTGCACAGTAGCTTATAATAATAATATGCACCGTGATGCCCCATCGTCCTTTCACTGTTTACTGACGTCATGATTTGTGACATTACGTTATGGAGAAGCTGTATTTTGGTACTATTCAAATATTGTTAGAAAAAGAGATATAGCAGACGTTTTGTCCCGGAAATATATTACCATCGTGTTTCTATGAATTTGTCCTTATTTTGGGGAGGGATGACGGGATATTTTGTTATTTTTTGTTGATGATTTGCCATCTGACAGTATATCACCATTGTTCTGACTTTCTTACGTGGCAATAAAAGATGACTTCTGTAAAAAAAAAAGTTCGACTTTGGGTGTCTCTTTAATCCTTTGTTGTTTTTTGGTCCTCAGGAAGAGATAGAGTCCCTCCGCTCTTCATATCTCCCCTCCCTCTCTCCTCCTCTCTGTTTCCCTGGGCTCTCTACTTCCCAGCAAACATTTGATGTTAAATAGATGTTATTAAAGCGGATTGGACTAACTTTGGAAACACATTTATATTTAGCACGAAGCAGAGACGTTCACAGTCGCCTGCCTCTAGCTTTTTGTTTTGAAGTTGACACCTAAATGTCTCACAAATGTCAATTCAAACAGAATCCAGATCTGTTACATCTATTCTCGTCCGGTTTTGAAACTTTTCTTCGACTTTAATCACAGTGAGCATTTGACATGTGGCAATATAAAATCCATCATGATTATTTCCAATGAACTTTTGTCACTCTTTTGATATTATATATGGGCAGTTTATTGCACTAGAGCAGGGGTGTCAAACTCAAGGCCCGGGGGCCAAATCCGGCCCGCGACTTCATTTTATGTGGCCCACAAGAGCTTGCAAAGAATATATATTTGTTTATTATACGGTTACATGCCGATTTACAGAGGCACGTTGCCCCTACATGGAGCACAATGCATCTCAAATTTGACTTTTTTCTCAGAATTTGACTTTTTTTCTTCAAATGTCACTTCTTTTTTTCAAAATGTCACTTTTTTTTTATTGTGACTTTTTTTCCAGAATTTGGCTTTTCTTTTTAAATCATTTTGTGACATTCTCACTGAAGAGACTTGCAATTATTTACCCTAGACTTCTGCTTTCAGTCGTAGTTAATCATGAAGTTATTATTACCTTATCCGATAATAATCCAATGCAGAGGCAATAATGTAATATAATACATTATTTTATATATATGATATATTTATATATGTATTTTTATATAGTCTTAAAGTTACAACCGGCCCTTTGAGTGCAACCATAATGCTGATGTGGCCCGCGATGAAATTGAGTTTGACTCCCCTGCACTAGAGAGAGAGATACTGAACAAATGCCCTTAGCATTATACAGAGGGTCTTTGCTGGAGCTTTAGTTAAGTGTTGGAACATTGTAAGACTTAATTTTATGATCAGAAAATGTAGTTTAATGCTTGATGTCTGTATAAAGAGAATTTCAAGACATTTACAAAAACATATTACTCACCCTGCTTTGACTTACTGCCGGTGATAAAACTACATTTCCTGCTTCCTGTACTTTACATTAAAAGCTTTGAACTGTTGAAACATTAGGTGGCTTTAAGTGGGAGGCAGTAATAAAAAATGCAATGTATTTGGCACAATGACAATAATTGTTCATCCAAAATGGTTATTTTTTATGCATCTCCTGACACTGACGTTCACTGAAGCTGCACAAGAAGTGTAGAATAATATTGTTAAACCATTATTTTAGGGGCTTAATTTACTTTTTCCTTCATACTTTTTTGCTTGTAGGTGTATCAACGTCACATCTTGGAGTTTATATTCGGCAATACGCCTTTCATTAAAAATAACTGCAAAGATAAAAGGTCCCAGGGAAGATGAAATGTGCCTCATTCTACAAAGTCACTATATTTAAATCCACATCTATTCACCATAAACAAATATTCCTGAGTCCTATCCTCTCGTAACTCTTTCCTCATGCATGCAGAGCTGCATGCAGAGCTGCAGACAGAGCGTTTGTGTCCTTGGGTTTCAAACATAAGATCCCTGCCAGACAAAATCAAACCTACTGTTCTAGTTGTAAATGTTTTTATACCTTCAAATGAACCGTGCATGCGAAAATCCACCTTTTAACTGCAAACAAATGTTGCCTTCACACCCATCTGAATACTAACACACACCACAGCAAACACACGTTCACACAAAGTGAATTTGCACTAATTACTCAGACTGCCAGAGCTATTGGCAGCGGGGAAACAGTCCAGGGAATTTAACTGAAAACAAAGCAAACCTGGTTTCCTCCCACTCCCCTGCCAATCCCTCTCTACCTTCCCCAATTCTGCTCAGCAGAGCGGAGCGGCACAACAAGAGCTTTCTGTGTTTCTAAGCCATCTGGCAGCGAGGTCTACTTCTACCATCAGGGGCATCATCAGCTTCTTGTATTTGCTTTATGTGTTACTCAACATCATCAACACATTTTGATCAGCGCTACGATTGTCACCTGTCAATCACCCTATTTGATATACTTGTATAGCAATAACTACACAAAACTAACTTTACACATTTGCATTTCGCCACTTAACTCCCAACTGACTTGATGCAAAGGCAACAAGATATGGCTTGATCAGTGAATGCAGCTGTACCCCACCTCACTTTAGGTTAAAACTAAGAAGCAGAGTATGGAAAATAACCACAAACACAAGTGACACATTAATGATATGGTGGCTCCATCACCTCTTTGTGCCATCTTCTATATAAACGTCCTTTAAGTTATTTAAAGTTGCTTGAGTTTAGATCTCACAGTGACACAACCCATTTGCATACCAATTGGGCCCAGGAGAAATGCAAAATAACAGGCAGCTCAATAGAGAGTCCAAACCCCAACTTCCACAGATCAATATACAGGATCAATAAACACTGTTTACCACTAAGTGTGTAAACAGTATTTTAGTATTAGTATTAGTATTTAGTATTTTAGTATTTTTAGTTAAGTCTAAATGAGTTACAGTGCATGTTACAGCAAAAATACTGAAGGTTCAGTCCTCCTACCGTGATCCAGGTGATGCATCAGTGTCTTTGTCCATGGAGAGTGGGTTGGTCCTAAAGAAGCCTACGATATTTCACTTTATTGGACTCTTCTTTAATCCTCAGTGTTCGGTGTGTGAACCCCAAAGGTGCTCTCAACATCAACGTGGCCTGTTGTCAGTGGTGGAAAAAGTATTCACATTCTTTACTTGAGTAAAAGTACTAATACCACACTGTAAAAATACTCCATTTCAACTAACCCTAAGTAATGCATGGCGAATGGGAGAATGTACACCAAATATTAGCAAGCAAAAGCAGCAAATCTTCACATTTAAGAAGCAGGAAATGTAAAGTAACTAGTAAATCAATTGTAAAACTAATTTAGTGGAGTTAAAAGTACAACATTTGCTTCTAAAATGAAGTAGTAGTATAAAATGAAAATACTTGGCTAAAGTATTTACCTGAAATGTGTACTTAAGTACAGTACTTGAGTAAATGTACCTAGTTACTTTCCACTACTGCCTGTTGTACAACACTGTTAACTACATACAGATATTTTAGTTGTACGTGTTTCCTTATGAAGTGCTTGGAGGACTAGCAGCACATTAATGTGTGACGTCATCTAACTGAAAAACACGGCAATGGCGTTTATCCCACTTGACTACACCTGTCCATACCTGTTGAATTTTAGTTTTTGAATCTGCTTTAAAGAAAGAAAAAACATAAAATGCACCGAATAAAATACATTCAGACTGTTATAGCAAGGCTGCAGGCTAATTTAGCTTCACGTTTAGCTTGAACCATACAGTCTATGTAATTGACACAAAAAATAGCTTGAACTCACCAACTATTTTAACTCCTTGTTCAAAACTCAAATGGAAAAATAGAATCCACCAAGATGGGCAGATTGTGAACACAAAGTCTAGCACACAAAATGTTTGTTTGTTAATCCTCTAACTTGTTTTAACTTTATTTCTTCCCTTTTTTTCCTGTCTCTATCCAGCACGTGGCGTTACAGTTACACTGATTGGCTGTTACCATGGTGCTTCTTTTTCGTTTTCAAGTACAAACCATACATTTGCTATTAAATGTAATTGAACGTTGAGAGCTTTATCTAAATAAAACCTCTCTCCAACAAAGAGGCGCTGCTGGGAGTTGAACCCAGGATCTCCTGTTTACTAGACAGGCGCTTTACCGTTAAGCCACAGCACCCGCCCTGAGATTTTGTTCTTCCCAGTTACTGAGGTCAGTAGTTTCCTTTCATTCTTCACAGGCGCTTTACCGCCAAGCCACAGCATCACTTTATCAAATGTTGTTCTTCTCAGTTACTGGGCTCAGTAGTAGTGTTAATTTCGTTGACTAAAACTATGACGAAATATGTTCATCAACGACCTTTTTTTCCATGACTAAGACGAGACGATGACGAGACGGAACCGACGTCAGTAAACAATATATGTAACGAAATCAACATGCAATATCGTTGACGAAAACGTTGCCAAATCTCTCTTTACTTTCGTTGAAGAAAAAGGATGAGACGAAATATTATCAAAAATAACGTAACATCTCTGATAGTCAGTTTTTCTCCCAGCAGTTCCATTTCCGGTGCTGCGGTTGGGCAGCAGTTGTGTGTGTCTGTCTTGCGCGCGGCGGTACATTTGAATTAACGGGCCAGCGGCACACTGAACTGTCAGGAAGACTCGGATCTAACGAGCCTTATTTAACAGAAAATAAAATGGCAACAACAGGGCTTGGGAGCAGTGGTCGCGCCCCCCCGTCAGCGCGAGTGAGTGACGAGTTGTGTACAGACCCGACAGGTAATAATGGATTATGACGACTATTACGATCCTGTCCGTCAAAATGACAGACAACGAACAAGTCTAAAGCAGGGGTGTGGAACCTCCGGCCCCCGGGCCGTATACGGCCCGCGAGACAATTTGATACGGCCCTCGAGGTAATTTATAAACACACGCAAAAAAGAAATCTAGACCGCAAAATAATTAAACAAGCGAGTGCCTGTTTTTCCTGGCCAAGGTCAGGGTTCTTGAACACAACACGAGCCTAACGTGTCATCACGTGGTATATGTCTCGTCTGACAGGGGTGCAGTTCTGACTGAAGCACCAGAACACGGCTCTGGAACTTCAGATAAGGAGCCGTACACATGCCGCAGTTTTTGCGTGGCGTGGCTGTGTCTTTAGTTGTAAGCCCAGTGGCGATCTGTTCATCTGTCACACTGATCATACAGTCAATAACTGTGTTGTTATTAGCATCTGGTTAGGTAGCTATGCTAACGAAATAAGAAGCGTATTCTCCAACCAGTGAGGTAAAGGCACATCTTTATATGATCATTATAGTTATAAAAAAATAAGAGAATAAAGTAAACAGGTATAAAATACTATATCATATAGTATTTTATACCTGTTTACTTTATTCTCTTATTTTTTTATACTCTTTTATACTTTCTTACTGTCATATAGTCTATATGACAGTAAGAAAAAGTTGTTATTAATAAACAAGAATACAGTTTGAAAGGGGAGTGATTTGTCAAACATCCATAAAGAAAAAAAAAATCTGTTTACAGTTCTGTTTCATATGGGTGTTGAGAGATGTATCCGTAGATCTCCTAATGTTGCTCTCAAAGTGCACCAGATTGATGCTTTTAACTTCAACATTTAAAAAAAAATCTTCCCGGGGAAGCATGCCCCCGGACCCCCCTAGAGGAGGTTAGGTCCCCCCCCCCCCCCCCCACTTAAATCATGTTCACATGGATAGGAAACTAAATACATTTGCACACATCTTTGTGCTGGCTTTAGACTCTAAAGCCACCACTGCTTTGGAGAAAGAAACGAGGTGGTATTTGGGCCCATTTTCGCTACAATGAGGCGGAGAAGAAAAGCTAATGCATTGTTTTATCAGAAGGGAAGCAATGTGGCCATAAAACAGCTGGTAAAAACACCACAAACCTGACCAGATACTCTCTGCAAAGCTGCACTCTTAATCATTCAACCTGTGTTTTTCATCAATAAGGATAAGATATAATCTTATTGTGAAATAAGTTTGACTAGCCTAAATGACAAATTATTGGTTTTGGCTAGACTAGTTTGAATGAAATGTTCTATACAATCTGATGACTAAAAAATACTCAAATGTCAACAGTTTTCATTGACAAAAAGTAGACTAAAATAGTTAGTTTTCTTCGACTAAAATGCTCCGACTTTTAGTCGACTAAAACTTGACTAAATAAAAACAGGATGAAGGTGACTAAATATGACCAAAACTAACAAGGACATTTGACACAGGACTAAGACTAAATAAAAAATAGCTGACAGAATTAACACTGCTCAGTAGTTTCCTTTCATTCCTCCACAAAGAAAATATTTTCAGGCTGCAAAAAAACTCCCAAATCCACTCCTGTTCTTAACATTTGTCATCAAGGTATAGGATGTGTCATAGAGTGCTGATTCATTATATTTATACCTTTTTGAGATCTTGCACTTGCAGTTTTGGTGAGTAACTCTGATTATAAACCATATCAAATTGACTCTTTCTGGATAGTTTTGTAAATTTCTTTCAGTGCTGTAGAGATAATCTCTGCATCAAAGAGGCTCTCCTGTTTACGAGACAGGCGCTTTACCACTAATCCAAAGCGCCTCTTTGATTTTGTTACTACCTCCTCACTTTAACCTATTTTTGCCTCGTGTGAACGAACGGGCTATACGAAAGAGAAACGTAGCGGATACAACCCGTTTCGTTCCCGTGTAAAAAGCACCTTAAAGAAAGAGTACAGTAAATAAAAATGCTAAATCAACACCTAAGTACTAGTTTGACTGAACATTTTGTGAGTTCATTTAATAACTAATTGTATGTACTTGTAATGTTAATTAGCTTAATGGCTAATGTTATTTATTCACACACTATATTTATTATTGTTTGAATTTTTAAGATTATATAATTACCTAGGTTTTTATTTGCTGCCGGATTCCCAATCTTTTTGGGCAAAAAGCAACAGAGTTGATTCGATAAGTGAATAAGCTTAATATTATACACCGTGTCTCTACAACGTGTTACGGCTCTACTCTACTGGACTAGACTCACCATCTTTTGGTTTCCAAAAATAACATTTGTGTAACTAAGATGTCATCATCGTATACATTTATATAACGGGTCTATTTGGGGAAACGCCACGTCCTATTTGCTATTCCTGATTGGTCTTTTTCTAGGTTGAGAATTACATTGAGTCCCCTTGATAATATTATCTATGATTGAAGGGTGCTGTGGGGGGTAAATTAATTCTGGCGACTTTAAATTATGGTTAGGAGAATTTGAAATGTGGGTTACTCATATGGATTTCATTTATTTACATGATTGAATATTTAATTCCGCTTAGGAGTTGATGTATTGTGAAATTAAGGGTGTCCATTATCATCTGGCCGGGGACAACAGCTGGAAATTAGCAATGTTGGCTAAAGCTGCTCCATTTAATGTTTTTTGTGACAGTTGATCAATGGGGACTGTCCACGACACTATACACAAATAAACTAAACTGTCTTAGTTGTAAGCCTGCAATCAAAATGTAAAGAATACATCTTTTAGCCTTTAAAAAATATTCCTGTATATTTTCATAATTTTGCGAATCATTCTATTTCACGGAACATCAATTATGTAGTGAAAACAGCACTCCAGCTTTTCAGAAAATGCGTATGTTATTCTCATGGCCCAAGGCAGCAAAAATCATCTTCTGTGAAAATGAACCATTCCCTAGCTTCAAAGCTTCAGACCGGGAGTCAGACTCTAATCAGTGAAGAGAAAGCGATGTATAGCCTGGAGGGAAACCACTGACAGCGACGCTGGGACTCACTTTGCCGTCTCTTTACACTGTTTGTTTGAACTTTGAGATCCAATGATGCTTTGCTTCATGGTAATGTTTGAAAGTAGACATGCCTTAGTCAGAATATATCATGTTTCACTCTTTTGAGCTCCCCCCCCCCCCCCTTTTTGCCCATTCATCCATTATCCTCGCATTGAAGATTAGACAGTCTCTAATAAAATTGTGAATGTAATAAAAAGAAAAACTATAATACGATCAAAAAGAGGTTTCTGAGAATCCCGTACTAGACACTTTTTAATTTGTGGAGAAATGTATTATCAGAAAGACGCTTAGACAAAGAAGCAACTTAGACTTAACGCTTAACTGTAAAGTAATACAGTTACTTTTTTTGGTATCCTGTTTATTGAGTGTAATCTGTTACTGTTACTCCCTTAGCCTGGATCAAAAGACATCTGATACAAAAAAATAATGTCAGTGTAATTGTAAAGCTGAACCTCAAAGCGTAACTAAAGTTAAAGTCAGGCGTCTCATGGTGTTCACATCAAAGTGTTTTCGTCTCTAACGAGTCATCTTGTCAAGAGGATTGACCGGCAAATCACCCTGGAGACCGTTTCCTCTACACACACATGCACACACACACACACGCACACACACACACACACACACACTCTCTTTCTCTACTGAGATAACACAGTATTCACACACAGAGAGTGGGCTCTGGGCTCTCAGGGATAAACTGCACTGTGCTAAGCTGGGCTCCTCTATGCTCTTTTGAAGGGTATATAATGTGCAGTAGTTGAATAAATCATTCTTCTTCTCATACCTTTCTCTGTAAAGACTTTGCACTTGTTCAGTCAAACATATTATATTGCCTGTGTAAATGAGAGGCAGTCAGTGTGTATTTCTTGTGGAGTATATCTATCCTTGTGAGGGGCATTTTCAATGTTAAATGTCTTTTCATGACAGCTTGTTTTATACTGTTACAGTGTGGCATAAGGCAGGTAGCATATTTCAGAGGAAATGAACAGACTTGAATAAAAAAATATATGGAACTGGTACAGTGTTAGAAGAGTTGTGTTGTATAGACTATTGCATGCAATGTTAGTGTATTGTACAATGTTTCCATGCTAACTTATTCAAGCACTTGTAATGGTTACTAATATAAACACACTACAGGAAATACAACATATATAGCGAAGCCTTTAGCAGCAGAAGCTGGTGGGGACCAAAACAGAGCAAAAAAGGGAGTGATTATTTGACTTACATTCATCAGGAGTCAATAAACTTGACCTTAAATAATGTCCCAATGTTTAGTACAAATATACAATAATAGTATGTTGTTTGTATTACATGTTAATGCTTTATTTACAGTTTGTTTTTCTTCCTCAAAGTGCATATCATCCATTCAATAAAGGGTTGAGAAGCTAGTTTCATTGGTTTCTGGGATGCTGTTTGCAAATATAAGAATAATGGGTACACACAACAGTTGGTTATTTGACCATCAGGTACATGCTTTCAAAATCTCATGGTAAAATAAATGCAACAAGGAAAGACTGCGAGCAGACCTCTGTAGATACCATTGGCTTGCTGTGTAGAATTGATTTTCTGTGGAAATGTTGCTGCTGAGCACAGCATCACTCACAGTGTAGGCAGTGCATACAAAGTGTTGCATTGAGATCCATAGGTGACACAGGAAAGTCCTTGTCATGATGTATCCAGAAGCCTTAGGAGGCAAGATTTGCTCCATCAAAACAGCAAAACTACATAACACTGATTTAAAATAAATAAAACTGTTAGACATGGCTGCAACATCTGCGCCCTATTTAAACAAATTAGCCTGCGAGCTTGCTTATTTCCAGCAGATAAAGTACTCTGTCTGCAGGAGAGCAATGGTGCCGTGTGCAAAATGGACATTAACATCCACCACTTTGAATCATTCCTTGCCGATGAGATCTATTTTACGAAGGGGTTGACAGTGATTTGCCGCCGGTCAGGCAGTGAGAGCGAGCTGCAGGACGGAGAGGAGCACCTGGGCAGCAGATGGTCCATCAGCAGGTCTCTCTTTGTCCTCGCTGACAGGAAATGGATTGCTGAAGGCCAGACCTAATTACTCCAGAACCACACATATAAAGCAAACAGACACTCAAAGCCACATACAGTATGTCTGCATGCATACACACACACTCACACACTGTTGAGTCACCATACATACACACAGCAAAAACGCATGCATGCTTGCTGTACAGAACACACCTGGAGGGACCAACACACACACACACACACACACATTCTCGGCAGTGCACCGGCTGTCATATAGGCCACTCTCTTGCTTTCCTCTTTGCTTTTCCCAGAGTGCATTTCAGCACAAAGCTGTCAGATGGCTCTTTTTTTTCTCCAACTATTGTGCCCTGCCAGGCCTCCTCGCACACACACACATAAACACACACACACACACAAAGAGGATACATGTGGGTGAACCATATTTCATGCACAAACACACACAAACCTGCTAGACATTTTTTTTCACACATACTCAGATGTTCACAGACTTACAAGGTGCTTTTTTTCTGAACATCTGCGAACTCGCTCTCACATATACCCGCGCACACACACACACACACACACACACACACATAACCACTTCTCCTCGCTTTCAGCCGTGTATTACTTTCATCTTTTTATTCCAGCTCTCTTCCCTCTGCCTCTCTGTCGCTCTCTTTTACTCACACACACACACTCACACACAATAAACTAGCACACCAAACAGCGTCAGTAAAACATCTCACCAGTCGCTGTGTCTGACATCTCCATCATTTTTCTCTCTCTATAATCAGACAATCAGCTGCTGCTGTGAGAGAGGAATAATCACAGCAGAAAGGTCAGCTGATGGAGAGATGTTTTATGTTGAATAGATGTATAATCTTCTACAAACCCTGAGAACATTTACGTCCCGTTAAAGTTATTATTACTAAAAGGCAATTCCCATGAATAATGCTGATATATACTACCAGAAAGAAAAGTTACGACGCCATTGTGAGTCATAAAAATACATATTGTGGGTAGAATTAAGAGCGAATACTCAGAAATTCCAAGATTAAAGTCATAATTTGATGGGAAAAAAACCTGGATAATTTTTCTCATGATAAAGTATCAATATCGTGGACTTTCTCTGAGATTGAACTCACAAATTTGGAAGAAAAAGATAGCAAAGTGATATGGATTACATGAAAAACTCCACATTTTTAATTTATAATCTGAGAAAAAATCTAATTTCTTTAATAAAGATTATTTAAGCCCTAAGAGTTCATAAATATTCAGGCTTCTGTTCTTGCGAGGTTGATAGACACTTTTTTCGTGACACGCTTTAAAGGAGTGGTTTTTACAGTGCTTCACAATAATTTGTGCTCCTTTGGGTTCATTTTCTGTTTCACATCACTTATAAATATTACCTGTCAACTCCTCACTGAAGAAAGAAAGGAAGAGCAACTCATTTTAACTTCATAAACAGACAGAGAAAAACATCTTTGAAATGTCTTTTGAATTGACATCTTGAGACATTTAGGTCTTAACTTCATAAGACAACGCAGGTGGCAGCTGACTTACAGTATGAACTTTTACTTGCTATAAATAAACGTGTTTCCAAAATTATTGCAAGGCGTGCTGAGAGGCAGAGAGCCGAGGGAAACGGAGAGGAGGGAAGAGGAAGACTTCACTTTAAGACACTGTGCATATCAAGTCTGAGAAGATTAAGTGCAAGAGAAAAGAGGGATTGTTCAACAAGCTATTATGGCATCAAGCTTTTCCATTACTTAAGAAAGAGCATATCTAAATAATACCAAACAGAAAACATACTGACAACGATTCCATTAGATTTTCCATCTGTATGACTTCACAAGGAACAGAAGAAGACCCAGCAAAACAGAACAAAGGCAAATTCATTAAGGAAAACAATTGATGCCCTGAGTTTAAAGGGGCGGGACATCTCTATGTGGTCGACCAATCACAACAGAGCCGGCCAGCTAACCAATCAGAGCAGACTGGGCTCTGGTTTCAGACAGAGGGTGAAAAGACGCAGTATGAGAAAAATAAAGAGCTTTTTGAATATTAAAGCGTGGAGACATGTCCCAGTAGAGACACTACATACAAATATGAATCTGAAAATAAGTATGATAGGCCTCTTTAACAGGGAGTTTGAGACTCAAGTTTGCGTGCATTGGGCAGCATCTCATCTTTTCTCAGTTTGCGGATCTTTCAAGTTCTCTACCTGAAGAGCTCCCTTTAGGACATTTCATCTTGTTTTCTTAAATAGAAAGTCATCCTAGAAGGTACTTCATAGTATTTTCTCTACCTAAAAAGCACCTCGAAGTGCATTTATTTTACGTTTTTTTCACCGAAAAGACCCTAGAAGCTACTTTATCAGGTTTTATTTACATGGGAGGCATCAGTGACAGTGCAGCCTCCAGCTGAGAGTTTCCGCTGTGTCACCATTTCCTTTGCCAGCAGTCCCTGAACTGTGACAGGAGCCTTTTATCTTCTTACACCTTGGATTACATGGTTACACAGCTATATACTCTACATATATATATGTGTGTTGTGAGTGGGATGTAGGGGGGAAAAGCTGGAGGGTTGTCTGCCGTAGAAATTGTCAACAAGCCGAGGGTGAAATCTCAGCAGCTTAACACTTTCCTAGACAGATTCTCTCATCACTGACAGATCAAAATACAGCAGACTTACACCAAAATGGTAAAGGTGACGTTACATGTTATGGTCAGATTTATTTGTGGCATTTTACTATATGTATTGCATTTGAACCATAGGTTAAATACGACATTTCAGATCCAAAAGAGGTTGTGCACTTTATTGAAACTTGCAGAAACTCAAGTCCCGCCCCCTCAACTTATTAACGTGCACTGTCCCTGTTAAATAAATAAATACAATTAATGCATGTATATAGGTCCTGTGTGTGCATGTGTGTATTAAGCGCCTATGTGTGTAGTTGTAAAATAATACAAGAGAGAAGAACTCAAATTACCCTTGGAAAGTAATCTTAAAACACGACTTTATACAATGTAATGTCCGTGAAGGTTGTGACACCAATGTGATGTGTCTTTACATTGAAATGTCATGTTCAAAGGTCCCCTATTATTCTGTTTTTCATCAATATTTTATAGGTCTCAGATATATACAGAACATGTCTCTGAAGTGTTTGGTTCGAAATACCAAACAGATCATTGCAGCTTCCCATAATCCCCTCTGTTTCAGCCCTGTTCCCAAAGTGCTGATTCTCTGTCTGTTACTTTAGATGAAAATAAGGAGCCCCTCCCCACGCCCCTCAGAGATATTTGGTTAAAAAGAACACAATGGTGCTCTAGAGGAGATTCAGGTGATTAGGTGGGGGGGGGGGGTTACCTTGGTTGGTGATTGGCTAATGGTTACACAAGCCAAACAAATCGTTATGACATCATAAAGTGGCCAAAATCTGATCAGCTCATTTTCAGACAGGTTTTTATAGAAATGGATCAGGACAAAAAGAGAGAGAATCTTTGTTCCTGAAACTTTCAGAGTCTCTTTACACAGAGGGGACACATGTTGATGTAGAAGAGACATGAAGAAGAGGGGACACATGTTGATGTAGAGAAGACATGAACAAGTGGATTTTGCATAATAGTGACCTTTAAAAAGACAAAGTGCATTTAAGTATAACAGGAAAAAGCACTGGGCAAAAGTCGAAAGTGCAAATGATGACATAACTTAAGAAAATATCATACAACAGTTCACACAGGCTGAGTAGTACTCTTGGGATGAGTAAATGAAACTTGAATTGAACAATCAGTCAAGTGCCTCTTCCTTGAAGTGATTTTGTTGTCATTGTGTCACTATGACAATGATAAGGAGGAGGCTGATGTATGCTGAAAAAAACCACTGAGAACTCATTTTAATAGGCCTTGATGTGAAGCAGAGACAAAGTCAGTGGTTGAAAAAAAATAATAGTCACACTCAGACAAAAGACTGCCGACAACAAACACTGACACTCTTACACTAATCAGTTGCCGGAGTTTTAAAGCCAGTTTGGCCTGGAAAACCTAGAGATTCCCAACCCCTGCCAGAAGCAGCCTGCCAAAACACAATCCCATTAGTGTGACATCTCTAAAGTGCATTTGACTCATTGGCACAATACATCCCAAATGTCACGTCTCCTGGTGCTGTTGTAATAAGCCATTAGTTGCCAACTGGCTGCTGCACCTCGCGAGTGGCGCACAGTTTCAGCACCAGCTGTGCAGCATTACCGTCTGCAGCAATAACTGAGCTCCACCAGCAGGGGTGTAGCAAGCAATTATGGTCCCGCATGGAGCAGAGTGACATTTATCTCTTCTTAACACAATCATCATGGATGTTTTTCTTCACATCTCAAACACAAACTTTAGTTTAAACCTCTGTCAAAACTGGGGTTCCACAAAACTCAGGAAAGGAGGTTTTATTTTCCGTACAAGAAAAACCCTTTAGTGTGAGGAGAATATCATCCAAGATAAAGGGGCCCTATTGCTTTTTGGAGTGTTCCCTTTCCTGTAGTATTATATACGTTTTTGTGCATGTAAATGTTAAAATCCGTGTGTTCCCTCCAAAGGGAGTTTTTCTCCCACACACTCCCCCCCTACCTGTAACACCTCCGTTGGACTCCTTTGTTTACCTCTGTAATATAGTGACATCACTATGATACACTCGTGCTGCTATTGGCTAGCGCTATAGCACATTGTACGTGGACATCTCTAAGAGGTTGACCAATCACAACAGAGCCGGCCAGCTAACCAATCAGAGCAGACTAGACTCTGGTTTCAGACAGAGGGTGAAAAGAGGTGCTGCAGCACAGGCAGTATGAGGAAAAGAAAGAGCTTTTTGAACATTAAAGCATGGAGACATGTCACAGGAGAGACACTACATACTGATATACACATGAACATCAGCAGGAGAGGACTCTTTAAAGTAGAGACACTAGTACATACTGATATACACCTGAACATCAGCAGGAGAGGACTCTTTAAAGTAGAGACACTACATACTGATATACACCTGAACATCAGCAGGAGAGGACTCTTTAAAGTAGAGACACTACATACTGATATACACCTGAACATCAGCAGGAGAGGACTCTTTAAAGTAGAGACACTACATACTGATATCACCCTGGAGATTAGTATTAAAGGACCCCTTTAAACCAACAATTCTGTCTTTTTTCACAGTATGTTGCTATGTCAGAGGAGCCGGGGATTTATTGTTTTGCATGAGACAATAAAGCCTTTGAATCTTTGGATCTTGAATGCTTCGACAATCAAAACACTGAATCTCCAGCAGTTTCACCTCCACCTCCATCTTCTTGAGCGTCTCCTCCTGAGGACGCAGCAGCACTTGAGCAGTTTCCAGTAAACGGACCGTCTCGATCCGACGGCGGTCAGTTCGAGCCGGCTGCAGCGGACCGGAGGGCTGCCAACAACGGCCTGGAGGAAAGCCAAGCGTTGCCACGGTGACAGAGCTGCGAATAAAATCTCTTTGTATTGTTACCAAGGCAACCACTGTGGATAGGTGGGGAGAATGGATTGATGGAGAGAAAAGGAAAGAAAAGAGAAAGAAAGGGGAGAGTACAAATATCAGGATAAGGCGAGAGGAAGAAGAAGAGATTGTTGTTTGAGATGCAAAGATAAGAGGCTTCATTATTCCCTCCACCTCTGCCCTGTTTATTCTGGATGGTTCTCCAGTGCGTGGGAGAATTTACAGTTTGCTGTAACCTCATCCCAAACAAAGTTACTCAGCAGATTCCTTTGAGTCAGATAGAAGGAGGAGCACAAACAGGACACAATAAGTCAATCGCTGCCTTTCACAAATGTATGTCTCCAGGCTGGGTAGAGAGTTCTTCTAACTCGACATTTCTAAAGAGGCTTTATTATGGTTTTTGGGTTCTCCCTCTCCTTTCGTGTGTTATAGGTTTTTGTGAAAATCCCTCCAGATATTTACACCGCCCGAAACGCCTCCATTGGACTCCTTTGTTTACTTCAGGAACATACAGTAGTGACGTCACTATGTTACACTCGCGCTTCTATTGGCTAACGCTGTAACACATTGTACGTGATCGGCTAAGGGGCGTGACATCCCTTAGCGGTTGACCAATCACAACAGATCCCAAGAAGTGGGGCCTGGCAGACAGTGCTGCATGCGAGTGCGGTGACCCTGAACAGACTGCCGAACATATAATAACCACCTGCCCTTTATATAGACCACCCCCGGAAGCCAGCCTCTTCGACTTAGGACCAGAGATGCGGGCATGGCTACACGACACCGAGTTGGACCTCTGACATTACACGAAAGAAGAAGAAGAAGAGCCGGCCAGCTAACCAATCAGAGCAGACTGGGCTCTGGTTTCAGACAGAGGGTGAAAAGAGGTGCTGCAGCACAGGCAGCACAGAGGTGCTGCTGCACAGGCAGCACAGGCAGTATGAGATTAAAGCATGGAGACATGTCCCAGTAGAGACTCTGAATACTGATATGAACCTGAAAATGACATTTAGGGCCTCTTTAAAGCCCTTTGAGCTGCGTCCTCTGTATGAAAAGTGCTACACAAAAAAGCTTTTTTCTATATGTGCCTCTGTAAGTGTCTCCTCCCTCTCTATCATCTGTCTCTCCCTTGTCTCATTCCTCTGGAGCTTTCAAGAGTTATGAATTGTGACTTTATCGTGATAACTTTTGAACCGCATTCCCTCGGGGCATCAGTAATTCCCACTGCGTTTTGAATTGATTGCATAAAACTTAGGAGCAATAATAACACAGCTCAAGTGTTTCCTCTCAGCATTACTGCATTTTCATATGTTTGTAAGATGCAAAAATACTCTTTTAAGTGGCTCTGCTGCGGCTCTATCTACACTTTAATAAATATAAAGACTAATGTAGTCATTATACATTATTGCAAGGCCAAGTTCAAGTTGACAGACGGATTTGGCAGAAAGAGGATGAATGGCTTTATTTCACTGCTCTTGGTTACATTTGAGTTATATATGAAGATTTATGAAACCCTCCGTTTTTCAGGCTGGCTCGTTACTCAAAGCAACTGGAAATTTCTCATCATCATCGTCGCCCCCAATTCACACGCAGCTCCACACATCCTAATGTGCACGAGGCAGCGAGATTAGAGGGAAATTGAAACAAATCAAATCCGCCAAAATTGCACAAAGCTTGGAGGAAAAGAGGAAAGTTTTCTATCGCAAGCATCGCGTCTCGTCTCTTCTAATTGCCTGGAGACAATGAGCCACTTGGAGGACTTCAGCTCTGTGCAAACTCTTTGAAACCTCCCGTGGTGTGGCAAATCTGGTCAGCTTTTAACGTGCCCATGTGAAGTGTTTGCCTTTTTTTCTGTGCCGCCGAAATGACAGAAGAAATGAGCACAGCAGGAGAGAAGAGGAAGGAGAAAGCTGCGTGCGCCGCCTTTGTTTTAATTGATATTCCAGCCGAGGAGTCAGAATATTCAAATGTCAGTGAGCTCTGTTATCTCACCTGGGAGTCGGCAGAGATTAGGGGATAGGTGAACGCGAAGCGCCGGGAGGTCTCACTCTGCTAAAACTCCTCTTATGCAAACACACACAAACATATGCACATGTGCACTCATGCATACTCCCATCGCAAAAATGCAAATACACCCATTCCAGACAGGCAGTCCAACTCCCACTGCGACTTCTCCCTCACACAAACACCTTCTGCACACTCACTCGCTCTGTCACTCACACACTTCACCTCTGTGTTCTCATAGCATGTTTTGCTCGCAGGTGAGTGAAGGCTATTAGCTCAGCGCAGTCTCTCCTGCTGTCTGCCAGGCTCAAATACAAAGACGGATCACTGTTTCAAATCAATATCGCTGTGGTCGGATCCGGGCTGTTAAACGGAGAAAAGTGTGTCTTAAACCTCAGCTAATGCCTAATCCCATTAAGTTTTCCCTGCTCCCTCCCAAAAGTACAAGTGCTATCTGACTCTCTCTAAGGTATCCGTCTCACACACAGGAATAACCTTGCCAATTACACATTATTCCCTAAATGCAAGAACAACGGATTAATTCGTTTTTTTTGCCAAAATGATCTTGCTTTGGAGAACTAAAACTGCTCTAATCTAGACATATTCTGCAACACACACACCTTCTATACTTGTGAGGATACTGATTGACATATTGTTTTCCCAATAAACCTTATCCTAACATTAACTAAATGCCTAACCCCAACACTAAGCTAAAATACTTATAATAACTTTAACAATTAATCTGTAGACTCCTTTGTAAAATATTCCCTCAAACATCACATGTGAGTGACCCACTAGAAGAGTGTTGCAGTGTCTGTAGATAACCTATACCTATGTGATGCCAAGACTATTCTTGATATCATCAACGAAGAAAGGCCGGATAATAATCATGCATCAAAGAAGAACCTTTAGAAAGCGAACCTCAAACAGACAAAGCTACATCAAAAATGTGAAGGAGTCTAGAGTTGGATGTTGTAGCCCTCGTTGAGTTCGAGAAGGACAAACTTTAAATGTGTTTACAAACAGAAAACCATCAAATCTTACTTGTTGTGCCCTTGAAAAGCCTCAAGTATGCCTACTTTAAAGTCTTTCTAAAGGCGAGGAGAAAAGTGAGGTTAAGTGCCCTCACTTTCCGAAAAAGTACTTACTCTGAATGCGTAAAACTCAAATACACACACACACACACACACACACACAACACACACACACACACACACACACACACACACACTGACAAACACACGCGCGCAAATAAGCCAATAGAGGCCTAACTTCTGCTGCAGGCCATGTGAGCTGAACAGCGCCAGTTTTCCACTGAGACTTAATGGGAAATCAATTAAGTCAAAAAAAATAACATGCAAATGCATTAATACTTGCACAGCTACACACACAACACACACACACACACACATTTCAGACCTTCTTCTGATAAAGCTCTACAAGAATATACAGTTTAGTTCGTAGTTGACATCATTTGCTCGCGTTCCAACATGACTACAGGCAGAACAATCACAAGACAGAACACACATATATGCACAGACACTGGGTGTATTAACATATGCAAAAAGACAAGGAATGTTTAGAGGGCTCACTTTATGAAAGCATGCACATTTACATTCTACTACAAGTTATTAAATGAATGATATTGAGCTACAATACTACAGTGCAATTACATATATGTGTAGCAGAATAGGTGCTTTCTGCTTCTCTTACTGCATATTTTATCATGCAAAACACATTTTGAGCCCCAGAGGAAAGTCGTGCCAAATAATGAAGTTATGGGGGCGCTTGTGAAGTCATTTACTGCTATTTGGTATTTTGAGATGTAGTTCTAACACGACCAGAAAATGCAATTTGACACAACACTGGCTCCTTATCACCAGAGGTCAAAATGATTTACATTATGTACTGATGTACATTTTTATGTTTATGATAATGGTGTTTTTCTCTGTATTTCTCTCCCAAGGCAATATCCCCAATGAATAAATATTGAGTCAGAATCAACCTCCTTCATCTTCTATCCATTGTATTGTAGCCTTGCAGGACACATTACTAGCCATTACGACAATATTCACCAATGCTATCTCCACTATGCAGCAGATTCGATATTCCAACAAATGTGACTTGGATTTGTCTTATTTCATGCCACCAAATAAGACCAATCAAGAGCAGGTGGTTAGTGGGGATTGTATTTCTTATGATTAAAAGGTGTGAGGACTGCAGCACCCTTTTGGTTACCAGGTGGCAGCTCCAAATTACCTCCTGCCATGACAGCTGCGACAAGTTATACAAGAATCTGAAAGAGAAGAAAAAACATGTCTGTGACATTCCACACCGAGTCTGACAGAGAGAAATGTCCGAGTTCAGAATGTGAATCCATTGTTGGGCTGTTTTAATGAGCTTTGCCAGCCGCCCGGGGTAAAAGAGCAGTTGGATCCAGTGATAATGAGAAGCGTAATGCCACTTCATGCCCTCCGTCATAAGACCTGAGAGTTGGCTTCACTCGAAATTAAAGTTAAAACAAAGTCCTACACTTGGAACCGTTGCATCGACAAGAGTTGCAAAAACACTGGATTTGTCGGGTATTTTTGTGATGCAACAGCTCGTTTTGATGATTTTACTTCCAAGTTTTTTCTTACCAGTCATCCTCAGGCTAAGTTATTTGATACAATCTTTCTTATATTTCATCACCGTCATCATGGCCAATTTTATCCTATGAACAAAGAATTCAAATAGATCCTCTACATGTTTTTGAGTTTGAACGCAGGCCTCTTGTCCCTCCCAGTCAGTCATTACTCAACTAATAACTATAACTAATCGACTGATGAAAGAGACTTTCCCCTGTGTCGAGAATCAACTGTCCTTTCTGATGCGAGAGTATATTTAAACTATCATCAAAGATGTATGCCCTTTGTAACCCATGCTGTTGTGTGCTGTGAATTTAATTGAATGACACATCCGCAGAGATTACACACAGAAGCATTGATGCTGTCACGGATGCTGTCATGTGAGGAAGTTGGACCCAAATGCAAAACAGAAAGGAACGCAGGTAAGAACAAAAGGCGAGCTTTGTTAAGGGAAAGCTGGTTCAAAAATGTTAATCAAAGGTAATAAAAAAGTATAATCAGGTGATGCAGGGAACACCAGCAGCAACTCTAAAGGGAGAACATGGACGAGTAGAACCACAACATTGGAAATATTGACAACCGACTGACGGAAAACACTGGGAAGATAGGCAAATGTACACAGAACTATTTATATTGGCAAGACACACTGGAGAGGGCTGACAAAACACAAGAGGCGCTTTCACACCGGAGTACTTTTCCCAGGAATAGTTCCGATAGTTCCTGGGATTTTGTGTTCACACCAAAAAGATCTGGAACTAGAACTTTTTTTTTGCGAACCTTTTCACCCCTTTTCAGGTTCCAATTTCTGATTGGCTGGGCGAATTGCAAACCGCGCCCCGTAAAAACTCTGAAAAGTTTTTGTGAAGCCGCCATTTTCTTAGCTCGCATTAGCATTATTAGCATTAGCATTAGCCCAGCGCACCGACGGAGAGAGACTAACTTGACAATCAAGTTAAACAAAAGAAAACATGGGAGCGGTGGAGATGAGGAGGTGTCGGCGTGCTGGCGATTTACTCGGAAGGCTTCAGTAGAAGCTGCTGGGAGTCCCAGCAGCTTCTACTGAAGCCAGTCCCCAACTCAGAAGGCAGAAAAGTGACACACAAAAAATGGTTTCTACTAAAACAAACTCAAAAATCATTTACTTGGTTTGATTAGTGGAGAATTAGCTTTTGGTTCATGTATTTCACACTGCCAATCTAAGTGAATCACGGCTTGTAACCAACAATAACAAGGATAAGCAAAGAGCATGTCTTCTGAACACATATTTAATGGCTGAATGGCCAAATTAGAGGTTTTGATGAAGGGGTGAAAGAAAGCATGATTGACTGCACTCTTTGCTCCAATTAAGGATTAAATGTCACCATGCTCATTATCATTCTTGGTATAATGTAAATGGAGTGGTCTTTAATGGTCAAAAGGAAGATTTAATTTTAGCAAAGCAAAGGCAGACAGATTTTATTTCAATATTTTTATTCAAGTGGAGTGTCATAAAAGGTAGAAGATCTTCAGAACAAAGAGCAAAAAAAGGCAACAATTCACTGTATGAAATAAGTTGAATTAGTTCTAGAAAGCAGACGGGTAATGAGGTCAGGTGAGAGGCAGGTGTGAAGGCTCAGTGGTGGATATTGGATAGGTAAGGAAATGAAATATGCTAAATATAGGAAATGGATGCAGGAGAAGGGAAGGATGGAGCAGATTTCACCACGACAGGTGACCATGCATGAGGTCCAGACTGCATTTTCTCCTCAGCTCTCCAATTATGAGGAAGTGCCGGCCAATAAACATGTCAACCTCTCTGCCCTCAGAGCAGGAACGTTATGCATTTTGCAACTCAAAACAAACTGCACTACCGTTTTTATGGAAGAGCATACTGGCTGTAATTTGGTGCCACCTGAGCTAGAAAAAAGAGCAAATGATTATATAGATGAAAATGCCCTCATTAACTCAGCTCACTCGTGTTATCAGCCACACACACACACACACACACACACACACACACACACACACACACACACACACACACACACACACACAGCCCCTCACTGCTTCCTGCTCTGGGCGAGGAGCCAGTGCTCGCAGATGGCATTAGTGGAAGATGAAGTGAAATGTGAATGCCTGTTAGTAACCCTAACTGCTTTCCGATGAGCCGTGTAAAAGACTTGTTGACTTAAAGCAAAAAGAGCTACAGGTGCACTGTGTTACAAAAGAGAGCATGTCCTGTCTGTATTATCGATTCGTAAAATAATGTTGTATTGCAAGAACAAACAATTTGAAAAAGACGATCCTGGGAAAACCTTTATTTCTACTTGTTTAAAGGGACCCTATTCTGCTCATCCTCAGGTTCATATCAGTATGTAGTGTCTCTACTCTGACATGTCTCCATGCTTTAATGTTCAAAAAGTTCTTTATTTTTTTCATGCCTGTGCTGCAGCACCTCTTTTCGCCCTCTGTCTGAAACCAGAGCCCAGTCTGCTCTGATTGGTTAGCTGGCCGGCTCTGTTGTGATTGGTCAACCACTTAGAGATGTCCCGCCCCTTTTCCTATCACGTACAATGTATTGGAGCGCTAGCCAATAGCAGCATGAGTGTTACATAACGTCACCATGTTACAGAAGTAAAGAAAGGAGTCCAATGGAGGCGTTTCAGATGGGGGGGGGATGGATGTGGGAGAGAAACCCCCTCTGGGAGGAACACAGGGATTTTTCTTTTGACCACAAAAATCCATACAACACACTGCACGAAAGGGAAACCCCCAAAACTCATAATAGGGCCTCTTTAAGTTGGAAAAAACAAGAATATAACACAATCTGCATCATCCAAAAAGGTACTCCAAGTTTGCATTAATGTTGACAATTACATCAATGTAAATTACTGCCAGTCTTATTCTATTTCAGAGCAACGAGGTTTACATCTCAGTGATAGACATAGGGTTCAAAAGTGATCATGCGCTCATAAACATGACGGATGATTCATTTCTGTATTTTGTTTGCAATGAGGCCAGAGTGAGGAGTATAGTATTTTTGAGATGTTTGTACACTGTTGTGAAAAGTGAGTCAAGGCAATTGGAGATCACTGTGACTGCCAGGCAGAACGGCTAATCAGCGCGAGGCGGTCCTTGCAGAGAGAAGTGGGCTGTTTGTGCCTCCCCTGATTGGCTACTTCTCTTCTTTTTTTCCCCTTCCAGCTCTGCCTTGTTTATGCCCAATTATGCGTGACTGCGTGGGTGAATTTACAGTTTGCTGTAACCTCATCCAAAACAAAGTTACTCAGCAGAATACTGAATCATGAGGATGCAGCAGCAGTGCATCTTTTAAGCTCAAACAGAAACAGTGTGAGTCTGTCTCTCGCGATTACAGGCAGGAAGATAATATGAGATGTTTGTTGATGTGATATACAAGTCCTGGTTCAATTTGTTTACATTGAAAGGATTTGTATGCATCCAAATCCTCGTAGCATCTCATCGATTTCCAATAACAGAGGCCTAGTACAGCAAATGTGCCTCAAATTACTACTTCTGCTCCGATACACACATCTGTAGCTATGGCGACACACACACCTGGATAATTTCAGGTGCTAGGCAATAAAAAAAACAGGTTGAAAAGACGTTAGATAATAGTAAGGCAGGTGGGTTTCTGAGCCAATCAAGATGGCCAGCACATGCTCACATCACAGTGCATGAACAGTGAACATCCAATTAGATTACTCATTCCTAATCATAGGCTATTTCCTACTCCAACCTCTTCAGATGATTAGATTTTAAGAGACATTAACCTTATTGAAAAGCTAGTAAAAAAATATATTTTTCTCCTTTATGTTGGAATGTTGGTTGATCCCTTGAAACACTGAGGGTCTGAAGGTGATGGGCCAACAGAGAGATAAGTTTACTTGGAGGAAAATTCAGCTGAAATGTTAAACTTTTGACCAAGAGAAGTTCTTCTACTCAAATGTCCTGCTGGCTCTCCACAGCTTTGTCCAGCCGGGCGAACACCATAAGATCCATCAGCCTGTCTAAACGTTGTTTCTGGTATGCTACAGAGGCATCTTTCAAAAAAAAGTTTCTACTTTCACACTAGCAGCATTCTCCAAGTCTGAAAAGTAAAGCCAATGCAAAAGTCCCTTGTGCAGTCTTTATAATAGCAAGCAAGGCTAACCTCCACTGGTTGCAAAAATAAGTAAGATTGTATAGAAGTCTATGAGAAACTTAGAACATATTTCTCACATAGAACATGTTTCTCTCACTAAATCACTAGATTTATTCATCTCAGTAAACATTTTCTTGATGCTTTTATGTTCTCAATCACTAGTATCAAGTCTACTTTAAAACATGATCCCACTGAGAGAAGAATAGACAATAATGCGGCCTATGCTTTAAGGCGGGGCTACCTTGTGATTGGCTGGTTGCTTCTGTGGCGTTATCCGGTAATGGCATGATCCCAGGATGTTGACTTTTCAACTCAAGTGTATATTCAAGTTAATTGTAATTTTGCCCTCTTAAAAGGTTAAATTGTCCCTTCAGCTTCAGCCTTTCATGTCACTCAAGGCCTTAAAACAGTAGTCCACAAACTAAAAGGAAACGTAATGGTGGCTATTTCCACTTCTTTGATAAAGTCTATGCTTTCACATGCTATCATACAAAAAAATATTGTCAAGTTGCAGAATCTGAAGGTATTGGAAGCGTTCTGGTTTCTGCTCCAATTACATTTGAGCTAGTACTGGTTCAATTCTGGTATGTATGGTGAACCAACAAAGCAGAAAACATTTACCAAAAAGAGAACACTGGCTAGACATTTGGTAATGATTTGGCTTTTAATTGGATTTTTTTTTAAACTTATAAACAGGCTACTTGTGAAACAATCCAGTCATAGATGTCTCTCAACTCTAGTCCATGCAAACCAATACATTCACACTTTCCTCCGATGCCTCAAATTCACCTCAGTGGACGTGTGTGCACTGTGGGAGGAATGTGGGTTGACTCACATTTACACATTGATTTATACAGGAACACAAAGCTGTTGTTAATACACGATGACTGTTTCATTTGCATGTTACATTCATCACATGCACCTTATTTGCACATACTGAATTATAGCCTAACAAAGCTGTCTGTGCGCATTTACATTTGCGTCATTCTCCTCATCTGCACATCTCAAAAAGCAATCAACATTTAACACAGAAAGGCATCAGTATTAACCAAGTCAACTGAATGAGATTACTCTGCATCTTGTCACACTTTTACAGCCAAATGCCTTAATAAGGACTGGATTTATTCTGAGTAATTAGCACACACACACACACACACACACACACACACACACACACACACACACACACACACACACACACCTAGAAATTAGTGTAAGTCTTCAAAAGCATTACATCTGCTCTACAGTGACAGATTATCTCTCCTTTTTTAGAGTACAGATTTATGAATTACAGCCAATAACGCTTTGATAGATGGGAAGAAAATAACAGACCCATTTTCAAGGCGGTGAAAAACAGCAGCATATGTCAGTGTCATGGTGCATTTTGTAATTTCTTAGCTGTGAAAATGGGGAGGAGAACATATTTGTTGGGTGTTGTCTTATGGGCCTGTTAAATCCCCTATAGAAAGGCTTGTAAAGGAGGTTTCGAATTCATTAAACTGAAATGTGGAGAAAACTTGTGTCATGCCAAGTATGCAGATATGCATATTGGTTATACACATTAGAATTCATCTCTATAAAGAGATTATATCTGCATATGAGACAAAAAAAGCTTTAGCAATTGGTAAAGATGTTGGTATCTGTGTGTTTTGTGTTTGTAGTCAGCAGCTGTCAGTGGAAGGAAAAATCACGTGTATGCTGGCTTTGCATGCATGCAGGTAAGCCTTCCCTGTAAAAGGAAAAAAGGTAGGAAAAATCCCAAATTACGTTAAATAACAAATGGAAAATACCAATTCTGTTAGGTACTTTTAGTTCATGAGCTTTGGTGCCACATTACAAAGCTCTATCCATTAAGAGGTGTTGATGTTTTTACATTTTGTGTTGTACATTTCTTGCTTTTTAGAAAGGCACTGTCCTGTGCCTTCTACTTTTTTGTGGTTTATATGTCATTTATCAGTGGCGTTTTCTCCTGGAGGCCAAGGGAAGCCTGTTTTTTCGGACTGTAGTTATCATTTTAATAAATATAAAAAACACTTCGTTTTGTTTCGGTAATTATTCTGTGCTATGTGTTGCTGCCATCTCTCCCCCATTCTCATTGAGTATTTTACAAAGAGCGAAATAGCGCCCCTCTAGATGTTATGGTGAAACAGTATATTGCACTCACTATTGCGAGAGGAGGCTAGCCGAAATTGGCTTCCCTTGGTGAAAAGAAATTGATGGATTGACCAATCAGATGAGGCTACCGTCATGCCCCTGCCAACCTGTGATTAGTCAGGGCCACCCACCCTCTGGCTTCCCTTGGCATGGCCCTGACTAACAACTTCGTACTGTCATCACCGCTGTTAGCAAGTAGCAACATTAGCAAGTGCAGTTATGGAGGGTGGAGATTCTAGAGTATTTAGTAAAACATAATTTTAAGAAACTTTCGCTACTTTGTTACTTTTGGACTAAGGACTGAGATAATTACAGAGACGAGGACTGCTGCTGCACTTGCCGTGTGTGAGAGGGAAGGGAAGAGAAGGTGGACTATCGCATGCAATGTTTCTGCACTACGACTTTTGAAGTCATGTGTTTCATACACGTAGCCGACTGATACTTTGATGTGAACGTAAAACTTTAAAAGTCTCCTGATTTAGTTTGCGAATGAATGCTTATTTTTTATTCATTACCGAATCTGCACTGCGCATTAAGCGGCTGGTTATGCATTTGGGTGGGGGGTTGGCTGCAGCAATTAATAAGAAAATGCATAAATGAATAAGACGAGAGAGTTTCGGCTGGAGAGTGCGTGCGGACCTGTCGGTTAGATAACAGGCGTGTGAGAGTCCTGCATCTGTATGATACAAATGTGTGTAAAATTATACCGGGCACTCTAATAACTCATCTGGTTACGTTATTACATTGACGTAACAAAAAAAGGACATCGATTATTGGCTTCCTCAAATGTTTACCCCACGCCACGCTACTGTCATTTATTTGTCTTTTTTTTATGTTTCTTTAATGTACACACTTCTACTGCACAGTCCATTACAGTTCAGGAAGTAATCTCTCTTGAAACAGATTATTTTAGCCAACATAAAAAGTGCATCAAAAGCAACAACAACTTAAACTCAAGGTTAAAGAGAATCATAGTGAAGTTTAAAAAGGGATTCCTTGTCACCAACCCCATGGTTATTCCAACAAGTGGATAGGCTTCACTGTCACAGACTATCAGAAGTGCTCCTGATCAGTCTTCCGCACGTAACTCTTTGATACGATAGATGTGACACGAGAAAGAAAAGAGGGTTTTTCATAAGCCAGTGCAGGTCAAACACACGGCTGAATGGTGATGAATCACGATGTGATGAGGATGACATGAGCGACTTCAAAGGCACCAAGAGAAATCACATTTACTTTCTGACAGCATGTTAACACACCGCTGCGATGTGCATCATGCAGGAATGGCTGAACATGAATTAGCACACAGAACACACACCAAAAAGCTAACAGACAGGCAAGAATACTCATCAATCTTCCTTCAGTGCTATATTCTCCCTTTCCATCTTGTCTTTTCTTTCTCTCTTCTGCTTTCACATACAAACAGACAGCCAATTGAATGTGACAGCAAATCCTAAGAGGGTTGTTGGTGGGTTATCACGTTAACCTGTGAAATGTAACCCACCTGACACCAGCAGGTTGGCTGTGACACCTACAGCAGACACGGTTGAATCACTCCGGCAGAGACCGGAGGCTAAATACAGTAGCTTCCTTTTCAGCAGAGGTATTTTCACATTTTTTCTGAGTAGTTCAGGAAAGCTGAGTAAATGTAATCAGAGTTTATCTGATCTGACACAAGACTGTAGACAACTCCATCATCGTCGTAAAAAATGTAGTCCACCATGTTTTAAAGGTTCTGTGGTTAAATCTAGTGACTGCTAGCTTATGAGTGAAGTTGGCTAACAGACTAGTTAGCTAACCTGCTTGTGCTAGTTCACTCTCAGATCTTCTTTCTATTTTCTCATTGCTCTGAGTTCCTCCAACATTTGCAACTACTAGTCATAATAACTTGACTTCAAAAAGATATTCAGGATTTTAGGTTACAGATATCCTTGCACATAAAAACATGGAGTTTGCCTTGTTTTAAAGGCTCTTTGGTTAGAAACTAGTGACTGCTTGATTGTTACCTAGATGGCTAACACGCTAGTCAGCTAACATGCTAATGCTAATCAGTCACTCACAAGCTTCTCTCTATTATCTCATTGCTCTGGAGTTTAGCCAAAATGTGGTACAACTGTAAAAAGTAGTCCTGATATCTTGAAAGAGATCTTTAGGATTAAGGTAGACAATCTTGCACAATTGGATTTTGTCATTTTTTAAAGGCTCTGTGGTTTAAAACTAGTACTTGCTAGCTTCTTCAAGTTGGTTAACATGCTAGTCAGCTAGCATGCTAGTGCTAGTCAGTCACTCACAAAGCTTCTTTCTGTTTTCTCTATGCTCTGCCGTTTAGCCTGAATAAGCAACTACTGTAAAAAAGTAGTCCTGATATCATGAAATAGATCTTCAGGATATTAAGTTGCAGCCATATTGCACTGTTTAACATCTTAAAATCACTCTAACATTTACAGTAGGCTACATCTCTTCCTTGCAGTTATATTTAGACCAAAGGGGATAAGAGTTTTTAAACCTGGATTTAGATTCTCAAAAACATAAAGACGTGCTTTGTGAAAGATATGCAGCATATTGCAAAACACTCCTCTTGCAGCAAAACATTGTATCAGTGAAAATGAGATTGCAGTCAATTAATGCAGTGTGATGAGGATCTGTAGCTCGAGGCAGCCGTTCTGAGACGGAGACGCCCGCCAGGCTCCGTTTATTGAGAGCTCAAGAATCAACCCCGAAACCATAACCAATCAGTCAAGGTTCTCATTTCAGCTGTTAAAATCCATCTGCAAGTCTACAGCAGTTCAACTGACACCAACAAAGCAAATTCATGATGAAATGGAGAGCAACCACTGGGGCGCTGTGTTATTGCTGTCAGCCCCTTCTTCCACACAATGAGGGAGTTGTAGCTCACTGAGTTTCACAAACATCACTCACTGGTCTTCAGTCACTGATGGCAAGCTTTGATCTGCAGGATAAAGGTGACTTTGAGGCAGCATCTGCATGTAAACCATCGCTTGATAACACGATGATGACATGAAAATGTAATGATGGAGACAGATATAAAGATCCGGAGGAGGAAGATATGGAGGATCAGAGAGAGATAAGTTTGCCGTTGATAAAATCGATTCTGACGGCGATAATGAAGCGGATTTAGAGAAAAAGTGGGTATGTGAGCTTTGGATCGTGATTGTGATCCTGATGATGTTGCTGAAAGAAATTACATGAATTCCTATAGATCAAAAATGGAGAAAGTTTTATTTTCTGTTGTCCTTGTTTTGTTTTTTAAGTTAACGGGCATATTTCAACGTAAATGTCCCCTCTGTGGGACTAATAAAGGTATTCTGATTCTGATTCTAATATTGCTTGGTTGAAAATGGTTTACTCAGGTAATGAATCAAGTGATGAGTTCTTCCATTAACCCTTTGAATGAAGCTAAAATCAAGAGAAAAGATTATTTGTTACATTATAATATTATTGGGTTAGTTAAAATCTGACAGAGGAATGTATGGTCGCCAACAGGTGCTAACGCTTTACAACGGCCGAAAAACAACGGCAAATACAAAAACACAAATGTGCCTAAACACATGCTTATGAAGAAACGTCTCTAAACTTGACTAAACGGAGGGTTAACTAAAAGTGCGGCATAAACACTGCAAATAGAAAACGCTACAAGAAACTCAAAACACAATGGAAAAGGGGACACTAAAAGGCGAGGCACACTCTGCTGACCGTAGGAGTTAAATCCTCCAAAATATAAGGACAACTTAAGACTTTACCTCTGATCTGTAATAACCTTAACTTTCGTTCTTTGGTTAGTATTCTGTCTCCATAACCTTGCTGTGAAACCCTCCCTAATCTCGTCTCTCTGCATGTGAGGTAATAACGGCTGGTCGTGATATGCAAAGGCTCACCTGGCTTTAACTGATAAAGCTACACATATTGTCTTGTAATCTTCACAAATCAATATGTGCATTGTGGCGCTGTGAAATCATTCACGCGGTGCATGAAATGGCTCTTCTGTGATGGTCATAGTTTGGAAGCAAAAAACACAAAAGATTGCATAATTTTTTTCGCTGGAATTTCCCCTCCCTCTGTGTGCATCGAGAAGGCAGGGGGTATTAGACTGGGGATCACAGGTGTTTGAGAGATAGACATGGCTCTTTCTATGCACTTCACACACTTGCCCATGCACAGATATATTAATCTACAGCCAAGGGCAACAGCTGGACTCCATTCCCATTCCAGGAAAGCGTTGGCTTTGGAGAGCCATGTGGCATTTTCATATGCATATGTAAACATGCACTCAAGGCACAATGCTGGTAAATTGTATCTGCTATCTGCATCAACTGTGGCTCAGAGACATGTAGCCGCAATGGATGGAGCTCTGTGTAAATATGCCAACATCCCCTCCCTCATTCTGTTTGAAATTGCAGGTCGACTGTTTGTTTTTGATATTGCAATTTGCCTCGACGATGCTATCTGAACCAGGGGACAGTTATCAGTAATGATGTCGTGTGTGTGTGCATGTGATGTTCTTTTATGTGCATTTGTAGATATTTATGACTGTATTGCCCTCTGTTAGAGTTGAATGTCATGACTGATAAAAAAAACATGGGCTCCAAGATAAACGAGTTGAAAAGAATGCAAAATATAATGGCATGTTCCCAAGTGCATGTTCACACGTAATAAACACGTTAAACACTACTTTCATGTTGGCCTTGGAGCATTGGAGCAACATGATACTGATCAAAGTACAACATGTATCTTGTTCCCTGATCCTGCTGAAAAATGAACAAAAACCCCGTAATAATTCTGGATTATTGCAGAGTTAGATGTGTTCCCTGTGGGATACTCACATGGGAGGATCTGTTGTTTCCACATTACTGTATGTAATAGACACATACAGACAAACACGATGGCAGACTGGATGCCAATCTCTCCATCACAGCTTTGATGTTTGTTGCGAGGCAGGACTCCCGCAGGACGCCCAGCGCTCCGCATTACTGGCAATATTACACACAGAATTATTATTTAGATTTCCTCAGGGGCAAAAAGGAAAAGCAGGAAACTGGTGGATGTGTGCGTATACTGTATGAGTTGGATTGGATTTGTGATTGTTTGCACATGAATAAAGTGTGTTAGCGTGTACTCAGAGACATATGGAACGATGGAGAGGCATGAGATTCAGAAGAGATCCTCTGCAGGAAACAACACCAGACACGCCCACACACACATAATGCAAACGGCTGCAGGGGACGTACATATGGAGAATCGCTCGGTCCCTCTGGGATCCATGCATAGACGGTGACAGACGAACATAAAGACGCACTGTGCACAGCCCGACATGCAATAAGTCTTTCAAATGCTCCGATGCAATGTGCAGCACGAGGAGTAAGAAGACGCCAAAGAAAATGAATAACTTGGAAAGCAACACCGAGTTTGTAAGTTTGTTTGTGAGCCAAGAAACAAACTTTAGAAAGGTCAGAGATTAGCACACTGCAGCTCATGTTCTGGGTCCAAATCAGATGGATGCAAGAATTCTGGATTCCTCTACAAACTTATAATGATATACAGAAAAATAGAAGCTCCTGGAGGTCAAAATACAACGAAAAAGGTACCCAATGTAGTTTGGAGAGTCAAACACCTGTTTTTTCCCATTGTATGTGAATTTGCATTTTATTTTCTCTAGAGCAGGGGTGTCAAACTCAATTTCAACTCGGGCCACATTAGCATCATGGTTGCACTCAAAGGGCCAGTTTTATATATAAGACTATATAAGAATAAATATTTAATATATATAAAATAATGTATTATATAACATTATTGCCTCTGCATTGGATTATTATGGGATAGGGTAATAACTTCATAATTAAGTACGTCTGAAAGCAGAAGTCTAGGGCAAACAATTGCAAGTCTCTTCAGTGCGCATGTCACAAAATGATTTAAAAAGAAAAAGCCAAATTCTGGAAAAAACAAAAAAAAATAAGTGACATTTTGAAAAAAAAGTAACATTTTGAAAAAAAAATGTCAAATTCCGAGAAAAAAGTCTAATTTGAGATGCATTGTGGGACATGTAGTTTATGGGCAATGTGCTTCTGTAAAGCGGCATGTAACCGTATGATAAACATATTATATTCTTTGCGAGCTCTTGTGGGGCCACATGAAATGAAGCCCCCGGGCCTTGAGTTTGACACCCCTGCTCTATAGAATATCACATAGAACATATATAGTGACAATGAAAGCTGATATAACCTGGATGTCTTTTTTCTAACTGCTTTTATGGGGTTTTAAATTAAAAGTATATATCTGCAAAATAGGAGAGTATTTCAGGAAATGTTAAGAAGATATTTAAACAAAACAAAAAAACAGATTCGTTTTTTAACAGCCGAATTATCACACAGACTTATGAGGAAAAAGCAGCTTTAAATGCCCTTTAAATTCCAGTCCTTTCTACACTTCGAATAAATCCTTCATTATAAACACAGTAACTTTTCTGTATGTATCTAAGTGCCATTTCACACATTTATGTTGCCTACATTACATGCAACAGTATTTCCAGGAGAAGCTGTTAGTACTATAACATCAAACTTCTGAATGCCAGAGTGCAGCAGGTCACATGCAGGCAGTTATCTAGTCTGGGAGAAACAAAGGAAGCGCTGCTCAGTGATGAGATCTGTCACAGTGATGTATGGCTCTATAAAGACTGAACCTGAGACGCTGGAGAAGATATGTTTCATGATGGTGCCGAGGATAAGGTTCTGGTTGGAAAACTTCAATGATTAAAGCGGACCAAAGGTTTTCTGGAATTACATTTGAGTCGTCCCTAAACACCATATGGGTGATTTTCAAGAGTGTGGTGGCGGGCGGTTGTTGGTGAACATGTCGGCTATTTACACATCCAGAAGATATGAAGGAGCATCCATTTGGAGACCATTCAACTCAACACTGAAAATGTACTGGATATTCCTTTTAGTTTCATAAATGTTCAGTTCAGTTCAACACTGAGGGCCTCTAAACCCGTCCGAATAAGAAAGAACAAACCAGGTAATTCCATCTGCATCTCCAAGGGCGAAATGCATCCCTAACTATTGCGAAGTTGGCCCTCTTTCGAAGCAAATAAGCCTCATTGCAAAAACATTTACATGCACAAAAACATCAGATTACAGGAAAGAGAAACTTAAAAGCATAACAGGGCCTCTTTAACTGAGACTAAAATGGTTTTGCACAGGTTGCCAGGTACAACAGTTCTTGCTATACTTGATGACATCTAGAATGAAATTGAGCCCGCCACCCAAAGATGCCACCAATGGCTTTGTTAAACTGCTTTCAACACTCCAGGATCTTGTGTCCGGCTCCTTACAGACACTTTTCGCTATCAAAACTATTTACCATCAGGGTATGTGGGATTCGTAGCAGCCATCACTTGTACAGCAGTGAGATACATGAGAATTCCCCAAAACAGACACACACAGAAATGTCCTTTTAAAAAAAAGGTTTAACAGGTAATCCTTGTGTGAATATCTGTTAAAATGTATGTGGTAAATCAGTAGTTAATCAGTCACCAAAGTAGAATTAATGAAACAGGCTGAGGCAGAGTCGGCAAAGCAGAAAAGTTCATTATAAAACAGCATTAGAAAAATACTTTTGAATACATTACATATTTCCAATTTCCAAATTAACAACTCCAAAAATAAACAAGTTAATGAGCTGCAGAGTGAATGAATAACACAAATGTACACAGTGCTGTGTGTACTTCAGAAGTGCAATTAAATTAGCGTGGACCGAAGCTGTAAGACCCTAATTAACCCTCGGTTAATTACATACACAGATGTTAAACCCAAGAATTATCATTTCTATCGGCCTGATCAAACAATAAAAACTACAAGGTGATAAATCTCTTAATCCAAGACACTGACAACAGTTAAAACAAACAAAGCATCTGTGATATTTAAATGTAATTAATCGATGACAGAAAGAGAGGTAATGTTCTCTTCACTTGACCTCGACTTTATACTTCTGAACAAATGAATGAAGTCTTTCATTTAGCTCACTGGGCAGAGAGAAAATGCAATCTAGCTTTATGAACTTCATTATGCAGAATTCGATTTGCATTAACATTATGAACGTGTTTGCGAAAGCTTTCCGTGTGTGCAGAGTGGATTAAAGCAGAGTGAATTCACTGCACAGCTCTGCCATCAGTGATTAAATCTGTGCCGACAGAAACCTCTAACTGGCCGTCACGAGCTCATCTCCGGACAGGATATCGACACCGTCTGGATCCCAATTCTCATTCTGGTCGGGTGTTTCCCCAGAGCTCTGGTCTGAAAAGGCCACGAGTTATTTCCATATCTATTGTGCTGCTTCAGTCCCCGATGAATAAATCAAAGGCCTGGCTAATAGCCGTCTAAAGATTCCCTAATACATCTCTGCTTTAATGCGCTTCATTACGTACTCGCTTGTGTGTGAGGTGGCTCAAAATGCCACTTTGTTTTCATTTACTGAACAGTTATTTCTAGCTCTGTCGGTGCGATAAGTCCCTCTCTTCTTCCCGCTCTGCTCTCTCTCCGTGTCTGGGCTTTGTGGAGGCGGTCTGGGGGTCTTAATCGCGCTACTCTCCCTGATTAAAACCAGTGTAGTAAGCCAATTAGGACGTCCACAGGTGGGCAATTAGGAGAGTGGATGTGCAGCACCGAGCTGAAGTGGGTCAGACGGGACTATAGGTCGGGGGTTTTTCTCCTTTGATTTGGAGACACTGCTCCAACTTCCCGTCTCCAGTCATTAACAGAGCTCGGATGGTTTGTTTCCTCGGTGAAAACAACTAAATGAGGAGCGGGTTTCAAACTTTGTGTCACGATGCCCTGAAGGACAAGAGGACAGTGAGCTTCTCTTATCCCATATACAGTACAGTAGCATTCACTCATGGGGTTTGGGAAGTAGTGGAGTACAAATACTTTGTTACTGTACTTAAGTACATGTTTTCTGGTATCAGTACTTTACTCCACTACTTATTTTTCTGAGGACTTTTTACTTTGACTTCTTACATGTTGAACACAAATACCTGTACTTTCTACTTCTTACATGTTGAACACAAATACCTGTACTTTCTACTTCTTCCATTTTCCAAACAGGCTGGTTCCTTTAGTTTTAATCTGTGTTTGGTGGCGTGATCATTATTATTTAGAATCATTGCGTGCCTATTGATTTGAACACGATCCGTGTATCCATCATTTCCTGGTCTTCTCTAAAGAAGAGGGACCAATGAAAACGTTGTCATGTTGCCGTTGTTCAGCATGGAAACATTCATTAGCTAACAATGACATTATTGTTCTATTAATATAAAGGGAGGTCAGGTACTCTTTAAAACAGCTGGTAGTTATGGGTACTTTTTACTTAAGTACATTTCAAAGCCCATACTTCTTTACTTTTACTTGAGTAAAGAAGTTTAGTCAGTACTTCTACTTTTACCAGAGTACTTTTAAACACGAGTATCTGTACTTCTAATTGAGGAAAGGATGTGTGTACTTTTGCAATCTCTGCTGAAGGACAAGAGGACAGTGAGCTTCTGTTATGTCATATACTGTAGTGTTCACTCATTTTCTTTATATACTGCATGCACAAAACTGCTCATCAGATTTAAAATGCTGATAGAGGAAGATATTTAAAAATAACCTGTTCGTACTTTTTCATTGTTTTATGGTTAATTAAAACATATCAGTTGTGAATGTGAACGATGCTCAGTGACTGCACCAAGGATTTAGGGCATGCCAGCGTGGATAGTGCAACTAAAAAATGATCAGCTACTCGTACAGCTGAAACCAGTCCTTATGAATATATGAATTTCTAAATCTTTGGCATGATAAATATGTCTTTAGCTTTGCAAAATATCTAAAATACAATGCTGGCTGGTTAGGGCCTGGGAGAGGAATCACAGGACAAAAAGCATGCTAAGGATCATCTAAAGTGTACAAATCTCTAACAAAAGATCATCTTTGAACAATGAAAATCTATCACTGCTTTGTATTTCTCCTCATGCGCCCACCATATATATCTTCTTACGACAGACAGGAGGTATACCACACTTATTAGGGAATTATAACCATACATTCAGTCATTACAATATGTGCCAATCAAACTTCAACCAAATGTCCAAAGTGACAAATGTTTGAGTTTTCTAAAAGAGGAAGGTGTGTGAGTGAGGTCCAGTCCTTTTCACTCTTTTACGCTTTCCTCATGCCTTCTCTTCCTCCTCCCTTTCCTACCAGATGCTTTATCACTTTCAAACACTCACACACACACACACACACACACACACACACACACACACACACACACACACACACACACACACACCCTCTGTGCTTCGATGTGTGCAGAAGCCCATAATGGAACATCTGCATGAATAGGACATTTTCAGTATAAGCAGGGGAGAGGAGAGCATAATAAAAGTGGTCGCGCTAAATGGGAGTTGGGCTTTGTGAGGTCGTATTAATCATTTTAATATCTGCAACCTTAATGTGAAGTTCTGGGTGCAGATAGCCAGCTTGTGGTATGGCTGAGAGAGAATAACACTTTGCAGACGCCCCAAAAACTGCCTCTCCATCTTCCTCCTCCGCCGCCTACTCTTCCTCGAATGCAGAAACATAGCCTGAACTTCCCTTTTTAAATAATTCAACAACTGGACAGAAAATAAAGTTTTGGAGACGGAAACTCCTGGCAAGAGTTCCTCCAGAGAGTCTCCCAAAGCCCAGGTATGAGCCGAGAGGATCCTCCGGAGAGTCTGGAGCTCGAGGAAGGATTGGCTTGGAAAGAGGAAGGTGTTACTAAAGCCAAAGAGAAAGTATCGGCTGCCGTGTGATCTATTCAAAGGATCCGCTCTTCAGAGGATGTTAATACAAACCCAAACGTATCTCTGTTCACTTTGGCGTATTCTGTTCACTCGTCACTTTCTGGCTGCACAAACCTCTCATGAGTATTTCCTCTGATGTGTTCAACGGGATTTAATTAAGCAGACTCCTATTCCCATTAAGCTTAAAACTAATGCTGGTATTTCCTCTGCCAAGATAAGTTGGAAGAAAGTTGTTCTGTTTTATACACGGTTTGTTTTTGTTGAGATCTTGCGATTTCATTTGATGTTGCTTATCATATTTGTTTTAATATACAGACATCTGATTGATGATGTTAAACCCTTCAGGCAGAAGTAGGAGCTTCAGTGGCAGCAATTAATGTCACAAAAACTGAATTAACATAGTTGTTTCCCTTCAAAGAGGAGGTGACTCTGAACAGAAAGCGTGACAGTGTGCACTCGCCCCTACAAGAGTCAACAGTAGTGTTTATATTCAGTCCTTACCCATCAGAGTTAATTTGAACAGCTGCCTTCGAGCCGTGTCAGCTCTACGAGTGGACACACAGCCCACTGCACTGCAAATAATTGTCACCTGGATGACACTAGAAAATTGGTTGTGTGATCGTGTTTCCCCGAACCAACCTCACACAGAATGTGGCTTTGCATGGAGGAGCGTCTAGCCTCAGGAACGAGGTGACAATAACTGCCTTTAACTTCAAATGGTTTCTCTCCCACACTCCCTCCTCCCCCGCGCCTGAAACGCCTCCATTTGACTCCTTTGTTCACTTCTGTAACATAGTGACATCACAATGTAACACTCACGCTTCTAATGGCTAGCGTTCCAACACATTGTACCTGCTTGATGCAAGATGCTACAGAGCACAAAGCGAGAAGAGAGGCCTCGGAGGATCATTTAAATTAGGAAGCATGAAGCACAAAACTACTGCAGTATTTTTTACCTTTTTAAAGAACATTTTAATCAAGCCAGAATTTTGTATATTGTTTTTATTGTTTTTAATTGATATACTATTTTTCATTTTCATTTTCATTTGAATTGTTAACTCTTTTCCACGTATTTCTATTTTAATGTTGAGCACACTGGTCCTGTAACAAAATAATTTCCCAATTTGGGATTAATAAAGTATATCTATCTATCCATCTATCTCTATCTATCTATCTATCTATCTCTCTATCTTTCTATCTCTCTATCTATCTATCTATCTATCTCTCTATCTATCTATCTATCTATCTTTCTATCTCTCTATCTATCTATCTATCTATCTTTCTATCTCTCTATCTATCTATCTATCTATCTATCTCTCTATCTATCTATCTATCTCTCTATCTATCTTTCTATCTCTCTATCTATCTCTCTATCTATCTATCTATCTATCTATATCTCTATCTGTCTATCTCTCTATCTCTCTATCTATCTCTCTATCTATCTATCTATCTATCTATCTATATCTCTAACTATCTATCTCTCTATCTCTCTATCTATCTCTCTATCTATCTATCTATCTATCTCTCTATCTCTCTATCTCTCTATCTATCTCTCTATCTCTCTATCTATATATCTATATCTATCTATCTATCTATCAAAGCGAAATGGGTCTCAGACACTGCCCTGAAAACAGAAAATTAGGCAGATTTACATAACAGAATGATTCCTAAAATGTTAATACAATATTATATTCCAACCATCACCAGACAAAATATGTGTTTATTTGCCATTCAAAATGTAAGTTTAGTGTGGTTCAAGCAGGTGCACCCATACAGTACCTAAAATAAAGGAATGGTAAACTCCTTGAGTTTGCTAAATCCCTGCTGAATTCAATTTGATCAGTGCAGTTCTGTTAGTATCACAATGTTTACCTTGATCTAATGACCGATACAAATCAGGTTCTGAATATATTTGAGGTAAGATCGGGCTTCAAGTTGCTCAGCTGTGATTTACATGTAGTGCTAAAACATCCAGATTCAGTTGCTAATGAGGTGCAGACACTGAGAGGTTACAACTCAAAACACAGCACTGCTTGTTGATGAGAAGAAATAAGACACCATAGTCTGCTGAGGTCTGGCTTCCTCTGGCTTTCTCACCAGACAAACTTATCATTGTTAAAACTGGCATTGGGAGGCCTGATCACAAGTTTTGACGTTTACAAAATGCTGACCTGGGAACAGCCATGTAACAGCCTCAAATGAGATGAAAACATGTTCAATCTAATCAAGAATACCCAGCAGAGGATCTCCTTCCTGTGTCTGGTCACCGTATCACAGATAATTCGATTCTATCGACCGTCACGCATCACAGGCTCATCTGTTTCTGTGCCGCTGCAGATTGCTCACAAACAACAGGGAGGAGGAAGGAGGAAACCTGTTTGACCTTTAACACTCGAGAGGATCATTTTATTGTATCAGCAACAGTTTCCTCACTACGCTGTGTCCTACTTAATATGCTTGTATGCTATTTGCCAAATACTTGTAGGAGTAAACATTACTAATTATTACATTACATTACATTTAGCTGACGCTTTTATCCAAAGCGACTTACAATAAGTGCATTCGACCAAGAAGATACAAACTTGAAGAAAACAGAATCATATAAGTACGTCAGGTTTCATAGAGCCAAAACATTTCAAGTGCTACTCAGCAGGCTTTAGATAAGCCAGTCCTTTGTTAGTATATAAGTGCTTTGTTAGTAATTCTTTGTTAGTAATTCTATCGCTCGAAGTGGAGTCGAAAGAGATGAGTTTTCAGTCTGCGCCGGAAGATGTGTAAGCTTTCTGCTGTCCTGATGTCAATGGGGAGCTCATTCCACCATCTTGGAGCCAGGATAGCAAACCGGTGTGTTTTTGCTGATGGGAACTTGGGTCCCCCTCGCAGTGCGGGTGCAGCGAGCCGTTTGGCCGATGCAGAGTGGAGTGCACGTGCTGGGGTGTACAGTTTAACCATGTCCTGGATGTAGGAAGGGCCAGATCCATTCGCAGCATGGTACGCAAGTACCATTGTCTTGAAGTGGATTCTAGCAGTTACTGCTAGAGTGCCTGGATTATGCTCACTAGCAATGTTTTTTTCCATTTCCAATACTGTTATGTTCTTATTTTTTGGTGGTTCTTATTTTTTTGGTGGTTCTTATTTTCTTGGTGGTTTAAACCTAATTTTTGATCAAGGAAGAGGCGCTTTGGGGCAGTGCAACAAGTGTAAAGTGGTTTTGGCTTACAAGTTAGCAAACAGTAAACTATATCCGTCTTTGTGATCTCTGTAAACAATTATCTCCATGTAAGTGTAAAAAGCCTCAACCAAAATACAATTTCGGGAACCCATTGGCGATCCTTCGACGCTAGTTTTATTATCTTAAAATTGGCTTTGAATTCGCTTGTTGGGAAGCAATCCGGTGGTAGACGCCATCTTTCAATTCCAACTCCCTCCTCCTTTTTCAATTTGATAATCTGATTGTGCACTATGGGCAATGCGTGGTAAAAGACCTGACCAAAGTTCAAAGGAAAGCAAGGCAACAAATATCTTTATTATCAAAGAAAATATTAGAACAGCCAAAACAATGCTCAGTGTAAACATAGTTCTGATTTCCACAAACTATAGATAGGGAAAGGAAAACATGAAGATGTGAAGAAGATGAGGAGGGTATCCGCTGAAAGTGATAAATATTGCCTCTTGTTTTGTATTTGTCTTTGTATTGCTTTAAAGTCCACACACAACATATATTTTGTGAAGTTCTGTTGCTTTCACTTCTGAGGAAAGTGTGTTTTCTCTGTCGGTGTTAACTACCCACTTATCTTATTCCCCTTCCTTTTGTCTTTCCTCTCCATCATCGCGTCTTCCTTCTTAAATTCTCCTCACCACTTCCCCTGCTGCTTTTAATTCCTCCCACTTCTTTGTGTCTTATCCCTCTCTTGTTTACCTCTATCCTTCGATAACACCCTCCAATCTCTCCGTGCCATCTTCCCTTCCCTTCTGTTATAGTGGCAGAAGGTCACATCCAGCCATGCCTCTCCAACTGTTCTGCTCTGTTTGGCTAACCTGACGTCTTTACAGCAACCCCACTGTCAAACGAACCCTTGCCATCTTCTTCCTCCTCCTCTTCCTCCTCCTCTTCTCAGAGCAATCAAACTCCTCACCAGCCACTGAGCCCATTCCTCACCGTCATTAGCCTAATTGTCACATTGCCTGGCTCCTTTCTTTACTGCCAAATGTGGGACTTGTCCACCTGAATGCCAAATACCGAGCTGATCCCAAAGAGCTTCACCCCGCTGCGCCAGCTAAAGGCGAATGCTGAGCCCATTTAATACGTCCCAATTACACTAACAACCCCCGATTTCCCATCAGGGCTTCGGTCCAGATCAGTCCCACATCTCTTCCAATCACTGATCATTGCAGCTGAACATGGACCTAACAGGTTTAATATGAACACCTGTACACTCCTACCATCTGTTCTCACACCAGCTAATTGTTCTCTACCTTTTTAGCACAAAATGGGGCTCCTGGGAAACAAAAACTCGAAATCTTGCCAAGTATATTTGTCTAATATCTAGTCAGAATATGTCTCTACACCTGATATAAGACAGAATAACTTCAGAAGTAACACTGCAGTGAGATATCGGGTCTTGTTTTTAGACAATGCATCATCTTGTTAAGTTAAAACATCTTATTTTGAGTTGTATCTCAGATGAAACACTTATTTTGTTACATATTTATTAGGGAGGCTGTGGCGCAGATGAATAGTGCGTTGGTGTTGTGATCAGGGGAGCACAGGTTCAAACCCCACTGCAGTCAGCATGTCGTTGTGTCCCTGGGCAAGACACTTCGACCCAAATTGCTCCTGTGGGGGGATTGCCCACAGTACTGAGTATGTAAACAGAAGGGCAACCATGCTCGGGGGTCTTCTTCGCTGCTTTTGGTGTATTTTGTGGCGGAAGTTACTACGCCACTTACAGGCCCGGCATATGTACTACAGCGTCTCCAGCACTTTCGAGCGGTCTCGTGCGGAAGTACAGCGCCACTTACAGGCCCGGCATATGTACTACAGCGTTTTCAGTGGTCTCGTGTGAACGGACACGTTAAATGAGCCGAATGCGTGTGAACGGAAGACTTTTTGAAAACGAATTTGATGCGTAAACGCAAACGTTCCCGTGTAAATGGTGTCTAAGTCGCTTTGGATAAAAGCGTCTAACAAGTAACATCTAATGTAAATTAGAAAATCACCAACTAACATCAGAAAACAGAAAACTTATGAGCATTTGCGGCTTATATTGTAACACAACATTTCCTGATTCTGGTAAAATATAGTTCAAAATGAGTTCTCCAGATAATCACAAGATCAGATTTATCTAAATATCCCATGTTATTTCAAGAAATCTTACCAAGCTCATTTTCACTTGTTCTATTGGCCGATTTGTGTACTTATTTCAAGTGAAAACACCTTGTTTTCCTTACTGTTTAACTTGTTTTTGGAGCAGCATTTTTTCCAGTGTGTATAAGACATGCCCCATATATCAACTTTACAGAAAAATGAAGGGAGCACCAACCGACCTAACCCTGACAAAAGTCGCAGTAAACGCTTAGAGACAATCACAATGAAAAAGTGATTGACATTAATATAAACTGCCATTTTTCTGTGACATAGTCCGTCTTGGGCTCTGGTTTCAGACAGAGGGTGAAAAGAGGTGCTGCAGCACAGACAGCATGAGAAAAATAAAGAGCTTTTTGAACATTAAAGCATGGAGACATGTCCCAGGAGAGGCACAACCTGGAAATTAGCGTAAGGCCTTTCTTAAATGTATCCTGATGACAGTACATTGTTCGTGTATTTGTACTACATCATTAATGAAAAGTATTATTCCATTATCTATTTAATATTTAAATATTATATATATATAATATATAATATTTTAAATCTGATATTAAAGAATGTGATAATATCATCCAAGTCCATTAACACGTTTGACATTTCACAGCTCATTATAAAACACATTTTATTGCATTTTGTCAGAAAAAATATATATATATATGTCAATTATTTAGTTTTTGGGAGAAGGGTTGGGATTAAATGAGTGGAAACTTCTTCACACCCTTTTTCGGATGTGTAATAAGGTAGATCATTTGTTTATATATAATTTGCTGGTCAATAATATTTTTAGTTTATCAATTTGATACTGCTTAAGTTTGTACAGTATCATAAGTATCATAATCATTAATTAATGATTGTTTTACACGTTCGAAATAAATTAAATCAAACTTCAAACCCAACCAGTCGCTACAATTGCCGTATGTTAAAGTGAATTACTGTATTTACGCATTTTGTGCTTTACAATGTCAGTGCCAGCAACCAAGGGCAACAGGAGAGGAGGAGAAGATGGGAGGGGTCGGCCATGACAGGTGGACGGATGACAGCGATACAGCTACCTGTGTCTGAGAGCTTTTCCTGCACTTTGATCTGTGGCAGATGACTGACTTATCAACACACAGACAGGTGTTATCATCAAGAGGAGAAACAGGTGACAAATGACAGGTGGGGAGATGAGAGATGAGTGGGTTGGGCCGGAGCGTAAAGATGGAGTGGTTTGAAGAGGATGCAAGCAGGGAGTTAAAGTGAGGAGATGTTGGAATAAAGTGGAAGAAGTTTCAAGGGATCGAGTTTTCCGACAGGTCGATAAATGTCTGAACACATGGGGGGGATTCATGTACACACACTGATAAGTAGAAAGTCAGAAGTAGTGGGAAAGAGAGAGAGATGCTATACGCTCGGTGAACTGTGATAACTGGCGTAATGAGGGAGATGTTGTTCTGCCTAAAAAATGAGTGAGTGCAGCGTGTAAACACGATGTTGGAGCTGCTGCTGCATTGATCAACGAGGAAATAAATCACCAGGTGAAGCCAAGAGGATGATGAAGTGCAGGCCAGCGCCTCGCAGCAATTACAGGTGTTTTGTGTGTCTGTTTTCATGCAAATCAGGCGTACACACTCCTCTCAATGAGGTGTGTGTGTGTGTGTGATTGTGTGCAAAATAACATTGCTGTTTAAAATCCTCACTGAGATTCACCACCGTGCTGCCGTCTTCTGAAGCCTGAGGCACAGATCGACGCTTGTGAGCATCACAAAAAGCAACAAGCTGGACACAGACACACACACGCACATACACACACATACCCAGCCCTAGTTGCTATGGAAACAAGGCCCTCAAAAGGCTCAAAGAGTTTTGAAGGATGTACAAAAATTGCACTGCGAGAGGCTCTGACTTGCAGGAAAATATGTGAATTGGAAAGGTAAAACGTAAGCATTTTTTTTTTTTTTTTTATGCCATCAACAAGTCATGAATACGTTTATTTGATTTATCTGTACCCATCTGTGCATTCGCTACTTCAGCTTGTTTTCAGCCCACTGTAGATCGCTTGGTATGCAGCATGGTGTGGCGGCTTGGCCCACTTCGAGCGGCATATAACACATTTGACTCGACAAAAGACATTAAAATAGATGTCTAATCCTTGACTAATTCGATCCAAATCCTTTTGTTCGTGTCCTGTCACATCGGAGAGGCATGTTCAAACACACAGAGGAGAGAGGTATCTTATTCCAGGCTTTCAGACGGACCATTGTTATTTAGAGAGCCCACACCACCAGCCAAACCACCCACCCACCCACCCACACACACACACACACACACACACACACACACACCACACCACACACACTCGCCAATCATCCCCCTCCCACGCCGCCGCCCACCCTCCTTCCCACACCACAACACACACACCCACACACATATGAATGCATCCTGCAAATATTGGACTGCTGACAGGATGGGAAAGCATCCAAAACAGCATCTAGACACGAAACTCTTCACTGAAACGCAGACTAATGAAATTCTTCTGTCAGTTAGCACCTTTTTGACGAACGGTGAGCCACAAAAGTGTTCAATGATTGGGGAAAGTCTCGACACAAACTGATAGATCCTCAGCTCCTGTAAAGCCACCCGTCATGCTCTGCTTTTTTGACACTTGCCAGTCGCTGCCTCTTGGTGTTTTGCCAGCCTGTTCCCCTCTCGCTCCAGCAGGCAAACAAATTAGCGAAGGAGACTTGACCCCCGTTCAAAGAGAGGGCATCGCCGGGAAATTGGAATTCAAGGCTCACGATTAGAAAGTCTACGAGCTCCTTCCAGGGCAGACTGTCACCGATACGCCGCTTCATCCTGCATGTGGTTACAGCCTGTAATTAACACGCTCAGGGGTGACAAGCAAGGTAAAGGTTGTGTAGATTCCTTTTACCCACCGGTGCATGACGATACAGTGTGTGCATGCTAATTCGTTTTTTCTTTGCATTTAAGGCATTAAGGAGGCCCTATTATGTTAATGTCCGTGTTCATATCAGTATGTATTGTCTCTACTTTAAAGAGTCCTCTCCTGCTGATGTTCAGGTGTATATCAGTATGTAGTGTCTCTACTTTAAAGAGTCCTCTCCTGCTGATGTTCAGGTGTATATCAGTATGTAGTGTCTCTACTTTAAAGAGTCCTTTCCTGCTGATGTTCAGGTGTATATCAGTATGTAGTGTCTCTACTTTAAAGAGTCCTTTCCTGCTGATGTTCAGGTGTATATCAGTATGTAGTGTCTCTACTTTAAAGAGTCCTCTCCTGCTGATGTTCAGGTGTATATCAGTATGTAGTGTCTCTACTTTAAAGAGTCCTCTCCTGATGATGTTCAGGTGTATATCAGTATGTGTCTACTTTAAAGAGTCCTCTCCTGCTGATGTTCAGGTGTATATCAGTATGTAGTATCTCTACTTTAAAGAGTCCTCTCCTGCTGATGTTCAGGTGTATATCAGTATGTAGTGTCTCTACTTTAAAGAGTCCTCTCGTGCTGATGTTCAGGTGTATATCAGTATGTAGTGTCTCTACTTTAAAGAGTCCTCTCCTGCTGATGTTCAGGTGTATATCAGTATGTAGTGTCTCTACTTTAAAGAGTCCTCTCCTGCTGATGTTCAGGTGAATATCAGTATGTAGTGTCTCTACTTTAAAGAGTCCTCTCCTGCTGATGTTCAGGTGAATATCAGTATGTAGTGTCTCTACTTTAAAGAGTCCTCTCCTGCTGATGTTCAGGTGTATATCAGTATGTAGTGTCTCTACTTTAAAGAGTCCTCTCCTGCTGATGTTCAGGTTAATATCAGTATGTAGTGTCTCTACTTTAAAGAGTCCTCTCCTGCTGATGTTCAGGTGAATATCAGTATGTAGTGTCTCTACTTTAAAGAGTCCTCTCCTGCTGATGTTCAGGTGTATATCAGTATGTAGTGTCTCTACTGTGACATGTCTCCATGCTTTAATGTTCAAAAAGCTCTTTCTTTTTCTCATACTGCCTGTGCTGCAGCACCTCTTTTCACCCTCTGTCTGAAACCAGAGCCCAGTCTGCTCTGATTGGTTAGCTGGCCAGGTCTGTTGTGATTGGTCAACAGCTTAGAGATGTCCCACCCCTTAGCCTATCACGCACAATGTGTTGAAGTGTTAGCCAATAGAAGCGCAAGTTTTTCACTTTGTTCTTGAAGTAAACAAAGGAGTCCAATGAAGGCATTCAGGCAGGGGGAGAGAAACTCCCTCTGGAGGGAACACAGGGATTTAAGCCTTTGCAGACCATTTACATGCACAAAAACCTATTTAACACACTACCCAAAAAAGCAGAATAGGGCCTCTTTTATAACTCCCTCTTTTGGTTTGCTCATAAGTTTTAATAATATTCAGCTAAGTAGGAAACTAAAATGAAACAATCACTAATTTCCCCCTCAAAACATGATCCTCAACAGCACCGTTCACAGCTCTCGTACTTGCTTGAAAATACAAAAAGTTTCAACAAAAAAACTCCCCATAATGGATTTGTCGATGCCCCTGTTAACATCATCTTGACACAGAGCCTGTTCGCATTACGCTGTCGCTTCTTGCCCCTCGTTTCAGCCCAATTTTGTCAATCAGCTGTCTATTTCCTCCACTTTCTCATCTGTTTTCCAGCGCGCTCTCCAGCCCATTTCAGAGTACATAAATGCGTAGCAGGCGGTAAGGGGGGGGGGGGGTTTCTAAACCCAAACAGACAGATAGATTTGGGCTGCTTATTGAATCCATTTGTCTTTCGATTGGCACTAATGAAAGAGCTATTAGGCCGAGAACACATTAGGCGCTGCATATGAGAGAGACAGAAGGAGAAGTAGAGCGAGAGCAATGATGGGTTACCTTTCCATTGGTCACCAAAGGCCAATAGTCTTTAAAGGAGAATATTAGTCCCTAGGCCTCTCTTAAACAGCCCTCAGGGTTTCATTATCCGACTGCATCATTTAAACGCTTCCTTACGCTCAGCATGACTCATCTCCACTATAGGAGAAGGAGGTGAGGAAGGGTCATTTCTGTTTATTGACCTGCACTAATGACAGTATTTAGTTGTTGTAGTATGAGCTGTTTAGTGAAAGCAGTGCTGGAGAAAGTATTCAGATTCTTTACTTGAGTACTGGTATCATACTGTAAAAATACAACAACAAAAAAGTACTGCATCCAGAATGGTACTTCTAAAAGTATTTTAGTACGATTAGGAAAATATACTTAAAGTATCACAAGTAAAAGTACTTATTGCAGAAAAAAGCATAAAGCAAAAGCAGTAACTTCACTTTTAAGAAGTGGGGACTGTGAAGTGTTTTAATACAAAAAACTTGTCGAATGGTTTAACCTAAAGCAAATAATCATATTTTAAAAGCTTTCCTAAGTATTGTGTGTCAAAATCTGAATTTATAACAGTAACTAGTAAATAAATCTGTAAAATAAATGTAGTGGAGTACAACATTGGCTTCCAAAATGTAGTAGAGTAGAAGTATGACATACTATGAAATGATAATACTCGGGTAAAGTACAAGTAGCCTACCTAAAATGTTTACTTAAAGGTCCCCTATTATACTGTTTCTCATCAATATATCACAGGTCTCAGATATATACAGAGCCTGTCTCTGATTGGCTGAAACACCAAACAGATCATTGCAGCATCCCATAATCCCCTCTGTTTCAGCCCTGTTTCCAAAGTGCTGATTCTCTGTCTGTTACTTTAGATGAAAATAAGGAGCCACTCCCCACGCCCCTCTGAGAGATATTTGGTTAAAAAGATCTCAATAGCCGCGTTCACACCGCAGTACTTTTCCCACTTTAGTTCCGATATAGTTCCGAAATGTCGCGTTCACACCAAAAAGAGCCGGAACTAAAATTAGTCCATGAGAAACATTTTTTACCCCCTTTTCCGTCCCTGCTAGAGAGCAGGTACTTTCGTGGGAGAAAAAGGTTCCTATGTCTGATTGGCTGGGCAGATTGCAAACTCCCAAAAAGTTTTGTGAAGCCGCCATTTTATTATCCTCGCATTAGCATTATTAGCATTAGCCCAGCGCACAAACGCAGAGAGACTAATTTATGGCAACACAAAAGAAAACATGGGAGCGGTGGAGATGAGGAGGTGTGGGCATTCTGGCGATTTACTCGGAAGGCTTCAGTAGAAGCAGCTGGGAGTCCCAGCAGCTTCTACTGAAGCCAGTCCCCAACTCCGGGGACTTCCGGCCGGGGACTTCGGGTGGCAGTGTACGCCGTGAAGTTGTTTGCGGCCTGCCAGTAAACCCAAAGCAGAAGAAGAAGAAGTGACGTCAGCGGCTTCATTTGCCTAATCCTCCCTCAGGGAATTATTCCGGTGTGAACGCGATCTGTACTTAGTTCATGAGAACTAAAGAGTTCTCATGAACTAAGTTCTGATGAACCTGTGGGAAAAGTACTGCGGTGTGAATGCGCCTAATGGTGCTCTAGGAGGAGATTCAGGTGATAAGGTGGGGGGGGGGGGGGGGGGTACCTTGGTTGGTGATTGGCTAATGGTTACACAAGCCAACAAATCGTTATGACATCATAAAGTGGCCAAAATCTGATCAGCTCATTTTCAGACAGGTTTTTATAGAAATGGATCAGGACAAAAAGAGAGAGAATCTTTGTTCCTGAAACTTTCAGAGTCTCTTTACACAGAGGGGACACATGTTGATGTAGAAGAGACATGACAAAGTGGATTTTGCTTAATAGGTGACCTTTAAGTTCTTGAGTAAATGTACTTAGTTTCCACCACTGAGTAAAAGCAGACGGACAACATGTCCTGTCGGATCAGATGAGGCGTGCTGCTGCGGCTGTTTTAGTCCCCGTTGACATTTAAGTACAGAACTGAGTTTCCCTCCTTAAAAATAGGCTCTCTCGCCTCCACCTGACACTGAAAGCTCCCTCTCTTTATCACCGTCTGCTCCTCCCACCACCAGAGCGGCTAATTCAATAAACAAACCATTTGTTTCTGATGTAATCAGTATCTATCTTCCTGATGGAATAGAGTCTGACTGCAGTCATTGTTTCCTGCTGTTTTTTAAGGGTTTCATTTTGATGATATGCTTGGCAAATTGGAATTCGAATTAGGGAGTGCAAGCTCAAGGAAAACCCGTCACTTTCTACTTATTGCAAAGTAACAAGGATTATGTCGTCCAAAACAGCTTCTGTTAGAAAGTAAGATTAGGTTCAGGCCTTCAAAGTTTAGAGTGCTGTCTTGAACTGGAGAAAAGGCTAAGGACTTGCTTTCTACTCATTTTATGGCATTATGTTATCAGATTGAATGCAAACACCATTTCTCCCTGAAAAGTACTTCAAATTTGGCCCAAACATCCACTTAATATCAGAGAAATGTCAAGATTACTGAAACTTTAACTTATGAATTAATATACTAATCATAGTGAGCAAGTGATGACCTTTTGGAAATCAGATAGTTTAGAAGATGTAGTTAACATTTTTAGACAATCGTTTGGTTAGCTTAGCTTAGCAGCAATACTGGAAACAAGGGGAAACGGCTAGCTCGGGTCCTTCTGACGGCATGTCATGTTTTGGGTAAAATAAGTACATGTTTTGTGCTCATCAACTTAAAAGAAGTCAACGTGTTGAGTTTTGTTTAACATGGGACATGGGACAGACTTTGATACTCTTTCACTACAGCTGCTATTGCATTGTCTTGTATTCATATCGAAGATCAACCATGTGAGTAGACCTCCTAAACGTACAAGTAGGTGTAGCAGGCCGATTCTAATCAATATCTAAGAGGCTGAAAACCAATGATAACGGCCATCAAATGGGCTGATCACTTATGAAATGAGTGAAGTGCAAAAGAAACAAAGTTTGCAACAACTGACTTTCTACTGTTGGATTTAAGCTAATCAAGTAATTCTCCCTCCTGTGATTCCTACATTAAAACATAATTGGGCTTTGATTAGATCCCCAAAAACGACCAGATTCTGTCCAAAAAACTGCAGAATCGCCCTCGCTAACAATACACGAACACATGTGATGAGCTCCATTGTCGAGGCACGACATGATTTCGCAGCGTCTCTCACTTCCCTTTTGGCAATCTCTCCTCACTCAGCTATTACCGCATGTAACATCATGGACGTGCTGCTCTCTCTCCGCCCTCCCTCCACTCCCCATTTTCTCCCAGAAAATGTCTCATCAAGGTCTGAGTCAATGTGAGCCTGTGAGAAATTAAATTCCCCTAATTAGGCCAGCAGATTTGCCTGCTTTATCCTCCTGCCTCCCAAACCTCCCCTCATCCAGACAAATCTCTAATTAATCACCGCATGCTGCTGTTGACTATACTTCAGAGGCTGGATGAATGGTGGAGGGATTCTCAAGCTTCCTCACTCTAGAAATAGGATTCTAAAAAAAGGCTATTATAATCAGAGCCCTCCTAGTGTATATGTGTGTGTGTGTGTGTATTCTCTTAGGGGTTATTCAGTGCTTACATCAAAGGAAAGCCGCTCCAGGCTGTAATTGAGGATGATATAGTTCTGTGAATTGAAGGAAGACTTGCACATGTTATAAGGACTGTACCTTCCTGTCTGTGTGTTGTAAAAACAGACTTTAGGTGTCTGAAAATGTAGTGTAGTGTATTGACGGGTGCACACAACAAGAGTGCAGAGACAAAGGGTTCTGCAGATTTATTCAGCTAATTAAGGATCAGAGTCGCAGCCGACTTTAAAAATGCAGATTGCCAACAACTATGGCATCAGTGTTTCACTCTGCGCCTCCGAATGAAAACCACAAACACACAAACAAGCTCACGAGTTAGGATTTTCTAGACAGCAGTTTGGTTTTTAATCCCTTTTCTGCAATTTCGGCTGATTGCAGGTGAACTTACGGTGAACTGTGAAACATTTGCTTTACCTGTGCAGCAAATCGTTTTTAGAAGTAGATGGGGATCACTGTGTGCAGTCAAGGGGTTGCTTGATTTTAGTCATGGAGGCGTGTGGCGCAGTGGATAGAGCGTTGGTGTTCAGATCAGGGGAGCACAGGTTCAAACCCCACTGCAGTCAGCATGTCGTTGTGTCCCTGAGACACTTCACCCCAAATTGCTCCTGTGGGGATTGCCTACAGTATTGAGTATGTAAGTCGCTTTGGATAAAAGTGTCTAACAAGTAACAGCTGTAAATTGGCTATTATTTAATGTATAGTAGGTTAACTCTTAAAAACTGCATTTTTCATTTCATTCTCACTTAAATATAGCTTGCATAAATATCAGGTTTTATTGTTTCTATTGCATTCAAATGTTACCTAATGCATTATATTTGAATATGGTCCGCTCCACAGGATGGTACACTTAACAACATTAAAGGTCTAAGAGCTTTTTCATTTTTTTATTATTGTATTACTGCATTTCCATTAGTACTTAACTAAAGTAAACCCTACCTATTTGAATGCATCGTGGAAGTACATTTAATTTCAATAAAGTCCTCTATAGGCTTCCGTATAAAGGGTCTGAATACAGTATTTTAGATTTGACAATAAATTAAAACTCTATACTTAAAATGTTTTCTTTATTTTGTGTCTCTTCCTGTTGGCTAGTGTCAAATTGGCCACACTAAATATACTCTGCCGCAATGTTTTAAGACAATAACACGTTAAAAAAGATCATGAAAAATACCTCATAGCTCCTGTGTTTTTCGTCTCTCCTCAGATTTACTATGAATCGTTGTTTGATACTGATCTACTGGGAATACTGTAGTTATCCACCACAAATAAGCTCCTCGTGGAGTAATTTTCTACATGTGTAGCTGCGATGTGTGTGATATAGTAGGTGTAATGCATATGAATCACAATCTCCCACACACACACACACACACACACACACACACACACCCAGTCTCCTGCTGTTTACCGTGGCTCTGCTAACGTCCCACTAATGGCGCGTTTCCACTACAGCGCGGAGCCCGGTTTAAGAGGGCTGTGACGTCAGCGGCCCGACTTTGGTTGCGTTTCCACTTGGCCTAGTACCGGCCGGTGGGTCCTAATTCACAGTTTTTCTGGCCTCATAAAATCGTGGTTCTAGGGCCAGGAACAACCAGGCTGAGTTGTGACGTCAACACTCTCGACTGCTGATTGGTCAGAGAGAATCGTCACAATCGGCGCGCGAGATAATCCCTAGCGTCGCATATATATATAGCGAAGCTTGCAGCATTTTTATAAACAGCATTTTTGTCAACAGAGGAGTTAAAATGGCAAAGAACAGCACGCCGTGGTTGGTCGAGGAAGTGACGACGTTCCTACATTACATTGCAGATGATAAGATCCAGCGGGAGCTCGACGGGACAACTCGCAATATTAAAGTATTTCAGGAGGTCTCTACACAGATGTCCACAAGCGGCTACTCAAGGACTGTCGTGCAGTGTAGGGAAAAACTCAAAAAGATGAAGAGTGAATATCGCTTGGTCAAGATAATAACAACACGAGTGGTGCCAGTAGGAAAAACTGGAAGTGGTTTGAGCTAATGGACACCATTTACGGCCATAGACCGGCTAGCGTTGGGAGGGATGGAGGCCTGGACTCTGCAACGGCGTTACTGGAGTCTCTGCATGGTACGTTTTTTCTAACGCTCTGTTATTTGCTTGAAAGCGTTGTGTCCCTATCTGTTCTAAAGCTCACTTCTAACAAATAAGTCGTCACGGCAGTTTTAAGCAGCGTGACTCCGCCCACCAAAAAGCCGATCGCTCCGCCTACACTGCGTTACTATAGTTACTGCCCCAGTTCCTAAACTGTAATGGAAACGCGCCATCAAGTGAGCTGGTCCTAACAAGGCCTAACGAGGCCGAGCGAGGCCGAGCGAGGCCGAGCGAGGCCGGGCTCCGCGCTGTAGTGGAAACTCGCCATAAAGCTCAGTTAGAGAGCGATAGGGAATCCATCTCACACTCTCAGCTGGTCTGAAGCAATCAGGCTGATGGGATTCCTCTCGCTGCTGCTGGCTTTACATTTTCAATCTGTCTCTCTCTCCTCTTTAGATAAACACAGGAGCCCGGGGCCCCAGCTGCATCGCACTGAGGCTCCTCTGTAATGAGGAGCTGACAGGAGAGAGAGGCTCCCTTCTTCTGCTGCTGGGAGACGAGCCCTGTGTACCTGCAGGAAGACATAGGGTTGAGAGAGTGTGTGTGTGTGTGTGTGCGTGCGTGCGTGCGTGCGTGCGTGCGTGCGTGCGTGCGTGCGTGCGTGCGTGCGTGCGTGCGTGCCTGCGTGCGTGTGTGTGTGTGTACTTTAATTGAAAAAAAGGATCCAAAAATGTTCGTACTGTCTGTGTGCAGTGGTGGAAAATAACTAAGAACATTTACTCCAGTACTGTAAGTACGTGTTTATTAATATGTTTATTAGAAGCAGCATATAGTTTGAGTTTGGCGTCTAGGCTCGGGCCTCATCACTCCACAGATTTACAAAGAACATTGAGTGATGATTAGATAACTATCCCCCGAGCCTACAGGTGGATGCTGGGGTGGAAGCTGGGGTGGAAGCTGGGGTGGAGCTGGGGTGGTGGGGTGGAAGCTGGGGTGGAGCTGGGGTGGTGGGGTGGAAGCTGGGGTGGAAGCTGGGTTGGAGCTGGGGTGGTGGGGGGGCAGGCGAGTAGCAGCAACATGAAACACAGCATCAGGAACATGAACGTAGCACTAGCAAGTGAACACAGCAGCAGCAGCAGCAGCATAGCGAGGCAGAGGCAGGAAGACCTGGCAGCTTAAATAGAGTGGCATGTTTAGGAGAAAGTGTTTGGTTGGTTGTAAGAGGGACGAGGTGCGTCACGTGTTAATGTCTGATTGGTGCTCAAGTTGACTGCCTGAACTAGCTCGCAGGCTTCGCCCCATATGTGTGTGAAGTGGTGGAAAATACCTAAGAACATTAACTTGGTACTGTTTGAATGTACAAGTTTAAAGTTTTCTTAGTTTATTGTGTATTTCCCTTCTTGGAACACTTCATAATACTACTCCAATACATCTCAGTGATAGATATTGTAATCTTTACTACATTTAATTTTTTTAACTACTTAATAGTGGCTTTTTATCTTAATAACACAGATAAATAGATATCAGAACTTCCACTATATTTCAAAGAGAAATATTGGACTTTTCACTTCTCTACATTATCCTCGGTAGTAACAAAGTATACAACATTTTCTCCACACACACACACACACACACACACACACACACATACACACACACACACACACACACGATTGACTTCACACACACAGTTTCTCCCAGCAGTGTGACCACATCTGTTAGAGGTTAATGTAATTCCTATGAGTGTCGGGGAAGGAATGAAACAACGATGAATCTGCACAGCAGGGCCCAACACACACAGACACAAACACACAAACATACACACACACACACACACACACACACACACACACAGACCCGAGCACACAGAACTTCAGATATATGGAAATTGTGTTTTCCCAAAGGAGCATCTCAGTTGGCCTTTCAGCTGTCTGACCACGATGTTACTGCGCCTTGTTGTTCATTCATATGTGTGTGTGTGTGTGTCTGTGTGTGTATATGTGTGTGTGTGTGTGTGTGTGTGTGTGTGTGTGTGTGTGTGTGTGTGTGTGTTTTACGCCTTACGAGCATGTGAGCAAGTCATGTTCCTATGTGTGTATATTGTGTTCTGTGTGTGTGTCTTTTTCTGTTTGTGTTTAACTTTGTGTGGGACATAAATCACACATACATTGTGGGGACTCATCCTTTTGGTGACAACATGCAAGTCTTCCTAATAACTCTTTGCATGTCTGTGTGTTGTATTGTGTGTTTTTTTAACTCATATTGTGGGGACATAAATCTGTTTACACACTCACATTGACAGGACTCTCCTTCCTTTTGGATGCAAGCCCTCATAACGTGTGTGTTTACGTTGTTGTGTGTTTGTGTTACTGACATTGCGGGGACATACACTTGTTTAAATACATTATGGGGACTTGCCTTCTTTTTGTGGACCAAATCCAAGTCCACATAATGTGTGTGCGCATATTTGCGTGTGTGTGTTTCAGTGGCAAAGTCACCCTTGAATATATGTAACGTCTGCAAATACAGTAGGCCCACATTTGTTTAGCCATTCCTATTAACATGTCCCATGATAAAGCGTGGAGGTGTCCAGATGTTATAGTCGCTCTACAGACCCAGGGGTTTCACTGCTATAAGCTAACGGCGTCCCTCAGGGATTACAGGACGTCCCACAGCAGATCTGTCATGCTGTATCCAACCACAAACAGGAATAGTAATAATAATAATAACTTATATTTATATATGTCGCTTTACAGAAAAAACAGGAGTAAAACAAACAAAAAAATACCAACCAGTCAGACAGACAAAACAACAGGAGGTGTATTACAGTGTCAGTTGTGGATGAATGTTTATGTACATATGGTTAAAGTTGGTTGCTTGAATATTGATTCTTCTTTTCTCATTTTGTCTTAATATCTTCAAAGAACGAGAGGGGGACATTTAATGAACATCAGTGTTTCCATGGTGATGTGCAAAGGAATGAAAAGGCCTGGTTGCCATGGGGTTTGATGCGTATATTGAATTAAAAGCTCCCTAAATACACAGTCAACACACTCAGCGGCCTCTCTGGAGGAACACACACACATACCATGTATACATCACTTCAGGGGACATTACATTGACTTACATGCATTTCTTGGAGACTTATCCTAACCTTAACCATAACCAACACATGCCTAACCCTAACCCTAACCCTTACCCTTAACCCTAACCCTAACCCTTAACCCTAACCCTAACCAAGTCTTCACCCTTGTCCCCATAAGGGAGGCGAGTCCCCACACGTGACTGTGTAAACAGATTTAGGTCCCCACAAGTATAGTAATGCTAGGCACACACACACACACACACACACAAACACACACTCATCGACTAAGAGCGAACACACCAGGGCGTGTCAATCACCCGAAAAGAAAATAAGTGTAATTGTAGATTTCAAAATGAATAAACATATGATTTGTTTTAAAGTCTGGTTTTAATTTTTTCTGTCAAAGCTGCATGTCACGGGGAGAGATGGAAAATGTAGAAGCTTACTTTGCAATTACCCAGCAGCTGCTCGATAAATCCAACTATTCATTTTTATCTTTATTTAACAAGGGAGAACAACTCGCTTCATATAAAGACTTCACTGACAGTTTCTTCTTTATTTGTCAAGCCTTTGGTTGAGAGAAAATCCCGTTAATTTTTGACCGTCCATCAGGGTATTTCTTGTCTTTTAATGCAACACTGAATAAATCGTTTTTTTGTGTGTCGGTCTTAATCATTTTAACATTAGCTGCCAAGAATCATAAAACTAATTCATTCTTTTTATTTAAACCCTTCAAAACACTTTTAAATAAAGTAGCTGTGAAAGGTTAAACTACACAGCAAAGCAGAAAATAAAAACGGCATTGTACATCTGTGATAATGTATAAAAGCCAGGGTAAGAATATATATAATATTTTTGATGCTATTAGGCAAATAACCACCAATGTTTTAGCACTCTGTATTTCAAGTGGTCTGAAGGAAACAATGCTGTGCCTCAATTCAAGTATAGCTATGTCTGTACTAACATGGGCTAATTTGAGTATATGGAGAGGCGAAGTCCCTCCCTTTCCGGGGGAGCTCCGTGGGACCTTATTTCGGAAAAATTATGTATTGAAGTCAATGGGGAGAGAAAGATTATCTTTCGATCCCGTTTGAATTGTGCCACGAATTACACATATGATGTTTGTCAATTTAAAAGATCATTTTGCAAGTCAAAAAAATTAAAATGTGTCGTAAAACTGTGAAGTAACACTTTTTTTGTGTGAAACCGCTCAATGAACTACATCTCTGGTCTCGCACATGTCACCAACACCAAGTCGGCCGTCACGTTGGCACATTTCACTTCTTTCCTTCAGAATGAGGCGAAAAGTATTAAAAGAGGTGAAAATCACTCCAAGTCTGGGCATGTTGAGAGCTGTACACACACACAAGGGGAGTTAGTCGGTTCCGTAAGAGCCAGCATGCGGGACCGGCTTTACAAGGTTTCGGTGAGTAACACGAGTGTAATGTGTAACGTTAATGACATCACTTACGCGACTCTGGGATTTGTAGTCTTTCTAGATGCATATTTTTCATAGTCTTATATTTCAACAGTTTTACGACAAACTGTGACTTTTTTGACATGGAAATGATTTTTTAAGATTGACAAACATCATATGTGTAATTCTTGGCACAATTCAAACGGGATCGAAAGATACGTTTTCTCTCCCCATTGACTTCAATACATCATTTTTCCGAAATAATGTCCCATGGGGCGGAAGTAGAAGGGCGGGACTTCGCCTCTCTATAAGTGCGTCCCAAAGTTTTTGCAAAATGCCCTATGAGTCATTATACATCCATGCTATGAGTACCCGGATGTGACGGCCATCTTAGCTAACGGAACTAGCGCAATTAGCTGTGAAGACAGTTGCTCCGCTGAACACAGCATTATACAAATAACAGTTATATTTGTGGGTTGTTTTGTATATTTTATAAAAAAGGTACCACTAGACTAGTGTCAAAAACAAGCCACAGGTAATTGTATTTGGTTAATTAAGCAGTTTGTAGTGATTTGTAGTGATGGCAGTTTGACACTGAAGCTTCGAACGGAGCTTCAACCCTGGACTTCCTTTTCCATAGAAGCAGTGATTCGAAGCTTGCTTCAAATCACGTGACATGTGACGTCAGAAGCAGCAACTGCTTCAAATCACGTGACATGTGACGTCCGAACCAGCAACTGCTTCATTTCCTGAATGAATCACTTGACTGGTTCGCGGTCCAATCACGCGATTCAATGCACTGCCTCGTCTCTATTCTGACAGGTGACAGGTTGAAACAGTTTCGAATTTGAGCGCTTCAACACTTTATAACCGCTCTAAACAATGCGCAATGTGTGGGTTGTTGTCGTAGTTTGCGTTGTTGCTGTTGAGTTGTTGTTGGTATTGCATTTGAATTGGATCATTATAGAGCAAGCCAGGAAGAAAGATAGGTCGTTCTGGCTCGGGAAACACTTCAAAATGTGAAGTTGTGAACAAAAAGACAATTATGAGTAATATAAAAACAGGTTAATTGTTAAAGGAATAGATAGCGCAGTGGATAGAGCCGGCGGCCTGAATGTTGCGATGTCCTCCGCGCAGCTGGTTCAACGCCCGGAATGGATGAACATTTAATCATTGCTTTTCAACTTTAATACTTTAATAACTGATAAAAGGCCGTCTCCGCCCAAAAAAATGTCCAGCACTCTCTAGTCTCTTCTCAATAACCCAATACACACAATTATCAATCTTTAATTGCAAATAGAACATGATATTCAGTCTTAGTGTGTGTGTGCATCGAATATTTTTCAAGGCAAAGATACGTTAAACCCACTGCAGCCTTGCACTTCGCCAGGAGAGGTCGCTGTAACTGAAGCTTCGAGAAATGAACCTATTTCCAACACAATTGTCCAAGTGATTCGATGCTTCATTCAAAGCTTCATTTTGCCATCACTAGTGATTTGCTCCCACAACAATAACATTGCTAGCTAGCTGCTTAGCGAACAGCTGTTATCAATATTTTTGGTAAGTGGACAGCAGCTGTGTGCGATTTGAAAGAACACTACATGGTCTAAAATCAAGTGTTTACAGTGCACAACATGGCAGTGTACGAATGTAAGTATCAGAATTGAAACACTAGACTTCTTCACCTCTTTATAAAAATGTACTGTAGCTTGTGACGTGAGACTTTTACATTAGAGGCCATTATATTTAACATAAATGACTAAATGAACTGAGAATTTGAAATATGTCAAACTGATCAAAAAAAAAGGTAATTACCAGATAACGTAAAACTTTGTGAGTAGTATTGGTACACATCATGTATGAACCATGTGCCAGTGCTTGTGCGTCAGCAGGGGCTTAGCTGAGAGACTAGAGCAGCAGGATTTTCAAATTTCAAGTTTCTTTTTATTACTTTTTCAGAAAACTGACTTCCCTGGGTAACCACTTGAATTACAATATGCTGAAAGGTTAATGTGGAATTTCTGAGGCAAAATATATACTGCCTACCCCGGCTTCAAGGTTGTATTTGCACTTTAATTAATAGCCTGGCCACTGATTTATGTTGTCAGGTCATCTAGTATTGCCTGCAGCCAGTATTCAATTCTACATTTACTTTCTGTCTCCACCTCAGGTCAAATGCTGTGGGTTTGCTCAGGAGTTTTCTCTACTGTGACTCCTTGAGCAAACAGTTAACGCTCACCTCCTAAAGGCCAGGTCCATCATCCACCAAATCCTCTGGATCTCAGGTGACTAATCCACACACAGACCTTTAGTGGGGATAGCAGCTGCTCACCACTTGTGAAGGGGTGTGTGTGTGTGTGTGTGTGTGTGTGTGTGTGTGTGTGTGTGTGTGTGTGTGTGTGTGTGTGTGTGTGTGTGTGTGTGTTTGTGTGACCCACAATCACAGTTGCTTACTGTGATTCTGACCCACAATCACAGTTGCTGAGTAAAAACACCTGTGCAGGAGTGCAGGGCCTCTCCTGGAGCATCAATCAAGTGACAAGACAAGTCAATCAGTCAAATAAGAATCAGGTGTGTCTCGCTGCAGATAGACTGTGGCCGTTTCTCAATGTCGAGTAAACCTGCTGCAGAGCCACTATTTCAAGTATACTACGTCATCGATTGGCGCCGAAGGACTGTTTAAATGCATGTTAAATGCCCAGCATTCGGCGCCACTCGATGACGTAGTATACTTGAAATAGTGGCTCTGCAGCAGGTATACTCGACATTGAGAAACGGCCTGTGTTCCCTCAAAAACTGCTCAACCTTAGTTGTATGCCGTTGTAATTGTACTTTTGGATTATTGTAAACCAGAGGAAATAAAATGCACAAAGGACCTTCTTGTTTGGACTATGGATAATTTCCATCCGTGAGATTTAATTTTTTGTCCATTCTTTTTTATATATTCCTATAAGATTTAGCCTCTAGAGTCTTTTTTTTATGAGGTTTTCCAAATGTTTTGTCCATCTTTATTTTCTGCTCCGAGTTGAATCCAAATCCGCTCTAATCAGGGCAGTATGGAGGGTTAGAAATAGAAGTAGGCTTAGAGATCTTAAGACACTTTTTTTTTGTTTAGGGAGGTTTAAAACAGTGAACTAAGCCTCACACAACTTTGATTTAGAATCAAACTGTAAGGAGAACAGATGAACCTAAAGTCAGGAAGAAAGTAAAAACAGATGAAGCAGACGGGCTGGTTCAGAGGGTAAAACCCTGAGATAGCATATGTGATCTGAAAAGCAACCGTGATGAACTGTCATCTATTTATACTGGGTGACTAATGACTCATGGGTTGCAGCAGGTCTGTCAGATAATCACAGGAAAGTGAACAGAGGGTGACTAGTGAGGCAGGACAGGATCTGAGATAAGACGGCTACAAACTGATGAGATAATGAAGGATGCTTCATCTGAGAGAAAGATCTGGATATGTAAAGGCAAGGGATCTCAGAGTAAAGAAATGTTGACACATTCAAGCCTCCCTCTCTCGATAATTGTTGACTGTGAGCTTCTGTGAAAGCTGCTACTGTAGGTCTCATTATAAAATCTCAGTTATTAATCTTGATCTGTGTCTCAAAACTATGACGTGTTGGGTCCTTGAAATTGATGTGGAAGAAGGTCTGGGATGAGCTTGATCAATAAAAACGATTGGTCTCATTTTGAACCTCTGCAATTTAATCCCTTACCCATGTATACAGTGCTTAAATGTTAAAGTTGATGGACGATGTTTACCTGATGTCAAAAGATTTTATGTTAAAGTAGACGGTAATAAAAATGCCCATAGTTTCCATCATTAAATTGCTTTGTTTACTTTCCTTATGTTGCATTTTTTTTTTTAGTGCACTACTTCCACAACAGTTTATTCTTTATATGTATATTCATATGTGTGTAGCATAATGGACTAAACTACAGCTGCATTTAGTTGTGCAAGCTTGTGTTGCATAATGGCAAAAATAATCCTTCATTACTTGTGAAACAGAAAGTTAAAACTCCCCATTTTTCATTATCTTCTCTACCATCTGTAGGACTGTGAGGAAAGTTGGAAGGACATTAGAGTGTGATTCTGCTTTGTTGGTTAAAAAGGAGACATCACTGGAGGATTTATTTTCAATTCTAGATTATTTCCATTAAGAAAAAAGGACAGAGTGACCAGGAATACCTTTTTTCTGAGTTCAAATAGACACACGTTCATGTAATGTAGAAATAATGCAATGAGGCATAACAAATGTTTATCATTGTATTTCCATGTAACTAACATTTATTTTGTCCTTTGTTTTTAAACGTTTTCAAGTGTCTTATAAAAAAACTTGAAAATCAAGGTTCAAGGTTCACGGCTTTTATTGGTCATACGAACATAGCTACAGTGTAGTTATGACGATGAAAATCTGAGGTCACAGGCCCCTCCAACGGAGCAACACAATAAAACAAAAAAACAGAAAAAAATAGTGCAAGTAGATAATAAATACAAAAAGAAAAATAGTAAAAAAGTGAAATTGTTAAATAGTGCAATAAGAGTCTATATACAAGTTATTGGAATATGATATATTAGATAAATAATTTCAGTTATAAAGTAGCAGCCAGATTCATGTTATGGATGTTGTTTCAGCAGTTCAGGTGTTTAGCAGTCTTATGGCCTGTGGGATGAAACTGTTCCTGAGTCTGGTGGTTTTAGTCCGGATGCTGCGGTACCGCCTGCCAGACGGCAGCAGACAGAACAGTTTGTGGCTGGGGTGATGGGGGTCTTTTATAATCCGGAGAGCTTTCTTCCTGACCCGCTGGGAGTAGAGGTCCTCCATGGATGGCAGCTCCATCCTGGTGATGTTCTGTGCAGTTTTCAACCCCCCTCTGTAAAGCCTTACGATTGAGGGCGGTGCAGCTGCCGTACCAGGCTGTGATGCAGACAGTCAGGGTACTCTCTATGGTGCACCTGTATAATATAGACAAGAAATTATTTGAGTTGTCCATGCGTCCTCTGTTGCCCTCAAGCCTATCAAAGTCGGGCAAACACTGCATATAGGCCAAAAACCCAGAAGAACTTGACAGTTATCCTGCATTAAACACCACACTGTTACTGAGCATCTCTTCTGAGCATCAGGAGACTGCTGTCTGGCTAGTTTACTACCAGATAGCGAGCATACAGTATATGAACAATTTTGGATCTGCTCTTCCTCTTATCTGCTCTCTAATGCCCAGCACCATGTTAGCAGCCGTCCAGCTGTAGGTGGAGCGGTGGCTGTCGACCAGATCAGACAAACAGGAGTCTCCCTCTGCCCTGGGCCACGTGTAATTACTCCCACAACAAAAAGCTCAAGTGAGCAGAGGAGTGGAGGCTGCCAGGCCCGTTGGAAAAATGGCAAATTCTCTTTCTTCTTATCCAACTCTCTCAGTTGTAGAGTTTTGTCTTTTCCCCACGCTGTCTCTTCAACTTTATCTCCCTTTTTTCTCTCCCGTACACACACATAAATAATGAAGCATAACAACACAAGCTCACACGGCGTCACATGACTCAGTTGGTACACAAGTCTGCACACACACATGCGAAACACAGACACAAAGCGCCGATTGCCACACAACAACAACAACAACATCAACAGCGCTGTTGGGAGTCCCGGAGGTTTTCCGGAGCACTAGGGTTCATAAAAAGAGTCTTATGCAATCTGAGAGACTGGGAAAACAGCGCTACGCTAACAATCCCACCCAGAGCTAGCTTACTGTTAACAAGAGTCACAGCTGGAGCTACTGTACTTCCCAAAACATCTGAGACTGGACGTTTATATGGATTAATATAAATTCAAGTGACTCACTACTGGAGTCTCTTTGTAATAATGATATTTTCTAATTTATAGGTCTAAAGACTTTTATGAGAATATCCCAATCCCCCAAGCTTCCCCTTAGCATTTTTAGCTAGAATTTTAGCTTCAAACATAAACAAAATTGAAAAATGATTATCAAATGGATGTGAAGAGGCTACTGTACATTGTTGATGTGATGTCAAAGATGTCTCTCTATTTTATTACAGAGTTATATCTCTTAAAAATGCGCATGCTAACCGACTAGCACATGCTGACATCTTTCGTAAAACCACTTGTTTCTCGAGAGGATAGGTGTGCGTTCGATAGCTCGTTTCTGGGGATTAAAACCCCAGTGGCAGAAAGAAGGAAATTACTCGCTTCCTGCCTTTTTTATTATATCTTTGCTGTACATTTTTGATTGTGTGAGTAGAGGTAAAATGCTACCAATGATTCATTTAATAGAGCAGCAGTTAATGTTGCAGGAATTGCCAGATTGATAAAAAGCTTCATTCCTAAACCAAAACTCAATGATACAAATAGAAGTCTCTAACAAGCGCTCAGGGATTTATGCATTAGAAGTGGTGCTAGATGTACTGTCGCCTGACTGTGTGAACATGCCACCTGTTTTGCAAAAAAACATTCACAAGCTTGTTAAAAATGGCCAATTTTTAGCTGTGATAACGCCGTATCAAAATAATAATGTGCAGATAACCTGTGAAAACAAACATAACTGACCTGAGAAATTGCACTTCTCTGAAATAGAAAAAGCTGGCACTGTAACTGAGAAATGAAGGTAATTAGCACAAACAACAGAATGCTGGGGTCAAAGACACACCTTGTTTGTGCACATGAACAAACAATACATTCTCACCTTAAAAGCACATGCACAGACACACTGAGACGCACCTTCTTCTTCTAATGAAGCACCGACACTTGCAGCACGTGAGGGAAGCCTCGTGCAGGCGAGGAGGGAATCTACAGGACGAAGAGTGTGAAATTTAACTGCTTAGCATGTCGTCTCTCACCGCAATAAATCACTAGGATTCGCCTGTGACTAAGAAGTTAGGAAACTTCAAAAAGGAAAATCACTTTCTTGCAAGAAGAAGTAAGAAGCTGTGCATAATAACACACTTAACATTCAGTGACAGACAAAGATGTGAAAAAGACGAGATATTCTTAACTTTAAATCCTTAAGTTCTTTTGTCAGCTTTAAAGGTCCCATGTCATGGCCATTTCTACTGATCATAATTCCATTGTTGAGTTATACTAAAATAAATGTATATTGTGCAATTTTCCAAACTCACGTTGGTTTCTCATACAGCATCTCTGTATAGTATGTGTATTCACTCTCTGTCCTACGCGGCTTGTTGGAGCTCCTGCCCCCCCCCTCCCTGTGAGCCCAGTGGCCGTCTGCGAGACAGCAAGACACCGCGAAACTCAGCCTGGGCACACACACACCCGCAGCCTGGCTGGGAGTTTGTGTGTGTGCCCAGGCTGAGTTCCGCGGTGTCTCGCTGTCTCGCCGACCCCACACCAGTGAGCCAGCTCACAGTGTCCCGCTCCTCGCAGCAGCGAGCCTCGCAACGTCCCGCCGAGTGTGTGTGTGTGAGGAAGTCAGCGGATTGGTCCAAACGTAACGGCTCCGCGGACGTAACGTAACGGCTCCACGGATTGGTCAATTTGGACCAATCCACGGAGCCGTTACGTTACGTCACTATACCCGAAATACGTCACTATACCCAAGAAGTAAACAATGGAAAAAGAGAAATCCCCAACGAGGCGTTCTGGGGCAGCATAGACAGGTCTTTTCTGTGTTAGAGTTTTACTCGCTACAGGGTGTACTTTGAGGGTTTGTGACTCTGCAGACTGTTTACATGCAGAAAAACCTTCATAACACACAAGGGGACGGGTAATAACCAGAAAAGCATGACATGGGACCTTTAACCATAGGGTTGAACAAAGCAAAAAGCGTGCACTCTCTAATCCATTATATTCACAACGCAATTATTTCTACCATTAATCTGATTGTTTTGAAATGTATGTAGTTTTTCATTTGTGCACACCGAGATTGATTTTGCTTAAACTGACTGAAACTTTAAAATAATTGCTAACAGAGAGCAAAGTCCAGATGAAGAGGCAGCCGTCGATATTAAAGCAAGATTTTAAATAAATTATGATAATGTAATGCAAGTTCTAACTTAATTATTTGTTATTTTCTTTAAGCCGTCTCTGTTATCTTCAATTTGTTTCACCTTTGGCAATTCTCCATTTCATTTCTTATTGCATTTTGGTATGCTGTGTGCATACCAACAATTGATCGAGTCCTTTATAAGAAACTATACTTCCAAAACTGTCCAGAACATCGACTCAATATTTTACTATTGTCTTCTTTTTCTGTCCTTTTTGTATCTGAAATGTGGGCAGTTCAGTTGTGATGAACCAGCCCGTTGGAAACTGGGGCATAGCTTTCCACTCTTCATTGCAAAAGGGGCAAATAAAAACAATTAAAGATGGCCAGCGTGCACAAAACAATGGACTTAAAGCCGACACAGATGAACTGAATGCAGCTGTTGATTGGTGTTGTTTGCTAGACACATTTTAAATCAGTAACACTGCCCACTTTGAGAAACAAGCCAGCAGTCTGTGGCTACAAAATAACCATTTCAATATAATGCATCATTCTCCAAAAAGGTTTTTAAAAGAATGACATAAAGAGGCTTTTTAGGGACATTCAGGCGTGGAGGTTTGACGCCTTAGCAGTCCTCTGATCTTCGTTGTTTCACAAACACTTTAACATCAGTCCTTTGTCCTTTTCTCACCCTTGATACATTTAGGTTTGATTTATTCAGAATTTAAAAGTTTTTCTGTCATTTAGGGCTCCAGACCTGCAAAAGCTGCCTTGTTCAGCCTTGAAGCGCGACCTGGGGAGGAAGAACCTTGGCAAGGACTTCACCAAAAGCCTTCAAACATGTCATTTTCTTCACCGCTGAAGGCCGTCTTTTCATGTTGAGCGCTGCGCATGAAACATTCATGAAAAGCACCTGTTTGGCAGTCAAATGTATTCCTTTCTGACAACAATTGTGTGTGTGCATGTCTACTTTTGACAAGAACACACAAGATTGGATCAACCTTCATGTTCCCCATCATCTCTCATCCTCTTTGTGCTCCCGCTCTCTCTTTCGTCACATGAAGGACCCCCTTCGTCTCCGCGGAGTACAAATGAGACTGACCTTCGATCGGCGAACATGAGACGGATCCACTGTGGCGTGTTCGGCTTTGAATCCTTTCTCCTCTGTACGCTCCATTTCCGTTTCTGAAGAAGCTTCTCTTTGGCCGCTCTCTCCACCTTTTGTCTCAATCTCGTGATCTCAATTTTCTCCCTTTCTTTCCATCCTCTTTATTTCTTGCATCCTCTTTGTCTCAATCGTGCTGTAACTTCCTCTCATTGCCTTATCACTTCCCCTCTCTTCCTGTACTCCACATTTGCCATTTTTCTACCCCCCCCCCCCCCCCCCCCCCCCCCCATCTGCTACGACTGTCTGTGTCCTTCCAATATCTTTTTGTCCTCTTTAGTTTTTGTGTGTGTGCTCCTACAGATAGATATATAGTCTCAGTGGTAATGACAGGGGTCACTGTCTGAGGTCAGCAATTTATGCCTCAAAGCTAAGTACTAAAAATTGTCCAGAAAATGGACCAGGTGAGACAGGAAGACCAAGATAAAGACAGAAGGCGGTACAAAAGCCTATCTGGCTCTGCTTATGGCGACAGTATTTCAGCTAATCCTTCTTCTTCTGTATCAAAGATAGTCTTCTTCTTTCCTGCACTACTAAACACATCCTTCTCTTCAATTAAGGGTCATCATTTCTGGAGGTAAAACTCCACTTCCCGTGATTAAGTGTCCAATTACAGTCCCTTTCTCTTCCCACGCCTCCTCTTACTCATTGCATGAAAGGCGTCTTCGTTTTTTACGCTGTGTGGACGAGTCTCAGCTTCCGTTATTGATAGAGCCCAATGGGAGGAAAAACCTGTTTACTTCCTAAAAGTGTCCAAAGTGTCCTCATACCTTCAATATACAGAATTGACCCACCCAACAGCGATGATCAATGTTCTTTTAGTGATACAAATGCACATTGTTAAAAGAAACAACTTGGTTATATTTGGGAAAAAACATAATGGTTTGGGTTCAAATTAGTACGTTTGCTGCATACTAACAAATGTGACGTAGTTATGTTCGTAACTTTAAATAACTTGACAGGTTGACTTTTTCTTCACACAAGATACTAACTCCAGCCTATTGGTCGAAAATCCTATATTTTTTTGCACATCCAACTTTATTCTAAACGTCCTTACCTCTTCTATTGTACCCGTCATAATAACTATGGCCACTAGAGGTCACAACCTAATATTAAACGTAAGTATGGGTCGCATTAAGCCGCGTACAACCATTTTTTTAAAGTGAGGACCTTTGGAAATAAAAGTATTGATTTACCTGAAGAGCATCACATGGTTTATTGGTCAGTCCTGTCAATTAACGTTATACTCAGATCACAGACTGTATATATAAATGGACGTAGTGTCCGTGACGTCACTCATAGGTTTCTGCAGAGTTGCTGAGAAGCCCTTAGCAGGCGGACTCGGCCGCTGCCGTCTCGACAGTGAAGTCAGAGTCAACCCCTAGATTCCACCAGGTCCGTCTGGCCGCGTTACGACCGCGTTACGACCGCGTTGCGGCTGTGCCGCGGCGTTCACAGCGATCGCGGCACACCAGTCAATCCCCAAAATAAACACATTTTGCAGACCCTATCCCTCCGTAGTCTTTCAAGTAGGAGGATAAATGCCAGCGTTCTCCTCCGGTTTACAGGCACTGTGTAAATTATATATATATATAGAATAATTATGATGATGAATGCATTTTTACCACTAAAATACAGCAACACATCTTTGATTCATGTTAATTATTATTAAATATGCCCAAATCAACGAAAACTGCAAGCGCGGCGCAGAAGGACCCGGTGGAATCCCGGGGTAACTCCCGCCTGCTCCAGCCTGATCCAAATAAGGGCAAAGAGGCGGAGCCGAGGCGGCATAAGATAAGTCCGATATTTAAATGAAGAATACTCCACCAGGCACCAACACAACAAACACGTCAGAGTTCAAGTTGTGTTCCCCGGATCAGCCTCGCAGCTGAGCCCCTGTAGCATCCTGGAGCTAACAGAGCTAACGGAGCTAGCAGAGGGACAGAAAGCTAGACGCAGCAGTCACCGCAGAGACCTGTCCATCAAAGTGACCACGCCCTAATTTATGCAAACACTTTAAGACCTAATATAACTAAAAGGGGTGCGTTGTAAAAAAATGCACTCCCCAATCCATTGTCATGAAGGTGGAATCTAACTATATCCAGAATAATTTGTATTGCATCCAGGGGTAGAAACGTGTTTATTTCTGCTGTAAAGTTGGGCCTTTTAACATGGGGGTCTATGGAAATTGCTCCTTTCTGCAGCCTGCTTCTACCGGCCAATAGATGAACTGCAGTTTGTGGAACTTCCTTCATGGGCTTCCCGGCTCTGCCCCAGAGTTTGCCGTTTGGCTCAGATATGACTTTGTTAAGTTTTAAACCTCTACCTAATATTGAGTGCCTATCTTCACATTTGACTGTATCAAATTCTAGTTTTAAAACCTTTAGTATTTCCGTTTTATGCCTATGTGTTGCATACACACTGAGACACTAGGGTTTTTTAAATCCTCACTAAAGACTCACTTCTTCTCCCTGGCCTTCTAGTCAGCGCGGAGCATGACACCTGACTATTCCCTGTGTTTTTGTTTTTTATATTTCTGTTGTAAATGATCGTCTTTTATTGTGATTGTAGTAATGTGTTTTTATTACATATAGAGCACTTTGGCTCGACCAAAAATCGCTTTTAAATGTGCTATATAAATAAAACTTGTTTTGATACTCTCAAATAACTGTTATTTCCATTGTTTTCATGCTGTGTTAGGTACAAAATACTACTTTCGGGAACAGGTTAAACTCAGAAAGTATTTTTTCTGTCTAAAAATCGGCAAAGGACAGTTTCAAAAGGTGTTGCGTTCTCATACCTTTAGATATCACACTTTAGAGTCTAGACAGAATATACCGCAACAAGACTCCTCACTTGAAAAGAGCAAAAGACAAGAAACTACTTTTTCTTTTACATTTTTTATTTTCTTGTCAGCTTTAATTCAAGGGAATTTCATTAGGATCACTGTAGATGTTTTATCTTGTTCTGCATTTATTTTAATAGTGTTTGGGCTGCTTTGTGCATGAAAGGTGCTATACAATTAAAGTTCATTATTATTACTATTACTTTCTACTCTGCACTGTAGATCAAATCAATCAAGTTCAAACCTGAGGGGGTATGAAGAAATAAACTAAATATTTAAGTAGCAACATAACAACTGTGGTAATATTCCTTCTGGTCAGACACCTTAATGTTTCACAGAACATAATTATGCCACGGATCCGAAACCTTAGACACTCAAGAAATAACCAAATATATGACAAATAGAAACACAAACACACTGCTGATTGAAGGATATTATTATATTTTGTTCAACAGTATAAGAGCAAGAACACTTGCGTCAAGTCCGCCAACAGTATATGTTTGTCTAAAGAATAACAGAATCTCACAGGTTTTATACACTTCTTTTTAGTTTACACTTTGGACCTTTTACAATCACATATTACAATACCCTAAGCTAAATAACATGCTGCACACAGACATGTGCACATTCATGGTGCAAAGGTCTCTTAAGAAGAGCATGGCTTACAACACATGATCATATAATATAGATGATTCCAACACATATTATTCTGTTGTTGAGCCACTCTTTTGAGACGTCTCCTATCTCAAAGTGAGATGCCGGCTTAAAATGTTTTCCTCTGGTGTTCAGCTGGAGACTCAGGATAGATTTCTGGTTTGCAGAAAGGAGTTAGAGTTTCCGCTGCGGGGCGAGTTAGAAAGTAAAAATAAATGCAGACAGTTGTTGAGATGCGTCAGCTAGAGTTGCAGAGCGGTAATATAAAAGGTATATTCCTCTGCATCCACATCCATTCTGCTGTTCAGGCGATCTAAGTAAACACATTTCCTTGGTCCCAGTTTACCCACAGTCTGAGGTTGAATCTTACTTTGGGCTCATGGCTGCTGCTCTGTGATGGAAAAATGATGTGTAGGCGATGCTTTTGCAGAGATAGCTGTCTCCTCAGGCTCAGGAGGCTTCTTGTCTCTCTATAGAGCTTTTTGAAGGGCTCCAGTACAGGAAGTGAATTTCCCCATTAACTCCATTGACGTCTATAGGCATGGAATCAAAACAAACAACTAAAATAAACAGTGATGTTAAATAAATGATTCGGAGCAAAAAAACATTTGGGAAACACAAAATAAATGGCAAAGGTACAAGACTGTGTATATGCTTTTTGTTATATTGTTAGGTATACCGGCCATAAGACTGTTAAACACCTGAACTAAGAACATCCTTAACATTCACCTGTTTGAAACTTACACATTATGTATCACTTGTAGATAGACTCGTATGGCACTACTTCTATTCTATTTTATTGTATTTACTTGCACTATTTTATCTGTGTTATTGTGTTGCACTGTTGGAGGAGCCGGGGACCTAAGATTTTCATTGACATATCTACACTGTAGCTATGCACGCATGACAATAAAAGCCTTGAATCTTGAAGGTACTGCACATCCCATTAACCATTATGAATGCAACTCAAGGAATCTGCAAACTCCTGAAAAAAGGTTTTACAAGATTTTGATCTCCTGCAAAGTGAAGAAAGATTCAGCAACTGCATGGCTTAGTTTGTGCCTCAAATGGTTTAAGAACCGCACTTTGGTGAACTACTTTTGTAATATAAGACAATATTAATAAGCGGGCAGTCATGTTTGTTTCGTTTGGGAGCAAACCATAAAGCAAACACTGTGGAGACAACTTCACTTCTGTGATTAACAGATTCTAGGATTGTTGGCAGTGTCGTACAAAAGAGTGGATATCATACAGTTGTCACTTCTACAGGATGATATATAGCAACGTTTCACAACCTCATAGCTCGTTGTAACTCTACCTTAGAGAGTTATGACCATATGTCTCATAATACAGATATTCTATTCACAATATGAATTTGATCTTCACTTCTGAAACCTCAACGATGAGCACTATTCAAGACAGTCTATTAAAAAGCGTATCAGCTCGAACCAGAAGCTTGAAGGCAGCGTTTTCAAGGCCCACTCTACAGCGTGACAAATCCTTGAACATTAAACTGTAATGTGTCAAACTTTTACATTATTTCAGTTCAACACATTAAAGCCAGTATCAAGTGGTTTTCATGCAGAGAACAAAACAGGCAGGGTTAGAGTCGAGGGTCTCAATCTCCCTCTTTGCACCACTCAAGACTGTTGTGATATAACACCGTGTATGTGTCATTGCTACCGTGTATGTGTCATTGCTACTTGACTATTTTATATCTTGATTTACTTTAAAAAGGCTATACGTTTTTCCTTTACCTTGGATGTGTATTTACTATTTAGTTGATTTCATATTTTATTAAAAAGGACATATATTATATAGTGTCTCTACTGGGACATGTCTCCATGCTTTAATGTTCAAAAAGCTCTTTATTTCTCTCATACTGCCTGTGCTGCAGCACCTCTTTTCACCCTTGTCTGAAACCAGAGCCCAGTCTGCTCTGATTGGTCAGCTGGCCGGCTCTGTTGTGTTTGGTCAACAGCTTAGAGATGTCCCCACGTACAATGACTTGGAGCGCTTTAGCCAATAGAAGCGCGACTGTCACATAGTGATGTCACTTTGTTAAGGGAGTCAAATGGAGGCAATTCAGGCAAAGAAATAGGCAATTTAAATGCACCAAAACCTATATAACACACTACAGGAAAGGAAAAACTCCAACAAGCAGAATAGGGCCTCTTCATTTATTTTGCCTTCTCTGCATCAGAGTTATAAAGAGGGTTTGGGTATTGTTACTCTGCCACACACACACACTTTTTGAAATTCCTGCCTGGTTGCAGTGAAGGTTGTGTCCTTGAACAGATGTAAGCATTGTTTTATCCAGAGCCGACCTTGTATGTCTCGTCGATGTGAATGTAAGCGTGTGCCCGTCTGTGGAGGTCTGCAGAGGGACAACCCCCTGCTGGGTGACCCCTGACCTCCACACAATGCATGCTGGGATTGGCTGTCGATCCTGTAACCCTGGAAAAGGATTAAACAGGTGGAGAAAATCCTGAATGAAGGTTTTATTTGAGAGCTTCAGGATCATCTGCAGGCCTGAGATCTCTGAGGAATATAAGAGGATGGGATAGGACTGGAATCGACTCCTTTGTTTACTTATAACAAAAGGCGCATTCACACCGCAGTACTTTTCCCACAAAGGTTCATGAGAACTCTTTAGTTCTCATGAACTAAGTACAGATCGCGTTCACACCAGAATAAGTTCCCTGAGGGAGGATTAGGCAAATGAAGCCGCTGACGTCACTTCTTCTTCTTCTGCTTTGGGTTTACTGGCAGGCCGCAAACAACTTCACGGCGTATACTGCCACCCGAAGTCCCCGGCCGGAAGTCCCCGGAGTTGGGGACTGGCTTCAGTAGAAGCTGCTGGGACTCCCAGCAGCTTCTACTGAAGCCTTCTGAGTAAATCGCCAGAACGCCGACACCTCCTCATCTCCACCGCTCCAATGTTTTCTTTTGTGTTGCCATAAGTTAGTCTCTCTGCGTTTGTGCGCTGGGCTAATGCTAATGCTAATAATGCTAATGCAAGGATAATAAAATGGCGGCTTCACAAAACCTTTTGGGAGTTTTACATTACATTTCATTTAGCTGATGCTTTTATCCAAAGCGACTTACAATTATCAATTACAGGGACATTCTCCCTGGAGTAACTAAGGGCTAAGTGCCTTACTCAAGGGCACACTAGTGGTGGTACTAGTGGTGGTATTCCTGGCGGGATTTGAACTCACAACCTTCCGATCTTCAGCCCACCTCACTATCCATTAGACCACACTACCCCTTTTACGGGGCGTGGTTTGCATTCCGCCCAGCCAATCAGACATAGGAACCTTTTTCTCCCACAAAAGTACCTGCTCTCTAGCAGGGATGGAAAAGGGGGTAAAAAGGTTCTGATGAACTCATTTTAGTTCCGTCTCTTTTTGGTGTGAACGCGACATTTCGGTACTATATTGGAACTAAAGTGGGAAAAGTACTGCGGTGTGAACGCGGCTAATGAGACATTACTATGTAACACTTGTGCTTCTATTGCCTAAAACAGCGGTTCCCAACCTTTTTTCCAACTCAGGGCCCACTTAAGAATCTAAAACATTTTCGCGGCCCACATTCAACCATAAACAATCCGGAGGCAAAATAAAGTTCTGATTGGTCAATTCAGAACATGTGACACGTTGTTAATCCAGTACTACAGACCGCTGTCAAGGACTGTAATGACCGTTGCTAAGGAGGATCGAGAAAGAGAAAGGAAAAGAGGTTCAAATTAAAAATCTTAATAATGAAATGTTTCCACACAAATCATAATGTTTTGCTAATTATTTGGCGGCCCACTTGCAATGCCCACAGGTTGGGAACTGCTGGTCTAGCGTTCCAACACATTGTGTGTGATAGGCTAAGAGGCGGGACATCTCTAAGCGGTTGACCAATCACAACAAAGCCTGCAAGCTAACCAATCAGAGCAGACTGGGCTCTGGTTTCAGACAGAGGGTGAAAAGAGGTGCTGCAGCACAGGCAGTATGAGAAAAATAAAGAGCTTTTTGAACATTAAAGCATGGAGACATGTCCCAGTAGAGTCACTACATGTAATATGAACCTGAAACTGAGCATTATACGTCCTTTTTAAATTGTATATCTACTTCTCAAAGTCCTTGAAAAGTGCCCGCTATCGTTGGCAGTTCTGTCATCTGCATCTCACCTCGCGCTTCCTCCCCTGCTGCGGTCTAAACGGCGCTCCGAGGCGTTCACTTCAAGCTTCTCGGTTGATCAAAAGAGTGCCGCGGGTGACAGTGAGAGCCTGTGATAGCTGTGAGGGGCAGGCAGAGCACACTTCAGACTGAGATTGCATTGTGAAGGGGAGGCAGCCTGCAGGTAAAAGAAACAAAGCCAAATGAGAGGAGAAGATCAAAAACAGATCCTGCTGAGATCCAAGAAAATGTTTGTTTCTTCAGTAAGGAGAGGGTGGAGCTTTCATGATTGGAAAGCTACAGTTCATCATTCTGTAAACGTAAAATTATCTTGAAACTAACATACTAACTCACAGGCTGCTCTTATCTAGGTCCCAGCATGGTGAGAATCAGCATATCTTTATCTAATTCAGTTGGATGTTACACATGATTTAATGCTGAAGAAGTTTCTAAACAGCTTAAGGATAAACCAGTTTATTTCCCATGTTTCCACAACTGATAGCATGTACTAATTAACATAATCCATTTGGGCCTTAGTGTGTATTTCAATCAGATTAGATACAACATATTCTGTTCAGAGACTTAGATGATCTATTTTCATGTTCCATGTAAGTACAGGTCATGTGAACTTTGTTTAAGAGCTCAATACTGAATACACTAGCAGCCACATCTGGGAGCAAATTAATTGTATATGCAACACAAATACGGCCAGGATCCGTTGGATTTTCGGAATATTGGGTTGCAGATTAGAATTTTCCAAAGGGGGGTTCGTTTAGCATGAAACACTTGAAACAACTAAAGGATAAGTTAAACAAGAAAGTAGAAAGAAAGTGAGGTCATAGAAAACTATTTCTGCTAAAAAGTTAGCAATGATTGAGAGTCAGAGCTAAACATTTCAGATGTGTGTATCTCACGCTACACTGTAACTTTAAATCATGTACCTTTGTTATTCATGTTTTATTATCTTTGCGGGGAGGCGTGTGGCGTAGTGGGTTAGTGCGTTGGTGTTCAGATCAGGGGAGCAGAGGTTCAAACCCCACTGCAGTCAGCATGTCGTTGTGTCCCTGGGCAAGACACTTCACCCCAAATTGCTCCTGTGGGGATTGCCCACAGTATTGAGTATGTAAGTCGCTTTGGATAAAAGCGTCTAACAAGTGACATGTAATGTAATGTAATGTTTTAAATTAGTGTTTTTAAATGCCATTGTATAATATGTTTCTTAATGTCTTTCATCTTTGATTTGCCCTGTGTTGAAAGGTGCTATATAATAAAACTTGCCTTGCCTTACATTAAAAAAGAAAGTGAAAAAATAGTGAAACAATACATTTTCCATCGTGGCATTTTAGGATTCAGCAGCAGAGACGGGAGGAAAGTCTCTCTCCTCTCTCTCTCTCTCTGAACAGGTATAATAAACAGAGGCAGCCGGTGACGGGTGAGTAAATACAGGCTGAGTCTCCTGAGAGGAGAGAGGAGAGAGGAGGTGGTGATCGGAGGAGGGAGGGGAGATAATGGGAGATGAAGAGGATAGAAAAGATCAGAGTGAAGGCGGGGAGAGCGAGATGAAAGAGGAACCTGAGGAGCAGAGGACAATTGAAGGAAAAGGGCAGGAAGTGATGAAAAGACAGGAAGGGAGGAGATGGTTTTTATAGGTTTGATTTTTCATAAAACCAAAGCCATTTTTCCAAGGAATTCAGAAAACGCTCACATTTTTGTCACTATTCATTTTTCAAATTTGTATTGAATAATAAAGAAAGCACAAATATATCTGGAAAAGAAAGTCAATCTTTTTAAAATAAAAGAGAATCGATTTTGTCTACTTATATTATCCGTAGGCCTACATGTGTTTTGTTATAAAATAATAATCTCCTTTTTTATATACAGTCTAATAAAACAAAAAGAAACCTTTTACTAAGCCTCAAATCCAAAAGCACTTTTATTTCATCAATACAAAAAAACTAATACATTCATTTAAAAACAATTATTCAAGAGGATAAATTAGCCATGCTGTAAAAGTGCAATCTCTAAAACCCATTTGTCTGGCGCCGATGATACAATTATATTAAATTATAGTACATTTCTAAATTCACATGGACATTTGTGTTTATATAGACTCATAAAAAGGGTAACATTATGCAGGCTCTATTCATACCTTCATTCTGAAGGTAATTCAGTGTTCAGCTTGTTGCTGTAGGACAATGGCATGTTTTTCAAAATGCCTTCAACACCAGTAAATGTGAAACAGAGATGAGAAAAGCCAGGGATGTGTAGTAGAGATGGAAGGCTGAAATAAATAAGGGAATACAGATAGAGTAAAGAGGAGAAAGCATGAGACAGATGGAGAAGGTGTTGTGAGTTTAAAGAACAGACGAGTGTTTCACCCTCTGCAGGGAATACAGTCAACTTATAATTCAACGCCTGGCAGCTGGAGAGCCGGAGCTCAGAGCACAAAAGTTGCTTATATGATTGTTTTCTGAGAAATAATTCAAAACCTGAGGTAAAAAAATTGAAAAAATATAAAACAGTGGTGTGGAAAACCAGTACAGGCTGCTTGAGGCTGACTTATTCAAGCAAAGCATGTCACAGGTGCTGCAGGGATACAGGTCGCAGCACATACTCTGGTTTTCGCATAATATAAAGTGTGTTTCAGATGCTCTACAGCGCTATTACACTCAACAATACTGTGATCGAAAAGTGACACAAACCTTGGCAATGCATCACTATTTATTGACATTTTATCGCAAATGGTTAGACAACCCAGACTCCTTAAAAACCACTTTGCCGTAAAACAAAAGGGGCATTTCATTTGATTTAAAAAAGAAACAACTTGTTTAAGGTATCTAATTAAATCAAAACGGTGAGGTTAAGTAAATGATAATCCATTGAAAGCAGCTCTGAAAGCGGAAGAATGAAACTAGGAACGTTACCCATTGTAAAGGAGATGGTGAGTAAAATGTTATCATGAGAAAACACTCATGGACGAAAAAAACAAGAACAACCCCCATGAAGTTTCCATTTAAACGTGTAAATACAAGTTCCTGTAAGCGCCTTCCATCCCTCTTAGCTTATGCCCCACATACTGCATTAAATTACATTTTAATTAGCTGATGGTTTAATCTAAAGGGACTTACAATATGTCCATCAAACCATCAAGATACAAACAAGGAACGTGCAGATATATTGGCTTCAAATAAGCCAAACCATTGTAAGAGACGGCGCATTAGTTTACAATTGGCTAAACTCTTTAAATGCCAATTGAATGGCCAAGTTAAAGCAAAACCAGTGCATTTACAGTTTGAAATGGAGGGTAAGTATACTTTCTGTTGTCCTGATATCAATGGGGTGCTCATTCAACCATTTAGGAGACAGGATTGCATACAGGTGTGTTTTTATTGAGGAGTACCTGGGTTCCTCTTGCCCCAAACTCCCAACTCATTATAAAGATTGCAGACCAAACTACTTTTCATTACGAAACTGAGGTATTGAAAATGATCCTCTATGCCCGAGCAATCAGAAGCAGCAGCGGATAACGTTTCTGTATTTCCTGACACAAGCATTTCAGATAAACACAGCTCAGCAGAGTCCACACTCTCTGAGGAACATCTGCTTTTGCCCTTCTTGTAAGCGTAAATATGAAATGCTAATCTCGTTTTCTATTAGGAGGCTCCTTCCTGAAGGGCCGGTTGTCTATAAGGCTGTTCCTTATCATTATAATGAACATGCATCTTGTTGCCATTGTGCGTTTCGGAGATAGGAGCGCTGCTTATACAGTGACCTTGTTTAAACACGGGTCCCTTTCTCCTTGATCTTCCTCACATGCAGGTAAGAGCTGGGTAATTGCATAGGGGGCTGTAAAATGAGTAAAGGGACCTCCATATCTTCAAGGAGACGCAGGAGGGATTGACAAAGAAAGACATGGATGAGGAAGAAATTAATTCATACTTTGACTGGTGCACGTTGTCACAAGGACAGAGGTTCAAGAACGACTCTATCTAACTGAGGAACTTTTAGTTTAGTTCTTCTATTCATCCTTACCCTGTTAAAAAAAACTAAATGAACAATGGTGCAACATCCCATTAAATAATCAAATGTTATTAAAGTACTAAACTTCCTTATCAAAATCATACCCATTGCTTTTGTCTCTCCAATATATGTCTCAGAAGAAATGTCTGTGAAACCAATGGACTAAAGAGTTTCCTTTACTTGTAAAAGATTTAATAAACAGCTTTTAGTCTTGAGTTACAAGACACAAGACAAGTAGATGTTAAAATATTCACACGCATACAGTGCACCAACAGAATGAAGATGTATAGAAAACATGTGCTATTGGGCATGTAGTATAGGGAAAGCTGTAAACATAAGCAGAATATACCCTGAAAAGGCCTTCACTTTGATCATAACTGCATAAAATGTACTGTATAGCTTAATCAGGCTGTTGGTGAATGTGTAAACATTAGCATGGCCGCTAAAGCAAGAAAACCGAATCATTTCAGGACTGAATCGGCTACAAAAGCAATTTCATGGCACTAGATTTTGGTTGGAGTATCATTATAAGCAGGGCCGGCCCTTGGCATAGGCAGTATAGGCGAATGCTAAGGGCGCATCAACCCGCCGAAAATTGTGGAGAAAAAAAAAAAAAAAAAAAAGTTAGAAATTACAAAATATATATTTTTTTTAATTTCATAACAACACAATTTCCCGATTTTGGATCAACAAAGTACATCTTATTATCTTATACTAACAGAAGTACGCCTATATTGCGTACAGCGCCCATAAACTATGGCGCACCTAGTGGTTTATGTGAAATAGTTCTTTTATTGAAATAATGGTTTTAGTGTGCAATTATAGGTTTTAATTTTGTATTTGTGTTCATTTAAAATAAATCAAACTCCCAAAAAACGTATACAGCTTCTGTGTGCTTTTATTAACATTGGAATTTACTGTGTAAGCGGCCGCGGGGGGGAGAGCTTTAGAGAGCTCTATCCTGACAGAGTGAGAGGCTCTGATAACCTCAGCTCAGTGAGGTAAAGGCACACCTTTATACGATCATCATAGTTATAAAAAAATAAGAGAATAGATGAAAAACAGGTATAAAATACTATATGACAGTAAAAAAAAGTTGTTATTAATAAACAAGAATACAGTTTGAAAGGGGAGTGATTTGTAAAATATCCATGAAGAAAAAGAAAATCTGTTTACAGTTCTGTTTCATATGGGTGTTGAGAGATGTATCCATAGATCTCCTAATGTTGCTCTCAAAGTACACCAGATTGATGCTTTTAACTTCAATATGAAAAGCATGCCCCCGGACCCCCCTAGAGGATGTTAGGTCCACCCCCCACTTAAATCATGTCCACATGGATAGGATACTAAATACATTTGCACACATCTTATGTCCATATCTTTCTGTTTTGGTGGTCATGCCACAACCGTGCATGTGCATGCATGCGCGAGTCATAGTGAGTGTCTGCATTTTGGGGGGGGGGGGGGGCGCCAGCTAAAATCTTGCCTAGGGCAGCGAATTGGTCAGGGCCGGCCCTGATTATAAGGCAACTCAATTATAACTATGAACATTAAAAAGGTTTGATGATGGCTTAGCGTTCAAAGTTGAAAATCTAAACTAAGAGAAAATATTAGGTTGAAAGGTTGTTCATTTCAATATTGAGTACAGGGGGGAGGCAGTTCTTAAAGGTAGGGTAGGTAAGAATGGAGAAACCAGCTCGAGTGAGTTAGAATTTGAAAGTACGCAGCCGAAAAAAATCTGCCCCTTCCTTCAGACTTCCTTACAGAGCCCCTCCTCCAACACACACGAACGCGCCCATGACCAATGAGGGCACGAGATAAGTTTGTGCACAGATGGAAGGCTGACAGGCAGGTAGGCCATCCAGTTATTTTAGCCGGGCCGGCTCAGATGATTGCTCGTGCTTTTTACAGCGCCACGGCTTCCACAGATGACATTTTTAATGTATTTATTGTCAAAGCATTTAATGTATTCATTGCTATCGGGATGTTAAGAGCATTCCATGGAATATAACAAGAAGTGTTTCTGAAGTGAATTACCTACCCCACCTTTAAGTCTTTTGCATTAATATAACAAAGTCAGGGGAGGAAATATTGATGAATCCTGGACTTGTGTGTACGCACAGCTGAAGCACAGATTTGTGTGTATGCACTGTTTGTGAAAAAGTCCCAGAGTAATTAAAGCTGTTGGAGCTACAGGATTGAATTTGTAGACATAATGAAACATACAAATAATTTCCACCTAATGTGCCCGCTGCCTAAGAACTCTGTGTGTTTCCTGTTCGACTGTTTATACTTTCTGAGTGCATTTTATCAACAGGAACAGCTTGGACTCACCTGTAGCCACAGGACTGGTCTTTATCTTCCATGTAACACAACATCCTCATTTGATACTGCTGGTTATAGAGTGGTGCAGTGACGCGTCCTAAAACCCGGAAGTGAGTCAGCATTTTACCACTTCCGATTCGCTCGTCTCAGAGCCAATGGGATCTCTCCATAGGATTTAGGAAAATAGCTGGAAATAAGGTCTGTGGTTGAGACACATTGAAGAAACGGATCACCTTTTGTTCTACGACATTAAATCCATCAGCAGTGACCCCACTGGGGATTTTTGAAGAGTTGACGTGTCTGAAAAACGATGGTTGTTAACAAGTGGCTGAATAGGACTACAGAAGTTGTGGAGGACGTTGTACGTCATTACGCCGAACACGCAAACACTCCTCTAAGTTTGTTTGCCCCTGTTCTGCTTGAAAGCAAGTCCCTGCCTCCTGCAAACTGTTCAAACAAACGCTTCAACTTGTACCATTTAGAATCTGTATTTTGAATATGGATCTTGAGTTGGCGTGACGTTGAAGTCGTGCGACCCTGCTGTACTCGGCTGTAGTTCGTTAATAGCACAACGTTAGCATTTTGCTTCTGGCGATTAGATTCGAACATTATAAAAGTAGGGTAGACTTGTGGAGATTATCCGGCTGAACAAAACGTGCATTTATCAAACAGGTTCGTTTTTCACAGACCTTATTTCAAGCTATTTTCCAAAATCCTACGGAGAAATCCCATAGCTTTTTTGTCGAGGGAACCCATGCGCAGCTTACTTCCGGGTAAAAACGTCATGCCTGCACCACTCTGTGTCACGGACACAGGAGGATTTAACAGATTTCAGGTAATCCAGGAAAGGCAGGGCAAAACACACCCAAACTTTTCAATGAACATACATACGGATCTGACCGAGATTAAACAAAAAACATGCTGAACTAATGAGGAGATGAAGTGCGTGAACAACAGGTTTGGTAGATGCAGGGCTAAAGAGACACAGTTGAAACTAATAAGGCCAGAACAGGCAATCAAAAAAAAGGAGGGAAAACACACAAAGACAGGAAGTAAAGAAAGGGGAGAAAAACCTTTCAAAAATAAAACAGGAAACAGCCCTATTCTCTTTATACTGGCAGTTCAGGTTGGATTCTATGGGTAATTGTTACTAGAAGGAACGCTCCAAACTGTTTTAAATGGTTAAACAGTTTGGAGAGGCTGAACTATTTGATTAAGTTGATTAAATTAATCAACTTAATCAAATAGTTCAGCCTTGCAGCTTTCCTGGCGACTCCAAGGTGTTTGGCGTCAGTGACTAATTACAAGCCACACATTGTCTCCTTCTGCAAATCCACCAAATGATAGGATCATAAGAGTTATTGACACATAATGGGGTCACTTAAAAGTGCGGGGAATCGGTGGGTCAGAAGATTTTTAAATGGTCTTTAATGTCAATAAATATCAAGAAATGTTTAAAGTTAGTGATCGGTACCAGCATGATTATTGGCCATTTTACAAATTACCTTAAAAAGTCATGGGGACAACATAAGGCATTTCAAACAGTGGTATAGGACATGTATTTAGGTCAAGCATCTAATAAAGTACACATTTTCATACAATGAAGTTACACTTTTCTGCAGTTTCCTAATAAATGTCAAAGCCAAGAGAAGCTTTTGCATTCGTTCTGTTTGAACAATAGAAACATTGCAGGAGGTCTGTTGTTTCAGCGCTCGAGTATTTGGCATGCATGTATCCAGGTGTGTGTGTGTGTGTGGTGTGTGTGTGTGTGTGTGTGTGTGTGTGTGTGTTTTGTAATGTCTAACATTGCCAAAAGCAACCATCCACGTCCTGAACGGGCTTGTAACCAATTTTCTGGTCAATGGACAATGAGCATTTAGTTCCCCCTCACCATTCTTCTCTCCACCGACCCGGTGCAGTGTGCCCAACACGGTGGAAAAAAAACTGAAATAAAAAAAAGCTTTGAATATTTTTGAATAAAATCGAGGCACTAGTGAAGCAGAGAAGGTTAAATAAGCATTCGACGAGCGAAACAGATGCAACGAGGGCCACAGTTGTTCAGAAGATTGGATTCACAGTATCCATCCATCTGTTTATGTATGCAGAATATAATGCGAGCGCTCTTGCATTCATCTCTCTATATCAACATGTTTCAGCACACCTACTGTTTTCATTTAAATGACAATATGCACCACCTACTGTATGTAAATACACATGCATGAAAGCATCAATGTACACAGAAAAACGGGCAGCAGGAGTGCGTGTTTGCAACAAGGTTTACAATGACAACACTGACACACACTACAAAAACTCGAAATCTTGCCAAGTATATTTGTCCAATATCTAGTCAGAATATGTCTTTACACCTGATATAAGACATAATAACTTCAGAAGTAACACTGCAGTGAGATATCGGGTATTGTTGTTAGACAATGCATCATCTTGTTAAAGGTAGGGTAGGTAAGAATGGAGAAACCAGCTCGAGTGCGCTAGAATTTGAAAGTACACAGCCGAAAAAAATCTGCCCCTTCCTTCAGACTTCCTTACAGAGCCCCTCCTCCAACACACACGAACGCGCACATGACCAATGAGGGCACGAGATAAGTTTGTGCACGAGATGGAAGGCTGACAGGCAGGTAGGCCATCCAGTTATTTTAGCCGGGCCGGCTCAGATGATTGGTCGTGCTTTTTACAGCGCCACAGCTTCCACAGATTAAAGCATTTAATATATTCATTGCTATCGGGATGTTGAGAGCATTCCATGGAATATAACAACAAGTGTTTCTGAAGTGAATTACCTACCCCACCTTTAAGTCAAAAAATCTTATTTTGAGTTGCATCTCAGATGAAACTTTTTTTTGCTGAAAATCACCAACTAACATCAGAAAACAGAAAACTTTTGAGCATTGCGGCTTATATTGTAACACAACACTTCCTGATTCTGGTCAAATATAGTTCAAAATAAGTTCTCCCAGCTAATTACAAGATCTAATTTATCTAAATATCCCTTCTTATTTCAAGAAATCTTACCAAGAGAATTTTCACTTGTTCTATTGGCAGATTTTGTAGTTATTTCAAGTGAAAACACCTTGTTTTCATAATTTGTTCAACTTGTTTTTGGAGCAGCCTTTTTTCCAGTGCAGGTGGTGGTATTGTACTTTAATGCTGAGCCCCTTGTTGCTGTGACTCTGATAGATACGGCCTGACTGCTGACTCAGGCAAGGACAGAAAAGTAAACGAGAACAGACACACTTCGGCCACATCTCGATAAGCTTAACCCACTTGTCATCGCTGCGATTACCAGCCTCGAGGTGCAGAGAGATTGAATTCATCCGGCAGCTGGAGGCTTCAGAGGGAGGAGATGGAGTGATTCAAAAGAAAAGTGATGTTTGTGATCGTATCAGGGAACTTCTATCGACCTCAAGCTTCCCTGGCTATAGGGCTCTTTCACAATGCCGTATTATGTTGTGGTTCTTCTTGTTAAAGTGTAATTGATATAAGTTAGCATAGCGTCACCATCTTTATCAACCTTAACCTGTTTTTAAGCTTTTAAATGAATTGTTATTAACTTATAGCAGGTTACAGATGAGTTGTTGGCTGTATGAGAGGGCCAGGTCTGCTTTAAAACATTTGTATAACCACTCTCACTGCCTGAACGTTAGACACAGGTCCACACTGCAAGTCTAACCATAGTGTGTTAAATAGTAGTTTAGTTTTGAAATTATGAGAGCCATACATTTGCCGATCGTTAGCTAGATAGCTAATGTTCTCGATAGCTTGTTAGATGGGTAGCTAAGGTAAGCTAGCTTATAAGGAGATAGATAGATAGATAGATAGATAGATAGATAGATAGATAGATAGATAGATAGATGGATAGATGGATAGATAGGTACGTAGGTAGATAGATAGATAGATGGATAGATAGATGGATGGATGGATATATGGATGGATAGATAGATAGATAGATAGATAGATAGATAGATAGATAGATAGATAGATAGATAGATAGATGGATATATGGATGGATGGATAGATAGATAGATGGATAGATAGATAGATAGATGGATAGATAACGTTCACCAGCTAAATAGCTACAATTCGCTATCGAAATAGCTAATGTTCCCTAGCTAAGTACTGTAGCTAACGTCCCCTTGCTAATTAGCACCCTGACATGATAATTGAGTTTGGTCTATAGTTTAACTTGTTTCCTTTTTTAATTTAATGTTAACACTGTGGACCTTTCTATCGTCAAAGAAAGGCTTGTATATTTTGGATATGAAACCAACATTTCAACTTTTACAATTCTGATTCAAAGTGTTTTTGGATCAGTGTTAAGAAACTGCAAGAGACAAACAATCAGTAATTGCTTTTCTGGAATAAATAAGTTTCCCTGTGGAGTTTCATTTCAATCAAACAATAGTTCATTTTAAATTCAGTGTTATTCACCAAAACCAATTGAGGTTTTAAGTGTGTTGAAACTGTTTCCTCCCAAAACATTTTCAAAGCCCATTTTCTGAGTATTTTGAATCCTGCATTTTTTAAATAGATTTTTTTTTGGTGCATTACCACCACCAATTTTCTATTTGCACACTTACTTGTGGGGGCGAAGTTGCATTATGGGTAATGTAAGCACCAGGTTTAGTCAAGAAATTAGAGATGAGTGTTAAAAAAAGACAATCTTTTAATGGTTTTACTGCATCGATTATGATTCTCTTTTTAAAAACTGCCCATTGTGAGTCAGACGGTGTTTCAGCAGAGTGCTATGCTAATGGGAACCTCTTTCAAAGACAGATTTCTGAGCATGATCCTGTGCATTACCACACATACAATATGGATATTTGTGCAGAAAAGGAATCTGTCCCACAACTGGTCCTAGAGACAAACCTTCGCTGTAAAAAGAGATGTCTAATAGGCTATTTGCTATCAAGGAGACTATGTGATAATGATAGTTTTTAAGCAGTGTTAACAGAATAAATTATTTCTGATGCATAAAAGGCAGCGCTAGACTCAAAATTCAACGTTTTTTTTCTGTATCACAGCAGAGAAAAGTCTTTTATAAAGAATGCCATAAATCCACAGTTACATTACACGTCCTTGTTAGGATATGTGATGATTATATAGTTTGTAAGGAATATATACAGAATACATAACTGTTTTATCAGATGCATAAGAGGCAGTGCTAGATTTAAAATATTACCAAGTTTTTACTGTATCACAACAGAGAATATTCTTTAAAGAAATCCTAACTTATGTCCTTGATAGGATGCAACAGCAGAGCCATTTGTCAAATTGTAAAATCATTTGCGATATCATTTCTGTCGTCTCATTTCTTTTCCACTGTTGATTTTCTTTTGGCAAGCCCCACACGATGACCACAGACAGAATCTTAAAGAGCTCCGATGATAGAAACCTTGATTTGACGCCCTCCCTGTGAGACTTCCCTAAATATGTGATGATATCGTTTGTAAGGAATATATACAGAATACATAACTGTTTTATCAGACGCATAAGAGGCAGTGCTAGATTTAACCAAGTGTTTACTGTATCACAGCAGAGAATATTCTTTAAAGAAATCCTAACTTATGTCCTTGATAGGATGCAACAGCAGAGCCATTTGTCACATTTTAATGTAAATGTGTGATATATCATTTCTGTCGTCTCACTTCTTTTCCACTGTTGATTTTCTTTTGGCAAGCTCCCATCAAGATGACCACTGACAGAATCTTAAAGAGCTCCGATGATAGAAACCTTTATTTGACGCCCTCCCTGTGAGATTTCCCTGCGCAGTGTTTACCAGTCGATGGATGCTCGGGAGGGTCACTCCTGTGTGAGAATAACAACTTAATTCAAACCCACAAGCCTTGTTTGTTGCCCTTATAGACGGTGAACGGTGTTTACCATTCTGCGCGTCGACCCTTTGATTCAAGTTTTCCGACACCCTTCTAACACAATCAGTCCTCGTTTGAACACAGTCTCGACTACTCTCGGGGAACCATACATATGCATGAGCTTCTGTTTTACACACACTTGATGCGCAGCAGTCCTTCCCCGTCGCACTCTAACAAGCAGCTTTCCTTCAAGTCTTTAGTCCTCGTTAAAACATTTATTTGCAACATTACGCTGCATTAAGTCCTGCTAAGACACATTAGTATTATTCTTTAAACATCTGATGAAGAATAGCATCGTGGGGGTGATGGTGAACCTACGGAAACACAGCTTACCAATGAATTGTAATGTCTCTTTCTGTTCAAAAAACATACACAAAATGATCAGACTCATGACAGCAGGTGTTTGCAACTCTTCCTTGACATGTTGAAAGATAGGAAACAGCAGAATGTATGCCTTTACGTCTCAATAAGGGACTGACCAAAAATGATTTGTAGTGTGACCAAAAAAACTACTTACAATGTGTTGGAGTTACATAGTGATGTCACAGATTTACTCACGTTCTGTATAAAAGTTGTCATAACAAAAAAACTGCGCCAACTTAAATATTGATGCACAAATTAGTAAAAATGTCTAAATCCACTTCTTTATATATTATATAGTAAGCCTTAAATAGCATCTTTTATTTAAATTATTTAATCCCTTGCCTCTTTTAGTTAGTAATAGTGACAGGGTGTTGGAGAGGCAATTTTTTCCGAATTAACGAAAAGGGTCCATATAAAATATTGATAAACCTGGGAGTGGGAAGATCGTGCTTTTCAAAACATAACATTAAACCCCCCCTCCGTCTTCACCTCAAAAATGTTTGGTACAGTCCCAAAGAGATGTCGGTTAGCTTTTCCATGACCTACTATAATGCACATTATGTGGAATTTAAAAGATGTTTTAATCATCACTGCCTCCCTGGCGACATTAAGATATGTTACACTTTCTGCAGAGTGTCTGTAATAGCCGTAATAAAGAGGAACAAGAATTTCCTAGTGGTCGACGCCAGAGACGGTGAATCATCGCCGTGTTAAATGTAATGGCACCATAACGGCCCGTCCACACGGCGGCGTGCGCTTCTGCCCATTCACTTTGAATGGGGTGACGTCACGCTTTGCCGAACTGCATTGTGGTTCCGTCGCTTCGCTTTGCTCGCGTTGCTCGCTTCAAAAGTTGAGCAATGTTCTACTTTTGAAGCTTCGACGGAAGCGTCAGCCAATCAAATCATATGCCAGTACAAGCTCTAGCCAATCAAACCGCGTCCTTGTGTGTCCTGGGCGGGAGATTCATGTGATTGGTTGTTGGTCGAGTTTCAGACACGCCCACCGGCAAGCTTCAACGCACGCCGCGGTGTGGACGCTGCGTTACGCTGAAACATTATATGAAAAACAACATCCATTTCCCAGGATAATACTTTAATATACCCACCTCTCCCTCTCTCTCTCCCTACCAACCAGGAGAGCAGCTACAAAGCAAAGCAGGCACTATGACTGTAACACTTTCACAAACAAAACTGAGTTAGAAAAAAAAAAACACATTTCTGTCACCTCATTGTGTTTGAGAAGAGCCGTCCAGGTTAGTTTGTGTGCAGTTTACAGAGTCTCTGTCTCTCAGTGAGGTAAGAGGTGTGTGATTGGGTCATTTGTCCTACACTCACCCAGCGATGCACAGAAATATACATTTATCTCACAGAGAGGCCAGTCTCCTTTCCTCGAATGAGTCCTTGTATCGTGACACTTTGAAGGTCCGTTCCACACAGGAAACGTCGTCCTCAGCCAATAGATGAGAGCAACCCATGTGGCCCCGCCCCTTTTTGGGTGAAAATTCGCTGTCATTTCCCTGGCAGTAAATACAGATTCTTAAGTTTTCTCCAATCAGATCAAACATTTAAGAAAACCGTGCTTTTTTTGTATACATGGAGCCCAAATATGTCAGTTAGGCAAACAATTACACAATGTCCTTTCAGATCGGTCATCGCGTTGATTTATGGTTTAATTTAAACGAATTGGGGATTATAATGTAGATGTGTTTAGGTATTTCCCACAGACTTACACGTATTGACTGACCGGATCCCTTTAATTACGTTTTTCGTCCTCTCTGTGGAGCCTGAAGCCACAGATGTTATTGTCCTTTTAAAAGGTAAGAAAGTAAGAAAACCCTAATTTGTAATCCTTTTGTTGTTTAATGTGCAAAACACCGCACAGCAGCTTTTAGACAAGATCAAAGTATATTTTTCCACTTCGCACTCATGCTTTGTTTTCACCCGAAAGTAAGCGGGGCAGGAATTTCGCCAGGAATTTCGCCAGGCATTGACGTAGCGCTGCTCTCATCTATGAAGTGACAGATGATTAGTCCACAGGCTCCAGGGGTTAAAGGTCGCCGCTCTGAGGGTCCGTTCTGGTCTCCGGGTTGCGGCTGCGGCCCAGTCGGGGGAAGCGAGAAGACGTTTTGGAGCGAGGCGTTTTGGCTCCTCCGTCGTTGGCCTGTGGCGTGTCTCTGCAGGAGAGGAAGAGAAGACACGGGGACTTTAAATGAACATCTGGACAAGTTTGTTATTCAAACACTCCACTGATGCTGCATCTGGAGACTTAAACGCCTCATTTGCCTTCTGCCAGAGGACTTCTACTTGTGAAACCCGACATTCAAACAAGTAATAGAGACAATTTAATGAGCTAAATATCTGAACTCTCAAATCGAGTAGCAAAATGGAAGTTTATTTAATTCACTGCTTGCCTTACTTTGGTTTTTATCACTATTTTTGCCAGACTTCTTTGTTTTGTTACTCATTACAAGGATAATAGAGGCAGATAAACCACTGACAATTATTACATTCTTCTTTAAGAAGGCTTCACATTTGTAACTTGCAACAATACATTTTTGCGATTAAAATAAAATCTGATTTTTAGCAGTTGTAGCAAGCTGGCTAACCAGGCTAATGTTAGTGGATTGAAGAGGCCATCTACAGTAGACTTTTATTGTTTTAAACTACACAAATTACACGTTTTTAGTCGGTTTGTTTGACTGTTGGTCAGCAGCACTAAAACTATGGGCTAAAGTTTCTTGCAACTTGTTAGGAAATTGCATTGGCAATCTTCTAAATCACATGTGTCAAACTCAAGGCCCGGGGGCCAAATCAGGCCCTTGGTGGATTTAATTTTGGCCCGCAGGATAATTTCTAATTACTATTAGATCAGGCCCGCCGGTATATTGCACCTTCACTCAATCCTGAGGATCTCCTCAGCTCAGAGCCTGAGCCCAAACATTGATGAACTTGCACCCAAGATGAGATGCCAAGTATCTGCTTGAGCTAGCATCACAGAGCAGCACACTGAGTTTCAATGGATGTTTCCTTCTGCACTTTTTCTCTCACGACAACAGGACATGTTTGGTTTTTTCTTTGAGGGAAATGGTTTTTTTTAATCTGTTGTTGGCCTGTGGAAAAATGTAATAATAAGAAATGACTCTGGAAAAGCTGCAGATAGAGCCATAAGAAATGAATGCAACTGATTATTTAATGTTTAATGTTGTTTTTATAGGCAATAATGTAAGCTTTGTTAGTTCCAGGTTTAATATGTGCAATAAGTTCATTTCAATAAGTTTTGCAATAAACATTGAACCAGTCCGGCCCTCCACTAGTACTGATTTTTTAATTTTGGCCCACTGTGTATTTGAGTTTGACACCCCTGAGATGTTCTGCTATAACAAAGAAACATGAAATTACCAGTTTAACTACTGGTAGGTTTATGTCCCTGCGTTACCTTTTTATTTCTTTAAAAATCTCAAACCTTATTCCTTTCCTCACGACTGGAAGCCTTTATTTGTGTTAGTAGGAATCACATTATGTGATTATGATGTTGTGGTTTTCTGAGTACTCGGTAGGAAATAATCTCGGCCACTCATGATGACCTCATTGCCCTGGTTTCCCTGACGACCGTCTTCACAACGGGTGAACCCCTGATCCCCGAGTCTTGTCCGATAAGGCTGAGGATGAATGAGAGCCACTTGTCAAAAGGGAGGAAATGAAAAGCAGGGAGATTGAACGGCGGGATTGAAAATGGCTCTCTTGTTTCATTTCTTCTGAAGCAGTTCATCGGCAAGACAGTGAACTCTCACCTGCAGCCTGTGATGAATACGGACTGTTAAAGGGGTTCAAGTGCTTCTCTGACAAAGGGATGAATATTAAAAACAAGGAAAAGGCAGAGGGCAATTCCCTGTTGGTGTCCCACTGGCCCTTTTTATTAAAGAACTACAGATGCTACATCTGTGATTAAGGTTATCTGGACAGACCTTTTTAAACAAAAGCCGTCATGGGGCGCTGCTTTGGCTGAAAGTGTCACTTCGGGAGAAACACTTGTATTCGAAGCAGCAGAGGCTAAAAAAGCAGCACAGTAAGAGGGAGGAGAGGCTCTGTCATGTTGAAATAGGCTGAGACAGTAACACCACTGGGTTCAAGCACAGATTTAAACTAAAAGGGATGGTTTGGAGGTTTTAAAGTAGGGTTGTATAAGGTTGTTTCCACAGTGGATGAATGTCTCCACGCCCCCTGGTTGGAAAATCAGGCAGAATTACAACCATTGGAGCTTTGAGATGTCCTGCTGTGAATGGAGGCAGCAGCAAATTGTTTTCAGCCACTTACGAACAGTAAAGGTTCTGGTGTAGGTTATATTTAGAATGTTTTCACAGCGTTAACTTGCTTTCAGACCTTTCTGATGTGAAACTGAAGCTGTCTAATCAAACTAATCTTAGCTCTTTTCAAAGCCACCAGAATCCATTGACAAGAAAAAAACGAATCCTTTATTCGTCCCCACCACGGGGAAATGTACGTATAAATATAGAAACTGTGGCAATTCACACTTTCGTACAGGTAAGTATTGTTATTACCTGATACAACTTCAGTCACTTTATATTTTCACATACAAATGCTTACCTCTAAATTCCACATGTTAGCTATACTTATTGATGTGCCTTTTTTATCTGCATTGTTCCCTTTGCTATAATAACGTGATTTTACCTCACAAAATATGGAAGTAGCTTGTTTAAACTTGACTTGATCTCTTACTTTCTAAGTCTTATTTTATTTTATTTGGTGTTTTAAAGGCGTACTTAAACTGATACAGAATCTTTAAGGTGGCTAAAATATGATATTTCCATCAACATCATTCTCTCAGCTGCTTGCTGGTCCCCGTGTATTTTCTACAAACTATGGGCATGTCAACCACCATTTACTGTAATTAATACACTATCAATATGCTCCTCATACAACCCCACTTTAAACAATACCTTTGAGTAAAGAACACAACCATCAGGATCAAACAGCGTGAGGGGGGCACAGTGTGAGCAGGTCATATGGGAACAGCCTGATCTTTGTTAATGTGACGAAGATTGTTCTATTTTCTCCGGCATATAATGTCAGTGGCTCAAGCTGCACTTATTCCTCTCACCAGGCTGGCTAAATCAAATGCAGTCACACAATCTGAACTTGACCAAGGTTGGCCAGGCAGTGATGCGATGGGGAATTATATCAGCAAAAAATCATAGTAAATTGGGGGTAGCATGCAGAGCTGAAACCACCAGCCATCTCATTTATTCATATCAAACTGGGTAGAGTAGCTAAATGTGCGGAAATAATTAGGCTTACAGTTGTTTTTCTCCGGCTCTCAGCATGTACTTGTCCCCCATTTAGGTCTGATATTGACTTGTGCAGGATAATGACTTCACCAGGCACTGTTGGAATTTTAATAATTGAATTGCAGAGGTGCATAATTAGAGAAAATGGGTACACAAACATGCATCCAATTGATTGTCTAACAGCAAAAGGCGGGGTGAGATTAATAACAGTCTGAATAACAAACTATTCCCTCTACACGTCCTGTACAGGCACAAACACAAACACACAGAAACTGTATAAGTCCACAACAATAAAAGGTTATATCTTCATTCTGAACACTAAAACTGCTCTTGACTGTGACACAAAGGTCTACAGCACTTTTCTCCGAGGCAGCAGGTCAATAAGACTGAGAGTGTACTCTGTGTTCTGAGTAAACCATGAAGGTGTCGAGCTCCTGCTGCATACTAAGTGCTGGCAGCTCTATCGGAGGAGAGGAGTGCTGCAGACAGGAGGAGGAACTCAGCATGAAGAGTGCAAATGAAGAAATCTGTAAACAGCAGAACAGCAACACTGATCTCAGGCCTGTTACTGGACTTTAAATGACATATGACTACGTTAAAGCTGACCCATATGGGGTGATTGAAACAAGACTGAGAGGCTGAGTCACCCGAATAATTGCGTTGCTTTTAAATCTTTAAATAAAGGAAAAATAAAATGTGTTATTTTTGAAGCAGCTGCAACGAGTGAAATGTGTTGCCAAGCAAATAGCAAAACGTGTTATATGCAAACATTTGGCCGAGAGGGAAGATGGTAGGGAGGTAAAGCCAGAGATATTAATTAATTACTATCAATGTTGAGTTTGAACACATCATTGATCATAGTTGAAATTAAAGTACCCTTTTTAAAGTAATTTGAAATAAATAAAACATGCATTTTTTGTTTTTGCATTCCCAAAAGGATGTTTTATAGACTCAAAATGTAAACGGCACTTAAATAAGATAAGATAAGAGGTACTTTATTGATCCCAAATTGGGAAATGTTTGCGTTGCAGCAGCATAAAAAACAAGGCATTGCACATAAGTAGAAATTAAAGAGTAGAAATAAACAATACTAGAATTTAAACATCTCGAATTAAAACAGCATTAAAAAGTAGAAAATATACAGTAAAAATCTATAAACTCTGACAATAAAACACTATTGAAGTGTGAAATGAAACAAATTGATTTAATTTAGAACAACAACTACTACATGATAATTGAACGCTGCAGCCATATTTGAGATGATAAAGAATTCTGAGTTTTCTTTATTTGGTTCAAACATGGTTGTTGCATATTTTCCAGAATGGTTTCTAATTAGATACCAAATAGATTCCTGCTTACCTCTGCATCTTCTCCACCCCCCCCCCCCCCCTTTCATCACGTTAATGACCGGACTAATCATCCTTTCATCTTCACTGAAGACGTGAGACAGCGCAGGTTTGATCTCGCTAACTGAACAGGCAGTAAGTCAGTCCTGTTAGATTAAAACTTGAAACATCACGACACCACTGGCAGGCCTCAGAGCGCCATTGTAGAGAAATAACAGAAGCCTGAATCCTTTACAAACACGCGTGAGCCAGGAATATGACGGTACACTGATCGGTGTTGAGTCGATGTCGACTGCGATTCAAATGCAGAGGTAAATCCCCCGTCAGCACAGAGGCTAAATAAGACCTGTGTAAGCAAGTAAAAGTCCTCAACCATCAACTCAATGTTACTTTATATTTAGCTCATGATTGTTGTGTTGACATGATGAACCGAGCATCTTTGTAAATGTAAAACCAAAATGTGTTGACCCATAATTACAAACATCACAAACAATTACTTCAACTTTGGTTATCTTCTATTTCTTCTGATGGATCTGAGGGAAACATCTCTGCACAAGCTTTACTATGGTTATCAAATGATCTGGTGAAATCTGTGATCTGTAGTAGAACAGTGTTCACGTTGAGTAAATGTAACCCTTTGACTGAAACCCATCTTTTTTTAAACAGTCTTGGACTTTTCATGGCCAAAACTACACTGAAGGAATTGAATGATGCAGTGACAGTGAAGGCTGACCCTGAAGTTAGCATCGCAACAACGAATAGCAATTGGATTTCCCCATTAGATTGCAGAAATAATCTCTGCAGCAAACCAACGTTTATGATATGTACACGTTATGTTCAGCAGCATAGCTCCACATATTAAAACCACTTTAGGAATTTTGAAGGGTGGATCCAATCACCAGAATTAAAACGCTAATATTAGCCGCTAAGCTAAAGGCGGCTAATGTTCAGCGGGACGATATTTAGCATCTCATTTAGTCACTTGTTAGTAACCGCCGATTTTAAGACACACAAAAGCTTCGGACATTCAAGAGTAGAGTATTTACTGAAGTATTTATGTTGTAGAACATTAGCCTACATTACCTTAGCTTTTGTTTACGTTACCTTAAAGACGGGGGAACCGTAGGTGCTAAAATGCTAACAACAAACAAACAAACAAAGCCTTTGAATGTTGAATTTTAGAAAACATCCAATAGCCGTACTTTAATTTATCTACAAAAAAAACACCCATGTCCTTATTAGGAAATTAATGCCAGTGTTGCACAAGATTCTGCACATATTTGCTTTCAACAAGGCCCCAATGTCGACCATGTTGCCATGTTGTTTTTGTTGCCGCCTTAGCCCGATGACTCAGATGTCTTTGGAGAGGAAATGATTTTCAGTCAGACGGTGTGACGGGTCACGCCAGCTGACTGAGTGGAAACCGATATGAATATGGACAGGAAATGACTGGAAAATCTTATTTTCAGACGAAGTGGTAGCTAGGTGGGCAGCGGAGGCATCAGGCTCTTTCACACAGTGTGAGTGTGTGTGACAGAACATATACGCTGCCATGTGTGAATTATGCATATGAGTGTAACATGCAGGAAACGCTGACATTTATTCACCAGGGATCGGACATTATTAGTGACATTAATCCTCTGCTGTAACAACTACTAACAAAACAGCAGTGGCAGCTTACTCCTTGTCAACCTCTTATTGATTACATTGGTATAATAACCCACAAACTGTTGCTAAGAACTGATATTTTTCCTTTATAGATGCAATTCAAGCATATACTGGGATTTCTGCAATGGTTAAACGCATCTTAACAAATCATGTGGATTGCACCATATTTCAGTTTGCCATGGACCAGAAAACAACTAAAAATCACAATCTAGTGCTATGAATATTTCAAAAAGTTACAAACACACACTTTGTGATTTCTTTTTCTGACTGCATTGTTTGGATTCCTCCAATCACATTCTGTAGCAATCTCTCAAAGACAGGAGCCCTGCACCTGCACATGTGTTGGCATCCTTCCCCTTAATCCCTCACCGACACACACACACACCGACACACACCGACACACACACACACCGAACACACACACACACGCTTGCACAAAGGCTTAGAGGCGGTATCGAACCTGCCTGTGTGTGTCCACTTACAGACAGAAAGGCAGCAGAGACAGCAGGGTCTCTTTGGTGGGCCGAGCTGTGAACTCCGGCAGCGTCTGGATCAGTTTGTTCATCACCATGCGAAGGTAGCCCTGCAGCTGCTTCCTCCTCTCCTCCACAAACTTGGCATCCTGCAGACAGAGAGAGAGAGAGAGAGAGAGAGAGAGAGAGAGAGAGAGAGGGATGGAGAAAGAAGACAAGATAGTTACAGCATAAATGGTGCATGGAAAAAGCTAAAGAATAGCCAAAGGATCGAGCAAATAAACACAAAAGCTTTCCATTAAAGAGGCCCTATTAGACTTTTCTTAGAGGTGTTCCTGTAGTGTAGTGTGTCCTAAAAATAATTCCCCCCACATTTTGTAACTGAAAGAGCTCTGACTGCTGAATGATTACGTCTTGTAGCTACTCCAGGATTAAATCTTCCATCGGGGCTTTGCAACTTTCCTTCTGTCCGTACAAATAAGGGCCGTCACTATATCAGATTTTCACTACATGATAAAAGAACCCAAATAAATCGCACTAATGTAATTGGATAGGCAATTTCCATGTTTCCCAATGCCCTCTTTCTGGTTTACATTAATACACAGGTAAGTCCTCATATACATCCCTGTATATCTTACTGAAGCCACAAAGCGTCCTACGAAATACTGCAAGATGTATCTAAACGAAATACTATGACATGCCAACAATAACCAGAAATGGCTTAGTAAGATCAAGATATCTTTAGAAAATGTATAATAACAACTAGAGATGCTCCGATCGATCGGCCGCCGATCGATATTGGCCGGTATTCACTCTCTGCCGATCCATCGGTGCTCTCTATAAAGGTCGATCAGGAGAGCCGATCACATGACGTAAAATACATGACACTTTTCTCTGTGCGCGGCAAAACAAGCTCGCCAAGATGGCTTCACCGGTCTGGCAGTATTTTAAGGTGTCCGAAAAAGACAGTAAAATAGCGGTATGCAACGTGTGTGAAGCAGAAATCCTGCAGCTCCACCCGCTGTGACGGACCGGTGAGCGGAGCAACACACACTAAGAGTTAGACCTAACACACTTAGCTATTTGATCTACCTCTGGAACAATCTAAACTAGTTATACATATATTTATTCTTCACTGTCGGGTCACTCATTACTGGATCAGTGAGCTGCATGAGATACTGACAGGCTGTCAGGAGAGAGAGAGGGAGAGCGAGAGAGAGATAGGGAGAGAGGGAGGAGAGAGAGAGCTTCCGCTCATCTCTCCCGTGTTATTCTCCAAAGTTAATGTAAACTTGAATAATGTACTTCATTTGAATGTAATAATTATGTTGGTTGTTGTTTGTGGAAGCTCCAGTGAATGAGCATTAACTGAGTTTTAAACATCACTTTAAATGGAAGATCCCCATAGCCCCCCCCGCCCACTCGATCGGATCGGCGATCGGTATCGGCCGATACCGATTCCGGCGATCGGCCCCAAAATTGGCGATCGGAGCATCCCTAATAACAACAATGATATCTGTAATTCATATTTAACTTTGTTTATGTGCCACAAATACTGTATGTCTGCAGTTTAAATCCACTACACATCAATAAACCATGCCTCCAAAATGAAAAGTCACCCATGAAAAGCAATGCTCCACCATTGATAAAAAAAACATGCATGTTTGAGGATTAACACACCTCAGTATTTGTGTCTATTTTTTCTGTTTGGTTGCTTATGTTGAGGAGAAATTGGACATATGAGCATTCAGACTTCCCTCAGATCGACTCTGGAGGCACGGAGCCACATGGCGAGAGTTAGCCAGGCTAATCTGTGTTAGCGAGGCTAATCTGTGTCCGGCAACACTCGGAACAAAGCCTGGGCACCGCTCCGTTTACTCTCTGGTGTTTGGGACGAGAACAAAGCCCTTAGAGGAGGCCAACATTTACTGTTTGTCAAACTTTTGTTCCTCTTCTGATCTAAATCCCATCTCCCAAAGGAACTCAATTGTCTTAAAACAAAGATGTGGATCTTCTGTGAAAGAAGCGCTTATTACCACTATTTTAAGTACAAATTCATGAATCAAAGACACTACTGCTTGTTTATAATTTTGTTAACATATGAGGCTCATTTGTCTCGATGAAAGTCAAGATTGCACTGCCCCAAATTTGAAAATAAAGAGACAACACAATTCATAAAAGATATAACAACTTCCGTATAAGATGACGTCCACAACTTATACAAAAGTTGTCGTTCGGACACTACACAAGTTTGCTTTAAAGAGGCCTTTCTATGCTTTTTGGGGTTTTCCCTTTTCTCTTACACTTGCGTTTCTATTGGTGCTACGACACATTATGGGGGGGGACATCTCTAAGCGGTTGACCAATCACAACAGAGCCGGCCAGCTAACCAATCAGAGCAGACTGGGCTCTGGTTTCAGACAGAGGGGGAAAAGAGGTGCTGCGGCACAGGCAGTATGAGAAAAATAAAGAGCTTTTTGAACATTAAAGCATGGAGACATGTCCCAGTAGAGACACTAAATACAAATATGAACCTGAAAATGAGCATTATACGCCCTCTTTAAAGGTCCCCTATTATACTGTTTTTCATCAATATATTATAGGTCTCAAAACAAAAACATGTCTCTGAAGTGTTTGGCTCCAAACACCAAACAGATCATTGCAGCATCCCATAATCCCCTCTGTGTCAGCCCTGTTTCAAAAGTGCTGATTCTCTGTCTGTTACTTTAGATGAAAATAAAGTATCGTTATGACATCATAAAGTGACCAAAATCTGATCAGCTCATTTTCAGACAGGTTTTTATAGAAATGGATCAGGACAAAAAGAGAGAGAATCTTTTTCCTGAAACTTTCAGAGTGTCTTTACACAGAGGGGACACATGTTGATGTAGAAGAGACATGAAGAAGAGGGGACACATGTTGATGTAGAAAAGACAGGAACAAGTGGATTTTGCATGATATGCCCTCTTTATCGTCCGGCGCACTTCCTGGTGGCTTGTTGCAAAGGCTTTATTGTTTTTCCTATTCAAAAAAACATATGAAGACATTTTGTTGAATGAATTCATTTCAGATTTCCAGCACAGAAGTAAAGGCAGCGGCCTGCAGGGTGGAACAGGCCTGGGTGAATGTGATGTGTCAGATTAGGCTGTGTGTGCCAGCGTGGGTTTCATGCCATGTCAACACAATAAGGGACACCCTGACTGCCTGCATGGACGTCAAGGCAGTATGAACACTAATGGACATGGACTGGACAGACTCATCCTCTCGTGGAGACGAAGAGGAGGATGAAGAGGCCGTCTCTTGTTTGCAGAGAGGAAGGAGAGGGCAGAGCAGAAACTACTGTGGCATACTGATGCAGGTACAAGGCGGACTCTGTCCTCCAACATCTTGTCTGCTAACAAACAGCTTTATCTTTACACCGCTCTCTCCTCCCCCTCCGACCCAACGTCTCCTCCTCTCCTCACCGCTACGCTGATCCGAAATGAAGCCTAAACCAGTCGATTATTATTCATCATACAGGAAAGGACATGTACCAGAATATAAAAGACATGAAGGCGAGCAAGGTCTTTTCCTGTCTTCTACAGGGGGATACATAAATCACACACACCCTGCGTAAAGGAGGACATTGGAAGCTTCGGGGCGAATAAAGTGATTCTGATTCAAAGGCAGTATTTAGTAAAAATTGAGACAAAGGCTGCTGTTGAATAGTCCTAAAATGACATCCTTAATTAATTTTTCCTTTATACCGATAGAAAACCTCCTGAGGTCAAGAAAAGATGTGTATCATGATCCATAAGACTGCATTTATACTAGCCTATTTGTATATATATAACTTATTGTTGGTAAAAAAGTGCAGAGTATGGCTTTTAAACCAGCCAGTTGGGAGTAACATGAACGGAAATGCTAGCACGGCCGGATAAGCTGTCAAAGCAAAGCGCTCGGTTTACAACACACACAGAGAGAGTGTGATTTCATGCTCAGGAAAACAATAACCCAATATATCTTCACATGAAAGATTGTTGATTGATGCTATATTAATGCTGTGGTTGCCATTTATAGAAACATATTTGCCTTTGTGAGCCAGTAGGCTATAGCTATGCTACGCTACGATTAGCTACGCTACGCTACCAATAATATAATACCTTATTGAACAGATCAAGTCTGACATCACGGCACATTTTCCACATCAACAAGGGCAAATATTAAGAGAAACAGACATTTAAGATAACATTACAATCACTGAGGATAATATTTTATAGATTCTTTATCGTACATTTTATCTGGTATTTAACTTTGTACTGATATTAACGATTGACTTCAGTGTGACCTTATCAAAATCATGGGTCCGTTTATCTCCCATTTGATGGTTCATATTCTTTGGTCTATGGACTTTCTTTTCTTGTGTCCATTCTGGCCGCCCTTCAAATCTAGATATCATATATGTCATAGATTTTATTTGCAAGATAAGACATTTCAGTACGCATGCTTATCAGCAGCGTATGGGATATTGGATGAGATGAGGTCATAAAATGGTCATGTAAAAGCTGGGAAAGAAGAAAAACTTGATGCATGCATGCACAAGCACAAGCAAATACACACACCCACACCCACACACACACACAGCTTACTGTCAGTTTCCAGAGAGAGGAGATAAGCAGGAGAGGGGGGAAGTCAGTGGAAGAGAAGCGTAAAGTGGTCTCATGCATCGGGGTCTCCACAACTGCTCAGTGAATTTACTGCCAGATTTACGCCTTATAATTCTGAGCGGTTGAAAGAAAAAAACCTCCAAAAAGCACATCTAAGGTTGCCTGGCAACAACACCACTCTAACTAGTGACAAGTAAGTACAGGCTACAGTTTGAGCCAACAGGAAATCAATGGTTTTTAGACCAAGACTTCGATCCTGCTTCAAAAACTGGAATAAGAGCGTTTACTGTCATGTCTTGAGTCGCTGCTGCCATGGATGCCAGAAAGTGGTGATTTGTGTTGTAAATTTAATAAGGTTTTGGTGTTTTTTGGTCTTTGTTTATAATATTATTTATTATTATTCTCTCATCAATTATGGGGTTGCATAAGTTGGGTCATGTGGATATGGTCGGCAGTTCACCTTTGGAAGACGAGTGAAGAGAGTGAGAGGGTCGCTGAAGTACATTTTTGATGTGCCTATACATTTCCATCTTACGCTATTTCATATTTGTACTCCTTTACATTTACTTAACTTAACAAGATTAGTTACTTGCAGTTTATATTATTGATACAAACATTGTGCTAAACACTATAATACACTATTATGGATTAAGAAACCTGGTAATACAACAAGTCATTACAGTTATCTTGTCCTCAACCAGCTTCAAAATCAGATTTTTTACATAAATAGATCCATCATCAATAATATAATACAGTTATATCATATATATTATTCTGAAAATGGCCATTCTCTAAGTTTATATGAATACTAATACTTTTGTACTTAAAGGTAGGGTAGGTAAGAATGGAGAAACCAGCTCGAGTGCGCTAGAATTTGAAAGCACACAACCGGAAAAAATCTGCCTCATCCTTCAGACTTCCTTACAGAGCCCCTCCTCCAACACACACGAACGCGCACATGACCAATGAGGGCACGAGATAAGTTTGTGCACAGATGGAAGGCTGACAGGCAGGTAGGCCATCCAGTTATTTTAGCCGGGCCGGCTCAGATGATTGGTCGTGCTTTTTACAGCGCCACGGCTTCCACAGATGACGTTTTGTTATGTATTTATTGTCAAAGCATTTAATTTATTCATTGCTATCGGGATGTTAAGAGCATTCCATGGAATATAACAACAAGTGTTTCTGAAGAGAATTACCTACCCCACCTTTAAGCATAATTTTGAATGCCAGACTTCTTCTTGTAGCAGAGTATTTCTAAACTGTTGTATTACTACTTTTACTTAAGTCTTAAGTTACAATAAATCACCCTATTTCCCCCATTTACAATATCTCCTATGAAAAGGCACTATTCAATATAGGCTCTATATAACTAAGTGTATCTGAGTACTTTCTCCACCTCTGCAAGTACACTGTGAACACACTTCTGTTTGGATTTTCTGTATCTGAATTTTCCCCTTTGTATGTCGGTTTTATTCTCCATAAACAAAAAGCTTCTGTGCTTCACACATGCGGTAGAAAATCAGAACAGAATTTCCCCGGTTGCCACTTCGAACAGGAGTTCTGATTTGAACACTTGAATTATATGAGAGCGCACAGCGTTGGTGCACGCTGGAAAGAAAACAAGGTCAACACTTTTGCACATGTCAGCCCACACCGGACCACAGGCTGTTTCTGAACAAACACCCTGCATTAAACATCACAGGAAGTTCAGGAACGCTCCAACGAGATCAGCACAATGTCTCTTTGTCATAATTATAAGCACAAAACATACGTGAGCACAACATGCTGACTGGTTAATAATTCACTCTGTAGCTTCTGATTAATTCATCAGGGCTCTCCTCGCTTCGTATGTGCCCATGGGAGTTGTGTAAGAGACATTATTTTCTAGCTATGATTACCTTTCAGGACTTTAATGCAGTGTGCTGTAATTACAACAATCAAAAGCCATTATGTCCCATTGTTGTTAATTCCATAGAACACATATAGTATTCTACAAGAAAGCATCAATTATTGATTTGAATACATTTTCTTTCCTGTGTATATGCCATTTTATTAAAGAGGCCCTATTGTGCTTTGTGGTTTTCTCTTTCCTGTAGTTTGTTCTATAGGTTTTAATGCATGTAAATGGTCTGCAGAGGCTCAAATCTGTGTGTTCCTCTCCCACACACTCAAGAGGTGCTGCAGCACAGGCAGTATGAGAAAAATAAATCGCTTTTTGAACATTAAAGCATGGAGACATGATACAAAATACAACTATGAGCCTGAAGATGAGCATCATATGTCCTCGTTAACTTGAAAATACCAGAAGTCGGGATTTCAAATGTCGATACAGCGTGGCATGGAAACTGCATGGTAGTAAAGGGTAAATGAAATAAAAACAAAACCAAAAGGCAGATACAAGAATGGATATTTAAAGGTCACCTATTATGCAAAATCCACTTACACTCTGTGTAAAGAGATTCTGAAAGTTTCAGGAACAAAGATTCTCTCTCTTTTTGTCCTGATCCATTTCTATAAAAACCTGTCTGAAAATGAGCTGATTCTGGCCACTTTATGATGTCATAACGATGTTTTGGCTTGTGTAACCATTAGCCAATCAGCAACCAAGGTAACCCCCCCCCCCCCACCTTATCACCTGAATCTCCTCCTAGAGCACCATTGTGTTCTTTTAAACCAAATCTCTCTCAGAGGGGCGTGGGGAGGGGCTCCTTATTTTCATCTAAAGTAACAGACAGAGACTCAGCACTTTTGAAACAGGGCTGAAACAGAGGGGATTATGGGATGCTGCAATGATCTGTTTGGTGTTTCAGCCAATCAGAGACATGTTCTGGATATATCTGAGACCTATAATATATTGATGAAAAACAGTATAATAGGGGACCTTTAAGACAGTGAGCACGAAAAAGAATAGCAAACGCTTTTGGAAATAAATTGTACAATCTGGATGAAGTGCAGCCGGTGAGGAGAGCTGACAGCTGGCCTCTGGGGTCTGAAAACATTGTGTTTGATGAAAGCGTTCCCCTCCTCTCCGTCTCAGCGATCGGACAGGCGCGACTCGGGAACATTTAGCCTGAATGCCTCGCCGGGCCCTGAAAAATCAGCTGCTTAGGATCCGTCGCCGGCAGTGTGTGTGTGCAGCTGTGTGTAACATGGTGTGTGTTGTTAGGTCACACAGCTGGACAGTCTGGTCTAAAGCGCATTGAGTCTCATTAGCGGGACACAAATGAGTGAAAGAGGCGAGGTGTTGATGGTGTTGGGGCCTCGGGGGCCACAGAGACCCGTCAGGGTCCACTCTGCCCCTGGCTGCTGTGACACGGGCCAATTTCCACATGAAATGAATCCAAATGATGATTCCCTGCTCTGTGTTTACATGTCTGCGGCTTCATTAGGCTTCATTAGGTGACCTGTTTACATGCTCCACAGTAAGTAATGTTAACGAAGGGTTCTATAAACACACACACACACACACACACACACAACACACACACACACACCACACACACACACCAACACTTGCATGTCAGGAGTCAAAGCTGATGCAACGCAGGAAGGGAAGGTGTTAACTGGATGAGGGTTTAACTCGTGCACTCTGCATAATTTACATGTTAAAAGTGCGAGACAGGAATTTGACACATAAGCCATAAATATGTGTATGTATTGGTTCTCTTAGAGATGCACCAATTACACATGCAGACTTTTAAAAAGGTCTGACTTGGCAATTCAGATTTTTCTATTATAATTTACAATTTCTTTCTTGGGGAGTTACAGGACTTTCTCTCACGCTCACTTAAATTGATCTTGAACTGGTTTTCTTTACATCAAAGAGGCCCTATTATGCTTTTTCTGGGTTTGCCCTTCCCTGTAGTTTGTTCTAAAGGTTTGTGTGCATGTCAATGGTCTGCAGAGGCTAAAATCCCTTTGTTCCCCCCTGCCTGAAACGCCTCCATTGGACTTCTTTGTTTACTTACAGAACAAAATGACATCACTATGTAACACTCACCCTTCTATTGGCTAGCGCTCCAACATATTGTAAGTGATAGGCTGAGGGGCGGGACATCTCTAAGCGGTTGACCAATCACAACAGAGCCGGCCAGCTAACCAATCAGAGCAGACTGGGCTCTGGTTTCAGACAGAGGGTGAAAAGAGGTGCTGCAGCACAGGCAGTATGAGAAAAATAAAGAGCTTTTTGAACATTAAAGCATGGAGACATGTCCCAGTAGAGACACTACATACTGATATACACCTGAACATCAGCAGGAGAGGACTCTTTAAAGTAGAGACACTACATACTGATATACACCTGAACATCAGCAGGAGAGGACTCTTTAAAGTAGAGACACTACATACTGATATACACCTGAACATCAGCAGGAGAGGACTCTTTAAAGTAGAGACACTAAATACTGATATACACCTGAACCTCAGCAGGAGAGGACTCTTTAAAGTAGAGACACTAAATACTGATATACACCTGAACCTCAGCAGGAGAGGACTCTTTAAAGTAGAGACACTAAATATTGATATGAACCTGGAAATCAGAATAATCGACTTAAAGGATTTCAATTTTAAGTTCCAGTGCCCAACATCTTATCCTGTAGAACCAGTTATATGTTAAAGTATCATCAAATGCCATTTAAATAATGGTTATAATCAACAAAACATCAACTTCCTGTCTAGTTTAACAGACGACTGGGTGTCTGTTCTGCTCCAAAAAACAAACTGAGAGGAAATAAACAAAATTGAAAAGCCACAAGCGTCCATGAAATCAATTTTACTTTCATAAATCTGCATTAAACTCTGAGTGTCATGCACTTAAAACTCTGAGGGTTTTGCTTCTTACATGGAGCCCAGCGTATCTCTCTGTTGCTTCATATTTTGTTTTCTGGTCCAAATTACAGTAATAAGTGTGTCTGAGGAAATGGTGCGTTTTTTAACAATGCAGGAGATCATGGAGTTTAATAATGTAAGTCATAATATAGCGAGGAACTCCTGGTGGATTTAATTAGCTGCTGCTCAGATGTTTCACAGCCAGACTGGAGGTCAGATAGAAGCGCTTCATTAATAATATTTTTTTCCCCAAAAACCAATTTCAGACTGCTGCTCTGAGACCGAATAACTTCCAGCCTCCATGCTCGTGAGGATGGGAGTGCAAAATGAAATTCTACATTTTTAAAAAGAAGTACTGGCAAAATAAAACTTGTAGACTACGTTCAGGGCCCATAAGCAACCCAAATGTCTTAACTTTTTTTTCGAGCAAATAACTTTTAAAATATAAATATGGCTCTTTAAGTGTAATTTTGTCTTAATATATGAAGATATATATTATTATATAATCAATATAACTCAATTACTCATTAAACAGTGAAGCGAAACAGTGTAAAAACCTGTGATTGCATTCAGGAGAAGAGACGTGTCATCATTTTGATTTATGTACAATTCCATAGAGAGGCAAAGTCCCTCCCTTTCCGGGGGAGCTCCATGGGACCTTATTTCGGAAAAAGTATGTATTGAAGTCAATGGGGAGAGAAAGATTATCTTTCGATCCCGTTTGAATTGTGCCAAGAATTACACATATGATGTTTGTCAATTTAAAAGATAATTTTGCAACTCAAAAAAATTAAAATGTGTCGTAAAACTGTGAAGTAACACTTTTATTTTTGTGTGAAACCGCTCAATGAGATACATCTCCCGTCTCACACCACACACCAAGACGGCCGTCACGTTGGCACATTTCACTTCTTTCTTTCAGAATGAGGCGAAAAGTATTAAAAGAGGTGAAAATCACTCCAAGTCTGGGCATGTTGAGAGCTGTACACACACCAGGGGAGTTAGTCGGTTCTGTAAGAGCCAGCATGCGGGACCGGGATTCTGGGATTTGTAGTCTTTCTAGTTGCGTATTTTTCATAGTCTTATATCTCAACAGTTTTACGACAAACTGTGACTTTTTTGACATGGAAATTATTTTTTAAGATTGACAAACATCATATGTGTAATTCGTGGCACAATTCAAACGGGATCGAAATATAATCTTTCTCTCCCCATTGACTTCAATACATAATTTTTCCGAAATAAGGTCCCATGGGTCGGAAGTAGATGGGCGGGACTTCGCCTCTCTATTTAAAATTCAGGGAAGTGAGGTTTGATATTGCTTAGTAAAGGAAATTACTCAAATGTTCCTTTAGGCTTAATACAGGACTTAAACAAAAGACTAAATGGCATTCATGATCTCACTTAATTCAATAATTTTACTCTCATCAAATACCGATACAATTGTGTGTGTGTGTGTGTGTGTGTGTGTGTGTGTATGTGCGTGCGTGCGTGCGCGTGTGTGTGCGTGCGTGCGTGTGCATTTCTGTCTGTCTCTGTCAGTGTGTGTGTGTCTGTGTGTGTGTGTGTGTGTCTCTGTGTGTAGGTAACCTGTTAAATGTCATATGTATGTGAAGAAATTCCCATCACTTGACAGAAATCCATAGCCGATGCTCTTTGCTGGGTTTACCTCTGAGCTGTCAATCATTCTGGGAAGTGTGTGTGATGATGAAACCCTGTTAGGCGTGTAATACATTTAGTGAGGAGTGTGTGTGTGTGTGTGTGTGTGTGTGTGTGTGTGTTGTGTGTGTTTGTGCAGGCGTCTCCTCCACTACCTGATGTCCACTGAGAGTTCGTATGTTTCATCCAGAGATTCACGGTGCCGCTAAAAGGCTTTTTGAAGGTCTCTCCCTCTCACATCCCTCCTGACATTTACATTTTCTCCATCATTAGCCATGCATAATGGTGAGAGGCCCTGTTTGTGTGTGTGTGTGTGTGTGTGTGTGTGTGTGTGTGTGTGTGTGTGTGTGTGTGTGTGTGTGTGTGTGTGTGTATCAAAATCAGCTTTGGATTTGCAACACGGTGGAGAAATTGTCAATTTGTAATGGAAGCTAACAGGAAAAGGGCTAAGAAACAGATTGTAGAAAAATCCCTGGGACAGAGATGAGGAAATCTGCAATTTCAGACAAAAACATTAACAGAAGGGTGCGAGAGGAAAAGGAACTCTTATTATTATTATCATGATATATTGAGCATTTTTTCCTTTACTTTTGAAAGACAACACTACGGTAACCCTTCATGACCGAAAGAACGAGATCGCGGATACAAGCGGCCGAGATGGGTTTTCTCCGCAGGGTGGCGGGCGTCTCCCTTAGGGATAAGGTGAGAAGGTCAGTCATCCGGGAGGGACTCGGAGTTGAACCGCTCCTCCTTCGCGTCGAAAGGAGCCAGTTGAGGTGGTTCGGGCAGCTAGTAAGGATGGGAGGAGACCGAGGGGTAGACCTAGGACCAGGTGGAGGGATTATATCTCTTCGCTGGCCTGGGAGCGCCTTGGGATCCCCCAGTCAGAGCTGGTTGATGTGGCCAGGGAAAGGGACGTTTGGGGCTCTCTGCTGGAACTGCTACCTCCGCGACCCGACCACGGATAAGCGGGAGAAGATGGATGGAACACTACGGTGACCGACAGGTGCAAAAGGGCGACAACGACCTATCACCCTTTAAATTGCCTCGTGTAGAAATGTGCTGTATAAATAAACGTGCCGTGCCTTATAAACTATCAAAGTCCTGCAGATGTTTTTACAATATTCCCCTGACCAACAGTTGGAGGTGGTATTATGCAACATGGGTTACAGCATATTTGGTTTTCTAAATCTTTGGCCTCAGGACTCGATCGCACTGAGACGGTTCAAAAAACGTGGGAAAAACAGCATGCTGAGTCTGTTTGGAGTTGAGCTGTATGCTTTAGAACAAAAAAGAAATGTCTCTTCTCTCAAATACTTTAAAAACAGAAGCACGGCCAAGGTTTAATGAGGATGGCCATGCGTTCTGCATTTTTAATATGCCTCTAAACACAGTGAGAATACAAAATGTAACTCATCTTTCTGTTTCTGTCAGTGTGGTTGATCTGTGTGGATATTGACTTTAGTAAATTACATTTAAATAAAACAACAAACTAGTGTTTAATGGAAGACAATTACAGTACCTATAGGGAGTTTAATGGATGTACAGAACAGTGGCCTGTTAAAGTAAGAACATAAGGGTTGGATTTGATCTTAATTGCAATTAAACTAATATATGTCTTTGCTTTTTGTTTTGTTTGAAACCGGTGGAATGAGCTCCATTTAAGGCTCTTTAAAATGTCAGCTTTTGAAATCTGAGCACGCTCCTCCTGCTCCCTCTTCACCTGAAGAAGAAGATCTTCACGATGCTCCTCCAGAGCAGAAACAAGCTCTGACTGCATTCAAATAACAGGGAGACTCAGCACGGCAGGCCTGCTGTGTACTGAGACACACACACACACACACACTATAAACACACCTGCATACAGAAACACACACACACACACTATAAACACACCTGCATACAGAAACACACACACACACACACTATAAACACACCTGCATACAGAAACACACACACTATAAACACACCTGCATACAGAAACACACACACACAACACGCTGCAGCAGACACGCCTGAGGTATAGAGACAGACAAATACGCCTTTTCAGAGAAACGAGGCAGACACACACACACACATACACACTCACACACACACACACACCACGCTGCAGCAGACACTCACTACTGAGGTTTAGAGACAAGAGTAATAGAGACAGACAGATACGCCTTTTCAGAGAAATGAGGCACAGACATCCCCCTGCACACACACACACACACACACACACACACACACACACACACACACACACACACACACACACACACACACACACACACACACACACACACACACACACACACACACACACACACACACACACACACACACACACACACACACACACACACACACCGATACACACACACTTTACCGATCTGGTACTTATTAAATCTGTGAGCTGTAAAGCCCCCCACCTCCTGCCTCATTTTATTTCAGTCTAAAGCCTTGGGCTTTGTTTTTTTAGCAAGTTTCTCAAACTTCTGTTTCTAAAGCAGCTCATTTGAGCAATTTGCAGAAATGATTCAATTTAATGAAAGGTCTTCTCAATATTGTCTAGCTTGTGGTGTACAAGGACCAAACTTTGTTTAGAGTTACAAAGCTGTAGCATGCATGGGAAATGTTTAATACATTTTTCAAAGATGATGGTTAAGATGTTACTACGTCATCATCTGTGGGCAAAGTGTTGGTAAGTGGAGCAGATCTCTGAACAACAATGTGGGATTTTGTTTTTGTCCTATTGCTAACGCTCCAACACATTGTGTGTGATAGGCTAAGGGGCGGGACATCTCTAAGTGGTTGATCAATCACAACAGAGCCGGCCAGCTAACCAATCAGAACAGACTGGGCTCTGGTTTCAGACAGAGGGTGAAAAGAGGTGCTGCAGCACAGGCAGTATGAGAAAAATAAAGAGCTTTTTGAACATTAAAGCATGGAGACATGTCCCAGTAGAGACACTACATACTGATGTACACCTGGACATCAGCAGGAGAGGACTCTTTAAAGTAGAGACACTACATACTGATATACACCTGAACATCAGCAGGAGAGGACTCTTTAAAGTAGAGACACTACATACTGATATACACCTGAACATCAGCAGGAGAGGACTCTTTAAAGTAGAGACACTACATACTGATATACACCTGAACATCAGCAGGAGAGGACTCTTTAAAGTAGAGACACTACATACTGATATACACCTGAACATCAGCAGGAGAGGACTCTTTAAAGTAGAGACACTACATACTGATATACACCTGAACATCAGCAGGAGAGGACTCTTTAAAGTAGAGACACTACATACTAATATACACCTGAACATCAGCAGGAGAGGACTCTTTAAAGTAGAGACACTACATACTGATATACACCTGAACATCAGCAGGAGAGGACTCTTTAAAGTAGAGACACTACATACTGATATCCACCTGAACATCAGCAGGAGATGACTCTTTAAAGTAGAGACACTACATACTGATATACACCTGAACATCAGCAGGAGAGGACTCTTTAAAGTAGAGACACTACATACTGATATACACCTGAACATCAGCAGGAGAGGACTCTTTAAAGTAGAGACACTGCATACTGATATACACCTGAACATCAGCAGGAGAGGACTCTTTAAAGTAGAGACACTAAATACTGATATGAAGCTAAAATGAACAGAATAGGGAGATATTTTAGGTCGTGTCTACATATGTTAAAGTTTTAGTATCAAACTGAAGGACGAATAAATCAACAGTAAAGCTGATTTTCTGCGTTCAAACTGACTTGAACATCACCGCTGTGTGAACAGTGTTTTTGTGAAGTAATAGGAACTGTTGATGGAGAGCAAACACACTGTGTGGGAGAGGAACAGACCTCAAGAGGCTTATGAAAATGAATCCACTCAAAATAAAAGCGATGGCAAACGGAAGTTAGGGTAAATCGGGTACAAGAAGAAAATTGCATTAAAATGTATGTAGAGCAGCTAAAAGAAAATCTGTTTTTTTAGTATTATGAGAATTAAATACCGAGTGATTGAAAATGAAATACAACAGGGATGATGAGGCTGGTGTCTGACAACCTCTGTTATATTCAGAATGACTAAATTGCTACTTTAACTTACATTAAACCCTGAAAATCAGTGTTTTACTGACTTATTCAGGTGGAAAGTTGGTGGTTTGCTGCACATTTGACCACAAACAACAGTCAAATGATAGTGTACTGACTATACCTAGCTAAATACAAATACTCCCCCCTGTATAGAAGAATAATATACAGTTATTTATTTAGCATTTGTATTCACTACTATGAACTGTTACTTAAATGTTATTTATTTGGAAGGCTGGAAGGGTGAAAGAAAAGCAAAATGGAAGGAAAAGCTTTAATTTTATCCGGCACGATTGTATCTGTCATTCACATGAACAAATATAAAAAATAGTGACTCCGAATCTTTACAGGATACATTTGTGTCGGTATTTCGAGCAAAGCACGGTGCTCCTTCTTTAAAGAGAGCAACAAAGACACAGCGGCTGCTTCTCCTCAGTGATGGCCGACTTTCTGGAGACGGTGAAAACCAATAATTCACACAAATCTACAGAGTGATGGGCTTTCAGAGAGCTTTCGAGGACACACTGATACAGACTGGCTAGACACACACACACACACACACACACACACACACACACACACACACACACACACACACACACACACACACACACACACACACACACACACACACACACACACACACACACACACACACACACACACACACACACACACACACACACACACACGTCAGTCCAGTTCCTAGCCGTGAAAGTGTTTGAAGGTGTGCAGGCGGACCCCAGATTTGGGCGGTGAATCGGGGCCAGAACCAAATTATCCAGCAGAGGTTGGAGGGGGACAGAGGAGAAGAGGATGGAGAGAGAGAGAGGAGAGAGGAAGATGGAGATGCAGTTCTCCTGGAGACTAGACTAGGTGGTATGTAATGTAACTCGGTAAGTAAAGACATGGACTTGGAGCAGCATGTGTCCCCTTTAGCAAAATAGAAAAAGATTGCGAATAGGGAGAGATAGAGAATTATTAAGCTGGTCTCCTTCTCTTAATTCTCCACTTCTGTCCTTGCCTCAGTTTATATTTCTCTGTCTGTACAGACCACAGTTATTAGACCTTGTGGTTTGGGCGTCCTGTTGTATGACGATAAGCTGGCGCCTGTTTTTTAAGCTCTCTTCCTCAGCTTTGTTAAGATATTCTTACTTCTGAATATGCATAAATCACGGTTGGAATCATTTTCTCTTTCAGATAAGGATAGGACCAAATAGGCTTTGTTTCAGAGAGTAAACCTAATCTGACCTATGTCTTCTGCCACAAACAAAGCTGGTTATGTATATTTATATCCATGCTGCTCACCTTGTTTCCTATGGCTTTCTTGGGGGGGAAGTTGAAGGTGTCCACCTGTGGAAACTGGGTCCGCAGGTAGTTGTGGAGCTCTCTGAACTCGGTGTAACGCCGGTACACGTTCCACTCGTTATCCAGGATCCGGATGTACACCTGAGGAGAGGAAAGATACCACATCATTACATTCATAATCAATCAAAGACAAACTAGAAAACCCTATGAGAAGCAAACCAAACCAGAACCAAATATTCTTAGATTTTAAAAAAGCAAGGGAAACCCTCCAATAGTGATCGCCTTTATCTTTTTTGCGCTTCACATATCTGCCTCTTCAATGCCTTAGAACACTTTATTGAAACGGTTAAAAGAACGACTTTCTCTCATCCTTGCAAAAGTGCATTTTCACTTACACACTGCAACAGATACAGACTCGGTCTATAGGCATGACTGTGGTGCCACCATTTCCATGCACCATTAGCTGCTGTGCTCAGACTCAGGAGAGATTCAGGGGAGAGGAGAGATGAGCCTATTACAAGAAGGAGAGCCAGCTCTATTTTTACAGCAGAAAACACGGAGACAAAAGAGAGAGCTGAATGGCTTTTGAGAATTCAATTTATAAAAATGCCCAACAACAAAAGACGTGATTCAGGTACATGGAAGCAGGAATTGATTTAGAAATCGATCAACCCCCCCCCCCCTGCTACCAGGGATAACAAAACACATTGAAGGGCTTTTTAGATACACAACCCTTCATTTCTTAAAGCTTCACAATCAGAATAAGGGGACTGAGCACGCATGCTGTGTTTATAAGAAGGCTTTGTTTCACACTCCCACAGCGCTGTCCATTAGACTCCTTTTATAGTGGAGCCTAATGGACTGGTTTCAGCTCCTCTCTAGAGCTAAAAACCAGTGCAATACTACAGCACCAGTTAGCAAATGTTAGCTGTAGTTAAGCTTGCAATCCTCCGCTAAAACTGAATCAGAGAAACACACATTTTCCACGTTGAGACACTTCATTTAGTGATTTTACAGTTTTTTTTATTAGCTAGTCCATTTGGTTTGAACAGAGTCTACCACATTAGTTTTAGCTCAGCTTGAAACTCTTTAGATATCCGGTTTCCATCAAAAAGTGTCTTTGCAACACCGATTTATAACAAACTGCTTGGTTCATGTTTTTTTTTAGACCAATTTAAATCACTGGCTGTGTTGTTTTGAAGAGCAGGAGACTTAAGTCATTTTTGAGCTAATTCCTTTCTAATAATACAATATACACTTAAATATATTACATTACATGTCACTTGTCTAACTTTTTACGGGCACACATTCATGTAAATATATCTAATATGTATACATGACCCAAATATGTATATATGTTCATTTAAAGGTGGGGTAGGTAATTTTGGAGAAACCAGCTCAAGTGCGCTAAAAAAAAAAATCTGCCACTTCCTTACAGAGCCCCTCCTCCAACACACACGAACGCGCACATGACCAATGAGGGCACGAGATAAGTTTGTGCACAGATGGAAGGCTGACAGGCAGGTAGGCCATCCAGTTATTTTAGCCAGGCCGGCTCAGATGATTGGTCGTGCTTTTTACAGCGCCACGGCTTCCACTGATGACATTTTTTAATGGATTTTTTGTCAAAGCACTTAAGATATTCATTGCTATCGGGATGTTAAGAGCATTCCACGGAATATAACAAAAGTGTATCTCGAGCCGGTTTCTCAAACTTACCTACCCCACCTTTAAGTAATTTCTTATTTAACTGTATATCATTTTAATTTGATCTTTGATTTTATCTTTGATTTTATTCATCTTGAATCTGTGCTGTCCTGTTTTTCATTCTTACCCTGTTGCTGTGTAAACTACTGAATGTATTAATAAAGGTCCATCTTATCTTATCTTAGTTGACTCGTTAGAAGCTTTGACCCAAAGCGATTTACATGCACTCAACACTGCAGGCAATCCCCACAGCAGCAATTTAGGGTGAAGTGTCTTAGTGTCGCACGGGGACGACATGCTGACTGCAGTGGGGATTGAGATCAGCACACTACTCCACTGAGCCACAGCTCCCCCAAATATATTCATTTAAACGCACTCTACACATATTTTGATATTGGACTGGCCTTTTCATGTTAGGAATCTTTTAGGTAGGTCACTTACATGTTAGACCAGGATACTAACAGCTGTGACGTCCATCTTAATCTTTAGGTTACGACTCTGATTCTTTAGACGTGTTTTTATTAGAGATAAATATGTTTACATTACATTACATTACATTACATTACATGTCACTTGTTAGACACTTTTATCCAAAGCGACTTACATACTCAATACTGTGGGCAATCCCCCAGGAGCAGTTTGGGGTGAAGTGTCTTGCCCAGGGACACAACGACATGCTGACTGCAGTGGGGTTTGAACCTGTGACCCCCTGGTCCGAACACCAACGCACAACCCACTGCGCCACACGCCTGTTTATGACCAGTTTATGAATGAGTTGAATATGCAAACTACAGTAGAGTTCAGCATAATGAATGGTGACTGCATTCTTGTTTTTACTCGACTTATTCATATTCTGTTTTCCTCGATAATCAAAACCTTCAGTTTGTAAGACATTGGTTACAGTTCTCTCATCTTCATCTTTTAGTGTCCATTGCAACTCCTGTGGAAATGTGGCTGCCAGTTCAAATCCTCAACGATAAACCGTGAAGGGATCCTAACCAGGACCAGCTGACTGCAAAAACGTGAAAAGTGGTGAAACCAACAACTCCAAAAGTCCCGAGCTACTTCCCAAAGTCACCAAACTCTGTCGCCACTCCTCTCTGTTTAAGGCACATTCATTAATCTTCTTCAAATACATGTAATGCCATTTTCAAAGTTGCAGACAAGAACCCATCAGGGCTTCAAGGTACAGGAACGACATGTTGTGTTCACGTCAACCTCAAAGACATGTTGACGGACGTTTGAACAAGTGGATAATGACAGATTTTGTTTGGTTTGGAGGCGACTGTCCTTTAACAAAATGATCTTTTCTAAGTTTCATAGAAAAACACGGGAAAATGTGACACTTTGGACTGCCATTAGTGGGAGACTGACAGCCGAGGCTTTGTTCAATGTCCTGAATGTCTCTGTGACATCACACGTCTAGACATTTTAATGTTATAAAAAGATATGGGGAATGAAACTCCACAGTAAAGTTGAATAGACTGATCTAAAAGCAGGTACCATCATTTAAATATACTGAGTAAGTGGGAGGTGAGAAAGAATATCATAACGGGTTTTCTTTTATCCTACGCTTGCTTCTTTGTGTCTTTATCAATTAACGCTCACTTTATCGACAGTAAAAGCGAGGTTAATAACATTTGAATTCAGTGGTACGAACACATATCCTGAATGCAATGTACTCTCTGATGAATTAAGAATTAATTGCCGACAGTGGGACACTTTGCACCCTATGATATAAAGTAACTTTTTGTAATGAAGAGAACTAAAGGAAACCCCTGAATGTGGAAAATGACAATGGTGGCTGACGAGATGAGAGCAGACAAGCTAATGGACGGGAGAAATGTCATCTCAGCACTCTGTGTCAGCTACAGAAGCACATCCAAGCTTTTTACTTCTTTTTGGCAAATTAAGAAGGACTCGCTGTGTGTGTGTGTGTGTTGTGTGTGTGTGTGTGTGTGTGTGTGTGGTGTGTGTGTGTGTGTCACCTTCTTGTGGCTTCTTCATGGCTTATTAAACTGGGTCATAATAAAAGCTTTATTCGGTAGAATCAGGCATTTTTTGACTTTATTTTAGAGTTCAAAAGCATGGAAATATGTGAAATACGTATCAATGTCAGTCAGTTTAGCATTTTTCATCATATTCTAGAATAGATCAATATTTTATAATTCACATCTTTAGTCTGGACTTGTCACAAGTGTTAAATAAGCACTCAGATATATCTATCACCTTCATTATCTCATAGAAACGTAGAAACACATCTTGCATACTTAGGTGAATCGCTCCATCACCTTAAGATCATAACACGTCAAAGTGAAAGCAACACTGAGCACTTACTGCAGCGTTAGTCACACTTTCATGATGCAATGCATGCAGAAGGCAAGATATGTGCTTTTAAATATTACATAAGTTCTGTTAAAACACCCTGATGACCTTAAAGCACCTGAGCAGCTTGACAAATGAATAATTAATGCATTTAATGTAATTTCACTTCTTATACTCGATACCACCCTCTTTACAAGTCTAAAAGTAACATTTTAGCAAGTGTTTGTGTTATGGAGTAAAATACACCTTGGGACCAAAATAAACAGCTATTTTAACAGTCTGGTACCAAAATAATTGAGTTTTTAATGATTTAATTCTACATAACCCATAATGAGCATGCGTACGTCAAAGACCAGACATTAGTTAGTGCCAATGCATGTCTTTATGTACTTTGTTTTACAGCCAAATGAAGTCTCGTGGCCCTGAAGACACATTAAGAGCTGCATTAGTGAAGATGTGACGATAGAATCGGTCCCATAGTGTCTGTAGATTCTCAGACATCAAATGGCTCCTCGCATATGGCGGCATTAGCAAAGCGAATAATCCACTTTACGCCGTCTCATTGGCAAACGTATTTATGGCAACACACACACACACACACACACACACACACACACACACACACCTGAATTATCTCAAATAGCCTTTCATTATCTCCGACAAAAATCTCGGCGACATCCAAACTGCGTCATCTATGAATATTGGATTCCCATCGCTTTGATATTTCCAATAAAAGCTGCTTCAAACGGGGACGTGGCCTCTCAACTGTCCTTATTTAAATTGAGAAAGCATTATAATGCATTTGATGCAAAAAATAACCTCAAAGAGTGAATATAAGATGGAAAACCTTTGATAGCTTAAGCAATTTATGATGTTAAGAAAGGGTTTTTTGGAAGGAAAGTGCTCAATTTCGCTTCTTTAGTGCAGTATACTTTATCAGCTTTTCCCACAAAAAAGGCTCACCTACTTCAGGTGCAAACTCACTGCATTCAGCCAGTATTGTAGCAAAACTAATGTCAAGAAAAAGGGATGTTCTTGAGTTGTAACATATGCCTTATAGAATAACTACATTGCACTTCTGCTATAAAGACGGGTAGGTGCAGGAAGTTCTCTCTATGATACAGAACATCATTGCTGAAAAAGCCTTTAGAAATATGTGCTCACTGTTGAGTCGGAGTATCTGTCTGCACTGTGTGTTTGTTTACTGTTGACAGCTTTGGCTGATATCCCTGGTGCGCATCAAACGTCCTTATCTTCACCGGAGTGATGTTATCTACATTTGAGGAAGTTATCCGCAGGAATAACACAAAATGGGTCCAGAAATACAGGGCACCACGAGATTTATCTGTAAAAATGCAGAGACTGTAACATCTGATTTAGAAAAACACGGGCCTCCTGCAGGAACATTTTAATATTCTTATCCTTAGTCTCGGAAACACCGAATGTCAAAACGAGAGACTGCAATACATCGGCATTTTGAAGTACTCAAGACACAATCATTGTAGTTACATTGGTAAGATAGCAGACAAAATGATTATCAATCTACCAGTGTCAGTAGTTCAGTTAGATGACCACACATAATAAGAAAGTACTACTATTGTTTCTCTTTGAAAAAAGCACAATGTTCTTCTTTGTTATGAACATTTTGTTGTAATACTAATTTCAGCCACAACTGAATGAAGTGCACCGTTACCTCGCGTTCTTAACAAGACCAAGGGTGTTTCTCAATGTCGAGGAAGGATGCTCCAGAGCCACTATTTCAAGCATACTATGTCATCGAGTGCCGCCGAAGGACTGTTCCAATGTCCAGCATACTTGGAATTCTACCGAGGCCGGCGTACTTCGTAGCGGGAAATTTCGAGGCTGCACATGTGTAGACTCCGCGGTCTTAAAATCCCCACAATGCTTTGCGCACGGACCAATTTCCAAATCTTTGGCGGAAATCGCGCTCCATTTAAGGCGGGGCCTCTCATATGACGCACACCTGCACACCTGTTAGCCTGTTCCACCATTCTTCGTTTTCCGAGGCTAGGAAGGATTCTTGCCTCGCTTCTGAAGGAAGCGACTCGGAAGACATGTGCTACCAAGCAAGCCTCCTCGACATTGAGAAACAGCCCAAGACTGTCATGAAATGGCAATGTAGAAACCAAAGGCAATGGAGGCAGGTAAAAAGAACAGAAAGCAAACTTCTGATGAACTTAAGATGAAAACAAAAAAGGCGAAACACAAGAACACAAAGGGACCAGGCAAGGTAATACAAACTAAAGGATACAACTACACAAAATGACAAATCAGGAGGAACAAGGACGGCAACACAAGGAAACAGCCAGGAAGGTGTTCAGGCAGACATCAGGAACATAGACGAGAACATTGATCAAAAAATTAGAAATAACAGTAGGGAAGACAGGCAGGTACACAGAGGACTAATCTCACTGACAAGACACGACTGTAGAGGGCAGGACACAATGGGAAAACACAAAGAACACAGGAAGAAAAAAGACCACTAATTCAGAATAAAACAGGAAACACAAAGACAGATCTTGACCGAATCCTATTTTCTGTGATTTTGTGTAAGCTTACATTTTTATTAGATGGTCCATTTGGGTTGGTGAGTGACAATCGTGTCACCCATCAGTCAGATGTTACCCAATGAGGCCTGAATAGTGACGCCATGATAAAAAGCTGAGCCCTGTGTTTTCCCAGCCTGCTTAGCTGTTAAAAGTACTACTACCCCTATTACCAGACACCTCAGCACGGGAAGCTGCTCTGAGGTGTGCACACACGCCTCCATCACGATGCATGATTCAGAGTCTCTAATTGCCCGTGTGAAGAAGTTACAACACCTGGTTCAAAGCCGCATGGAGATGAGGAGAACATGCAAAATGCAGACGTAAAGGAAAACCAAACCTACATCTCTGAGGACTTCTACAGGGTAACAAGCTCAGCATGACACGCTTCCTGAGGGAAAGAGGACTCTGTGAAATAACGACAGAAATAAAGATCTGAAACGGGAAGTCTGTGAACGGATAATTGCATCTTTTTCTTTGCTTGACATTTAGCTGGATCTTTAGCCTGAGGGTATTCTAACTACGAGTAGTCGCAGATGATAAGGATGTCTCTCTCCCTGCTGTATCTTTCTGAGAAGACCCTGATACCGTAGGAGTTCCCACTGTGGTGGAAATTAAAAAAAAGGTGTGCAAACCCATTTCCAGCACCGCAGGAGACCAACACGGAGAGATCACTTTACAGATGAAGGCTACGCTGACATCTTGTTTCTGCAGAAGTATGACTGGTGTTTGGAGGAAGCTGTTGTGTGCTCCATACGCATCTGTACCCAGTGTTTCTGTCAGACTTTGACCAGGAAACACTGTAAAAGTCTGCATATTTAAATCTCTCTGCTCTTAAAGGTCACCTATTATGCCAAATCCACTTTTATACATCAACATGTGTCCCCTCTGTGTAAAGAGATTATGAAAGTTTCAGGAAAAAAGATTCTCTCTCTTTTTGATCCATTTCTATAAAAACCTGTCTGAAAATGAGCTGATCAGATTTTGGCCACTTTATGATGTCATAACGATGTTTTGGCTTGTGTAACCATTAGCCAATCACCAACCAAGGTAACCCCCCCCCACCTTATCACCTGAATCTCCTCCTAGAGCACCATTGTGTTCTTTTTAACCAAATATCTCTCAGAGGGGCGTGGGGAGGGGCTCCTTATTTTCATCTAAAGTAACAGACAGAGAATCAGCACTTTGGAAACAGGGCTGAAACAGAGGGGATTATGGGATGCTGCAATGATCTGTTTGGTGTTTCAGCCAATCAGAGACAGGTTCTGTATATATCTGAGACCTATAATATATTGATGAAAAACTATATAATAGGGGACCTTTAATGTCGGCTGAAAATAATTCCTTCCGAGCACAATTTGAGGTGTATTAAAAAAAGGCGGAGAGATGAGTCCGCATCATTCCTTCTTATCGATGCCAAAACCATCCAACGAGACGCCATCGTCATCATGAGAGCACTACATGGTTATGGATGCTTGGAATGTCCTGCGGAGTCCTCATAAGCGATATTAGTCAGATAAACTGCGAATGTGCCAAAGTGTCCAAAGTAGCCCCAGGATGCTCTCTGCAGAACATAATTAAGACAGTGCTTGATTTCAATCTGCAGCAGCACGTCTTAATAAAAATGCTATGAGACAAACAGGTCCACTTGTATTTTGGTTTGTTGACAAGTAGTTTTTATTCTGCTTTATTTTAACTATGGATATGTAGGGCTAAAGCTGAGTGGAATTCATTGGTTAAGAGTTACAGTAAGGCTTTCTGTTTTTGTTATGCACAAGTCAAAAGGACTTTTATATGAATACCTTTCAATAAATTATAAATCTACATGCCTCGTTGATAATGTTCTTTATACAGCCAATTGTATTTAAGCACAGTAATAACCACATATAATATCTGACAGGAACTTCTCCCAGTTGTCCGAGCCATTGAAAAGTTGGTTGTTAATAGAAAGGAACTTGAAGAACTCAGACCTTATCCAATGCTGTTTCCATAAGTGAAAAATAATATCTGGAACCGCTCCTTGACTGGATCCAAAAGGCATCTGGTTCTTCCTTCTCTTTTGCCATATTGCACCCCTAAGTTTCATGAAAATAGGACAACTTGTTTTCCTGAACAACCGAACAACACAACGAAAAAACAGAACCTCCTTGGTGAAGTTAATGAGGGACATTTAAAAAAACAAACAAGTAACCATCTGCCTACAACCTGTTAAGACATGGTCTGGTTCCCTCTAAAGAAATGTAACACTGTGTGAAGGTGTGAGGACCAGAAGGAGGCAAAGCAAGGGAGAAACAACAGAACAACAACAACAAGTTGCAGGAAGAAATTAGCGGGTTTCTTATCGCAAGGCTAGGATGTGAACCCTTTAAAAAACAATTAGAAAAGAAGGCAACAAATAAACAGAAATGCTTTGGGGAGCCAGAAAGCCATTAAAGGCAACAGGATGTCTTTAAAGGTGTTTGCTTTGAGAGAAAGAGAGAATGAGTCAGGTCACAGCAACGGAAAGGCACAAAAGGCTTATGTCTTCCCCTTCCTCTTGACAGACAGAACATTTGCCCAATTAGGCGGAAAATAGAGATCATTTTGAGTTTTGGAGAGTGGGGACGTAGCAAAGGACCACAAATATGTGTTTGTTTCCTGTCTGGGGCCCACTAACGTTGACATTTACTCTCCTTTTTGCTCCATTGTTGGTCTCCACCAGCTCCTGAGTGAAAAATCTTGCCTTTTCCATATTAAATCCTCCAGTATAGTTACCAGCTAGTTGCTAACGGTGTCCCTCTGCCATTTGGCGCAGGGAAGATAGTAGACAGTTACATTTAAGATCTGGCTGAAGTCATTGTCTGTAGAAAACCGTTGTGAAAGAAGGAAGCACAAAGACAGAAGACTTTGGAGAGCCAGAAAGACATAAAAGGAACCAGGATGTCTTTAAAGGTGTTTTTCTTAAGGGAGAGAAAATGAGTCAAGTCTCAACAAAGCACCGGCAGCAGCGGCTTATGTCACCGCCTTTCTCCTCATAGATCATTGTAGATAAAAACATTTGTCCAATTAGGCAGGAAATAGAAAGAGTTTTGACTTTTGGAGAGTGGGGAAGAAGCAAAGGACCACAGAAGAAGACAGACGTGATTGTGCTTCCTGTCTGGAGCCTACTGTCTTATCCTGAAGTTTCACTGTAAGGTTGATTTGGTGTTTTTGACATTTTTTTAAAATGTATTTAAATTTTTAATTGTAATCGTTTATTTGTCAGGGACAATGCACAGTAATGAACTCTTAAAACATTCAAATGTGTAAAGCGTAACAGTGCCAGATTTAGCTTTGAGCTAATTTCCATCCGCAGTCCCTCACATAAAACATTTAAGAAAATTACATTTTACAAACATAGCAAAAACAAAATACATGATATGCAAATAGAGCAAAAGAGCAAGAGCAGCATACACAAGTATTTATCACATGGTAATACAATATAGAAGCAACGACATATAAAGTGCACGAGGAGATACAAGAGCTACCTAAAGTGCAAGAGGAGATACAAGAGCTACCTAAAGTGCAAGAGGAGATGCCCCTGTATTATTAAAGTGCATTTAGCGGTGATTACACGTCTGTTTGTTTCTCAACCATTCTTTGAGTTGTCCTTTAAAACTGTTCAAAGTGGGACAATCCCGTATCTCAGTTGGGAGGCTATTCCAGAATGAGCTGCCTTTAATGGAGAGGACATTTTGTCCAAAAGTGGTCCGTCTACGGTGGACCTCACAGTCTCCTCTGGTTTCTGACCTAGTGCAGCGTCCAGTGTGTTTTTTGTGGATGAATTCCCCAACATGAAATTGTGTTATCAAGGATGGTACAGTGGTGGTATGAATAGGCTTTCTGTCAAACACCTTGATAGCTCTCTTGTAAATCTGTTCTATGGGTTTCAGGTTTGTGGCACAAGCAAACGACCAGTTTGTCAAACAGTATTCAATGTGGGATAGAATCAGACAGTGGAGGTATGACTTTGCAGCATTGACAGTTAAGAAGGGTCTGATTTGTTTAACATTTTGCAAGTTGAATTTAATAGTATTTGATACTTTCTTAATATGTTTCTTAAGAACAAATTTTGCTTTGAAATTAGGTAACGGGATTCATGTCGCAGCGAGGATGAATTGTAATAACTTTGGTAATGGAGCGCCATCGTCAAGTCAAGATGTTGCTAACCAAATAAATGCTAAATATGTTTCCATATCCCTCAATGTACTTTGAACGATGTGTTTAAGCTAACACGCTGAACCTAAAATGGAGATAATGGTAACCTTTATTTGCTTAAGATCAGCATGTTTATATTCCTTCTGTTTATTCTCTTGTTAAGGAATACACAGGAGTTAAAGTTGCCAACATGGATGAACTGAAAAGTTACAAAAAACAGGTCAGTTATAAGAGAAAACCCCCAAATTACAAACTGTTTGATTGACAAGTGAATAATGGGAAATGCACCAATAAAGTCTTAATCATAAAACAAATATTGTACAATAACTGTACAAAAATCAGAGATATGTCACCCTGTCAGTGACACACAATGTCACTGTCATCTTTTTAAATCAACACATATTCAGATAATCACAGACTTGATCTCTTCTAGTCTCTAGGTCAGGGGAGTCAAACTCAATTTCATCTCGGGCCACATCAGCATTATGGTTGCACTCAAAGGGCCGGTTGTAACTTTAAGACTATATAAAAATACATATATAAATATATCATATATATAAAATGATGTATTATATTCAGTGTTGTGCTAGTTACTGAAAACCAGTAACTAGTTACCATTACTAGTTACTTCATTTCAAAAGTAACTCAGTTACTTTACTGATTACTTACACCAAAAAGTAATGCGTTACTGTGAACAGTAACTTTTTAGTTACTTAAAAAAAGGGCTCCCATGAATGCCCTTATAGCCTTCATTCAGTACTGTTATTGCATTGGAGAATAATACAATCTATCAAGTCTTAGCTACTAGCTTCGTCCCAGCATGTTGTTTCTGCAGGTCTTTCAACAGATTTGAATTGCTGTTTGGGCAGTAGATAGGATCTTTGATCTTTGACCCGCCAAGACACAACTTACATTTAACTAAAACGTTCTTTTCTTTGTGCTCGACAAAAGTGAAATAGTGAGAATATCTCCAGGCGGAGAAACTCGACTTGAGCTCCGCCGCCGCAATGATAGTCTTGTTAGTAAACACAAACACGCCCACAGCGCGTCTCCGCATGTGACACAGGAAGTATCTAAGTACATTTACTCAAGTACTGTACTTAAGTACAGTTCTCATCTCTGTTCGCCTCGCTGTTGGCGCCGCTCACCAACGTCTGGGAGCCGAGACTATATAAAAAAAATAACGGAGTAACGCACCATGTAGTAACGGTAACTGAGTTACTGAATTTAAAAAATAATGCGTTAGAGTAGTTACTGCCAAAAATAACGGCGTTACAGTAACGCGTTAGTCCCAACACTGATTATATTACATTATTGCCTCTGCATTGGATTATTATGGGATAGGGTAATAACTTCATAATTAACTACGTCTGAAAGCAGAAGTCTAGGGCAAATAATTGCGAGTCTCTTCAGTGCGCATGTCACAATATGATTTTAAAAGAAAAGCCACATTCTGGAAAAACAAAAAAAAAGTAACATTTTGAAAAAAAAGTCAAATTCTGAGGGAAAAGTCAAATGAGAGATGCATTGTGGGACATGTAGTTTATGGGCAACGTGCTTCTGTAAATCGGCATGTAATCGTATAATAAACATATTATATTCTTTCAGAGCTCTTGCGGGGCCACAGAAGATGAAGTCGCGGGCCGGATTTGAGTTTGACACCCCTGATTTAGGTATTTCAAAAAATAAAGGATTAAAAAAAGATTTAAAGCAAAAGTGAAACTCCACAATGAAGCAGACTGGGTGAGAAATAAAGGGGAACAAAGACATGTGGAGACAATACTAACGACAGAGAGCGGCTGATTACTATCTTGACTTCAGTTAAGGTGTTTATTTTAGAGCTCCTGACATCCGACTGAATTAGACGCTACGAGCAGAAGAGCTGTGGATGCAGATTAGGAAGAGATAAGGAGGAGGAAGATTGCTGTTTTAAGAGTGAAGAGGAGGATGTAAAGAGATTCAAGACAAGGGGCAACTTGAGTTTAAAGCAAGAAAAGGTGGAAGGGCGAGATAAATAAAGTTAAAGTGAAGAGGAGGAGAGAATGGAGGCGGCTGGATGGAGAATAAACTAAGCATTCTTCTTGTTGAGTGTGTTGGCTTTTAAATTAAATGAATGCTTTAATAGGAAATTAATGAGTGGCCTTAAAGCAATCAACAATTAAAACAACTTCAATATCATTGTGTCGGCGTGATGAAGCAAAAGAATCCAAACTAAGTGGAGGTGAAAGAAAGCTTCAGTGGTGTTGCAGAAGATATTAGACTCTGTATACGGCAAGCTCCACTTTCCAAACCTCCTCCTGAGTCCTCAGTCTTGCACATTTATCCGTAGAGGCCACAATTCTACAGATAAAGGCTGAGATATTTATTTAGGAGGATAAAAAAACAGGCTTCACCTTTACTGTGTCCTCCAAACTCTGTCTCTGCAGGAAGGAGGTGCCAGAGATTTATATGTGAGATCTTATAGGACGATCCCAAACCTTCCTCATCAATTACCCTTCACTCGAGCACATACTCAATCAGTAAGTATACCGAATGATTGTTCACAATGGAGTCAGCAATACATCTTCACAATCGTAAATCAACACTTCCTTAACATCTTTTCAGTTTTATTTTAAGGCAACTAACAACTATTTTCATCAGACGATTATATTTTAGACTATTTGATCAACCATCTGTTCTATAAAATGCCGGAAAAAGGGAAAAATCGCATCCTAATCAATCAAGTCTTTAATATCTTATTGTGTCAGTCAAAAACCAGAAGACAGTCACTTCAATATGATATACAACAGCAAAAAAGCAGAACTTCTCCATATTGAAGAGGCTGAAAACAGCAATTATTCCACTCATTGCTTAGCCGAGTAATCATTGAAGCTCTGAAAAATTAAAATTAACACAATTTTCAATGTTAAATATGATTCCCAAAGTAAATATATTTATGAGCTCTCAAGTTTTTCCTCTTGACTTTGTACCTAACGTCACCGCCATAATTCATAATAACTATATCCATCAATTCATTATTAAAACCATTGGATACTCTGAAGAGCCACAATGCATTGTGGGTTGGCTAATTATGTCCAGTTAGCTCAGATATCATTCTAAGAAATTGAAGTTTACGTCCAGAAATGTATCGCTTACAAGAAACCCAGATGATATGCAGACAAAACGAACAACATACGCAATTTGACGTCATTCTTAGTATAAATATACGCTCGTATGCAGTTTCAAACGCAGCCTTGTTCTCCCAAAGGAACAAAATGAATCCGATGATGAATAAGGAGTTACTCATATGTGCTTTCCACTGTTGAAAGGCTGTTACATACTGTATGTAATCTAACAAGCCATCTCCTTTGTATTCTGAATGTGTAGCGCAGAGCATAGATCTCTTTTGTGTTGCTTCCATTAGTCTGTAAGACGTGAGAAAGAGAAGCAGCTTGTATATCTTATTTCTCAAAGGATCCTTGTCATTAAAACGTAATTACAGAAACTAAAAGAAAGTGTCAAGGGAGTGTATTTACACATTTTTTACCGACTAACCAAGCTTCTCCTTCATCACTGTAAAAAAACACTTCTTAAATGGGAAAGGGACTTATTATTATCCAATATTCAGTTTTCAGTTTTACTGTTTGAATAGGAAGAACATGTCACATCACTTATACAATCCTGGCAAACAACACGGCGCCTGCTACAATCCCTGAGTGCATATTGGCGCTTTTGAAAGAGTTTTGTTGAAAAGAGAAGTGCTGGTTAGCAGACCGCATGTTCATCTGCAGCATAATCAGAATGCATTATCAGTGGAGTTATTAAAAATGCATTCAGGAGAAAAAATAATGCCAACATCTCATGGAAAAGCAAAAAGCAAATCAGAAGTAATGCAATCCCATCGGCAACGGCATATGACATATAAGACTAAATGCATCATTTGCAGCATTTGTAAGCTATAGCGATAAGCACTGTATTTTCTGAAAGCAACCTCATTTAACCAATTAAACCATAAAGAGGACAAACAGTCTGTGACCCCACTGGAATCAAACTCACAACAATCACAAATATACCTCATGTAAACTCTGAACGACAGATTTTTCGGGGTTCTTTTGGGAGGCAGAAATCGGCTGTGATCCAATATGGTGAGTTTTATAGCACATATTTGGCTATTTTAACATTCAACGCATATGAAGCAATATTAGCAACCCTTTTTGAGTCGTGTTTCAGGACACCTAAAGAAGGTTAGTCCAATATTTACTCTCCTTTTTGCTCTATTTTTGGTCTCCACCACCTCCCGAGGAAAATGGCTTTTTCACCACTTATTGCTCCACTATGTTTACCAGCTAGTTAGTAACTGTATTACTTTATCCTTTGGTGGAGGGCAGATAGCATACAGTTACATTTTTTATGTTTTTTATTGCTGAAATCATTGAGAGTGAACCTATTCGTGGGTCGGAAGACCAAAACAATAGGCTAAAATTTGCTCTGAAGCGCCAAAAAGCTGCGAATGTAGTGATAATTCTCTTAGGGTTACATTTAGCAACACTTTTTAACATTTAAGTTGTTGTTTATCCCGTTTTCAACAGCTGTGAACTAACATGGGTCAAGATCTAAAGACAGAAGATTCAAAATTCATAAAAAATGCAGATAAACTACACTGTTCCAACATCATTATATTGGATAAATACACCATATATTAGGGTTAAAGTCAGATTATTAAAGGGTATTTTGTCAGTATTGTCTTGCTAATTTGAAAAAGCATAATTGAAATGTCAGCAGTTGATGTTATGTAGTGACTGAGAGAACTAAAGATATATACAGTAAAGTTAGTGAAAAAGTCTGAGTGCTGGAGGTAAATAGAGAAAGTCAGGAGGTTAAGCGCTCATTTATCATGCTGGATAAAGAACCTCACAATGTTGCTTTGTAGGCCCATCTGGAAAAAAACGGCACTCTCTTTTTTCCTCAGAAAAAAGCAGCCATCAATACACCAGACTCTGTAAGCTTTTTATCACTGGAGGACTCAGCAGAAGTTCTTAAAGACCGGCGGGTGGTATCCAGATATGAGCGTTCAACTTCTGAGTCGGAGGCTACCTTAGGAAAACTGCCTGACGCCGCAGCAGGAGGAAAAACAGGACAAGCTGAGGCTCTTATCTCCGTCTTTTATCACAATTCCTTTATTCCGTTCTCTTCTCTCCCACTCCCCTTCTCCTGTCAACTCCCTCCCTCCCACTCCTCTTTGTGTGTCCCTCCTTAAACACTTTTCTAAAATATAAGTCACGGTAGGAGACTCCATCTCTCTCCCCCTCTTTCATATTTGGTGAATGACTCACTGACAAGTCCTGAAAATGGTCTTTTAGCGTAGTAAGGAAGGAAAATGATTGAGGGTAAAGGCGGGGAGTGGGGGGATGTGGAGGAACTGGAAGAAAGATGGGAGGGGGAAAATGAAACATAAGGAGGGAGACAATTAGAGACACAAAGAAAATGGGTAAATATGGCAGAACTGGGGTATTACTAAATACTGCTTTACTTTACTAGATTACTCACTGCTAAAAGTTATTAGTTGAACTAGTTACATTACTTTTGGACTACTCTGTAACATCACCTGAGATGCACCATAAATCTAATTATTTTGTAGCGTTACTTTGTAGCGTTACTTTGTAGCGTTACTTTGTAGCGTTACTTTGTAGCGTGACTTTGTAGCGTGACTCTGTAGCCTTACTCTGTAGCCTTACTCTGTAGCCTTACTCTGTAGCGTTACTCAGTAGCCTTACTCTGTAGCCTTACTCTGTAGCCTTACTCTGTAGCCTTACTCTGTAGCCTTACTCTGTAGCCTTACTCTGTAGCCTTACTCTGTAGCCTTACTCAGTAGCCTTACTCAGTAGCCTTACTCTGTAGCGTTACTCTGTAGCGTTACTCTGTAGCGTTACTCTGTAGCGTTACTCTGTAGCATTACTCTGTAGCCTTACTCTGTAGCCTTACTCTGTAGCCTTACTCTGTAGCCTTACTCTGTAGCGTTACTCTGTAGCCTTACTCTGTAGCCTTACTCTGTAGCGTTACCCTGTAGCGTTACTCAGTAGCCTTACTTAGTAGCGTTACTCTGTAGCGTTACTCTGTAGCGTTACTCTGTAGCCTTACTCTGTAGCCTTACTCTGTAGCCTTACTCTGTAGCGTTACTCTGTAGCGTTACTCTGTAGCGTTACTTTGTAGCGTTACTCTGTAGCCTTACTTCGTAGCCTTACTTCGTAGCCTTACTTCGTAGCCTTACTTTGTAGCCTTACTTCGTAGCCTTACTTTGTAGCCTTACTTTGTAGATTTCAAGGCTTTTATTGTCATGTGTGCATAGCTACAGTGTAGATATGTCAATGAAAATCTTAGGTCACAGGCTCCTCCAACAGTGCAACAATAACACAGATAAAAATAGTGCAAGTAAATACAAATAAAATGCAAGGAGAGTCTATATACAAGTAATTGGAATATGATATATTAGATAAATAATTTGTAAGTTGCAGACAGATTAATGTTATGGGTGTCCTTTCAAAAGTTCAAAAGTAGCGTTACTGAGATCATTGTTTTTGGAGCAAAGAAGGAACGACTAAAAGTCATCGCAGAGCTTCAGTCGGCAGACTACAAAACAACGAATGAAGCTAGAAATCTGGGTGTAGTGATGGACTCAGACCTGAATTTTAACAGTCACATTTCAACAGTTATTAAGTCTGCATACTATCACCTGAAGAACATATCTAGGATTAAAAGACTAGTGTCACAACAGGATTTAGAAAAGCTTGTCCATGCTTTTATCTTCAGTAGACTGGACTACTGTAATGGTGTCTTCACAGGGCTGACAAAAACATCCATCAGAAAGCTGCAGCTGATTCAGAACGCTGCTGCTCGAGTCCTCACAAACACTAAAATAGTGGATCACATCAGTCCGGTTCTGAAGTCTTTACACTGGCTTCCAGTCGGCCAAAGAATTGATTTTAAAGTACTATTGCTGGTTTTTAAAGCACTAAATGGTTTAGGACCAAATTATATCAACGACCTCCTGCAAAAATATGAACCATCCAGGAGTCTCAGGTCTTCTGGGACGGGTCGGCTCTCTGCTTCAAGAGTCAGAACTAAACATGGAGAAGCAGCATTTCGTTTTTATGCCCCGACCATCTGGAACAAACTGCCCGAATCCTGCAGGTCAGCTGCAACTCTTGATACTTTTAAATCCCGATTAAAAACGTATCGCTTTGACGCAGCATTTGGATGAGTTGTTCAAACTCAAACTGCAGTATGGCTTTTTATCCATGTATTTTATACCTGTTGTGTTGATTTTATTATCTTCGCTTTTTAAATGCCTTTTTAGAATGTGCTTCCACTGTATTTGTTCTTAAATGTATTTTATTTCATTTTGTAAAGCACTTTGGGTTGCCATGTGCTGAAAGGTGCTTGTAGCCTTACTTTGTAGCCTTACTTTGTAGCCTTACTTTGTAGCACGTTACCCCCAACTCTGATTGGGAGTAACAGGGAGAGGGAGCATTGGGAGCAGAGGGGGAAGTCAGAAGGCAGACTGAAAAATGACGCTGCAGCCCGAGATCTAATCACACGTCTGGAGGCTAAAGCAGAGATCATCTCACTCTCACTCCCTCAAAGGGACAACTCCATCACCAGACGCTTCCTGATTTTTTGACACCCCAAAGGGCCCGAGCGAGCTCCACCTCTCACATCCCATTCCCTCCTGCTAACATGGCGCCTTTGAAGTTTTTATTGGAGGGCAGCGCGCTGATGAAGCCACACGGCAGAGCTTCACCTCAGAGACGCCTTCAAAAGAGGAGTTCAGTTTATCAAGGTTCACATTTAGATGATGTGCGAGTAAAGATGTTGATGCCACATGAAAGAGACCATCAGCAGAGAAGCAACACCACAACCCAGAGCATAAGTTTGATGCATAGTGCAGCATTAATTACGTAAAGAAATCCACTTAACATAGATGCCATTACTACACATTATGGGCCATTTATGAATTCAGGGATTTATATCAAAACATTAATAGGCGCATACAATTATGTTAACATCTATAAGAGGTTTCAAATTTCAAGAACACATACGTTTAATTTGATTTTTTATGAATGGGTTACAGACTTTGTGGTCAGTTTATAGGCTTTTGTTGTGCTGTTCGAGCAATGTATTAAAAGTGTGTGTAAAACTGTGTCTCCAGGCCAGTAAACAGTAAGCTTTAGCGCGTATAAAAGCAGTTTTATTTCAGAATTTCTATAGGAGATACGACTGCCTATTTTCAGCTTCATACTTTTATATTGGGTTTCTAATGCTTTGATGTCCAAAAAACACTTTTTTCTCATACTGTCTGTCTAAATGTCCCTATAAAAGTTTTCCGTCTTCCATATATCTCCCAATGTTGCCTTATATTGCTGGGGAATTGTATCCTTCTCCACTAATAGGGTCTATGCTGTACATATATATTTTTTATATTGGGCTATATAAACAAAATTGGTTTGATTGATTGTGTTTTTATTCATAAATTGTATCATTTTTGTCACCTTAAGATGACTTGACATTGCAGGTATATTGGATTGTATAGCATGATAATATCCAGCCTCTTATTGCGTCGTCCCCCTCCAGCCATAACGTCACAGTATTAAACTTTGCAATTTCCACCCCATGTCCATCAACAGCTAAGCATCTTGTTTAAGTGGCATTTAACACTGAAGCACAACCTCCCCACTGTGAATCGCTCTGGATAAGAGCACTGACTTAAGTGCCTAAAAATGGAAATCGAATGTAAATGACGCTGAAGTGGATACGGTTCTGGCTCTGCAGCGTGTCAGTGAAAGCAGCCTCATCCCGAGGGTTTTTAATCTATGACTGATGGATGTAAGACCAAGACAACGATTGTAATTATCATCATCATCATAAAACATTCATCATTAACGTCATCAACGTAATACTTATCTCTTTCTGTCACCAACCAGCCATTATCATAACCATAATCACTCACACGCCGCTCACACACTCAGATTCCAACAGACAAGATGATCAGCATTAAAAACCGAACATCTATCCGTCTTTGAATGCAACACACACTCCCTGCACTAGTTCAGATTAATACATATGGATGTATTATCTCATCTGCATAGCTAAAGCAGCCCATCACAATGCATCTGAGCGCCGGCGATCAGAGCCACTCACACTGAAGTAAAGCTTCCAGAAGTCTCCGCGGCTAACCCCGACCATACCCAATGGCTAATATTGGGTATATAGTAATAATCCGTTGCAGGCACATCTGAAAGAGTGTCAACGAGGACGTCTCAATTATTCATTGAGTGACTGATTTATGTGGTTTCATACGGTGCATATTAAAGGCTTTGGGAGGCACAGGGAAGATGGTTTTATGTAACTGCTATTAATTGGGACCCTCTATGATTTTTTTCCCATCTCACAGTATGCAAACAGCTACATTTAAAGGTAATGGACTATGCATGAAGTCAAGCATATGCAGAAAAGATAATACTTTTTAAAAATGTAGAGGACCCGGCGCACATTTGAACCTGCAGCATCTCTTGATGCCGTTCAGTTCTATAGAAATAATGATGAAGTTTGAAGGGCATATAGAGGGAAATAATGTGGAAAGTTACAAAGACATTTTATGGTCTTATTAGCATAATTAAAACCTGTGAGAAGTTTGCAGTTAGCTTCTGACTTTGTGTGGAAATTAAACGCTTAACTTTTTACTGATCAAAGAGAAGCGCTCATTTGGAATATATGCACATACGTCTCTCAATGCATATATAAAACAGATGGTGAGTGGATCAGAGGGGCTGGTTTTCAAGATTGCCATGCTGCTATTTCTAATGTACATACTCTTTATTTACTCTTCCTTGCATAAGTGCTTAAGGTTTAAATGGTGTTTTTTGGCGTGAATCAATGGACAAAACAGGTCTTTGTAGTTTACCGTTCGTAAAGGGCCCCTATTCTGCTCATTTTCAGGTTCATATTTTGTGTCTCTACCGTGACAGGTTTTCATGCTTTAATGTTCAAGAAGCTTTTTATTTGTCTCGTCCTGCCTGCCATCTTTTCACCCTCTGTCTGAAACCATAGTCCAGTCTGCTCTGATTGGTTAGCTGGCCAGTTCTGTTATGATTGGTCAACCACTGAGAGATGTCCCGCCCCTTAGCTTATCTGTCAGCCCCTCAGCCTTTACAGACCATTTACATGCACAAAAACCTGACAACACACTACAGGAAAGGGAAAACAAACAAAAGCCTCATAGGGCCTCTTTACAATTCTTGACAAATGTGTGATTTATTTTGTCAATCAGCACTTTTTGCCCTGGAACTCATCCTCTGAAAGCAACTACACCCTCCCAACCTGTCCAAGAATGGCAAATAATTAGGAGTAGATTGGAAAAAATGGCAGAGAGCACAAGGAAGAAAATTGGGTGAAAAGAGGAAAGACTGATTGATAAAAAAAGGAACAAGGGTGAATGAAGAAAAGGAGAGGATAGTAGCAAGGTTAGAGAGATGGATGATGATGAGCGGATAGACCCATGAAAGAAGCAGCGAACACAATGAGTTTGTTGGACCAACACTCTTAAATAACATTTGGAGCCAGCCGAGTCATTAAGGAGGAAAAGATCAAGGTGACTTTTCTTTCCACTTCATGCAGACATCACTGGCATGTTAGCAGTGTGTATGTAGCCTCTTTTCCACTGGCAGAAAAACTGTAACAATGGCTTTTGTTTTCAGTGGGAAAGGTTAAAAATCAGCATTTATTCCCAAAACAATTTCTCAGTATTGCAGGAATGATAGTATTTATCAGCTAAAAATCCCATTGACATCCAACATATGGCTGGACATGCTAATGTTTCCACTTCTTTGGCACAAGTCTTTGTGATGCAGGTTAAAAATAATATATCATAATTCAAAACGACTTGGATTTGGGCAAATATTACAATGTATTAATGGACGAAACATCCATTTAATAAGTTATACTCAAAGCCGAAAAACTCCAGTCAGACAATAGTAATTGAACTTCCTAATCATCGTCTCACGCACTTTATTCAAACTCAGCAAGAACAAAAAAATGCTCATTAAAACCCTGTTCCAACAAACACCGACTCTTGTTTTGTTCTAGAGTTTGTAGGAAAGTAACAAAAGATTACTATAAAACAAACTCTGCCTGCAGGTGCATTCATGACCTTGAATCTGACACAAAGGAATTAACAATAAAAAAGACATACTTGTCTATTTGTATTTGAAAATCGCTCTTTTTTGCATTTAAAAAAATCTGAAATATACGTCATAATTCAGAGGGGGGGGGAGGGTACATGTGTGTGTGTTATTATCAAGCCTTTAAAAGCTCTTAATATAGCAGTTTTCCCTCTTCTTGTGTAAACTAAGGAGTGAAGATATTACTTGTCATTGACGCCCTAAATCAGCATTTAGCAGGAGATCAAACTTCATGCAACTTGTGAATTTATTCAAAGACGGTATAATAGAATGCAGAACTACAGATAAGTCAATTAAACTGGGTTTCTTCTCTGTTAGCAAACAGAACTTTATCATAGCTTTGACGGTGTCAGTTAATGTACAAAGTGTGTTTCCCCCCCGCTGCTGTAACTCCACAGGTATGACACCGAGTAATCAACGACTTGAAAACTCCCATCAGACAGCAGCGCAGCAGCAGCCTCTCAGCGGGGGTGCCCTTCACTGTCTGACGGGAAAATGTAAAACACCTTGAGCCAAATATCAGGATGAAGGAGAAGAGTCTCCGAACTTCAGACACTATCTAAGAACTTTCACGGACTTCATTGGCACACGCTGCTCTTCTGAAATACGATGAATGAACGATAGAAGATTTGAAAAGTCAACATCTGGTGGATGGGATGTGCCAATTGTTGTAAAATTACGGGGGCCTTAGAGGGTTGAGAAGTGAATGTGATTTGATAGTTTGTTTGATAGCAGCAAATTTCAACCAATGCTATTGTGGCCATTAACCAAATTAGTGGATCATTTTAAAAGATTACTACGTTTCTCTTCATACATCTTTAAAGGGGACCTATCATGCACTTTTTGATGTCTTTTATAAATATGTGTCCCCGGTGTGTCAGGGAACTCACGCAGCGTCAGAAAATAAAACCCTTTCTCTTTTCCTCCGTACCCACATCTTTTAAAAACGAGGGTACAACATTACATGTTACTTGTTAGACATTACATGTTACTTGTTAGACGCTTTTATCCAAAGGACTTACATACTCAATACTGTGGGCAATCCCTACAACGAGCGGATACAGATTTGCTGCCGATATGACGTCAAATTGGCGGCGGACCCACAGAGAGTTGCTATCAGAAACAATGCATGACGTTTTTGGACGTAATCTCGTCTTTGTTTACATTAGCAAGCCTCGCTAACACTCAGAGCTAACCTGTACTGGAGAGCACATGTGTTTAAAAAGCAGGAAATAAAAAGGAACTCACCTTGTGATAAACCCGCAAGAGAAAAAGCATTTGAGCTCCATACTGTTTCAGAAATAATCCTTGATGTGGTTTACAACAGGATGGCGTTTTATCACAGCAGAATTTAACTTTATCTCCGGTAGAATTCTGATCAGGCATTAGCTCCGCCTCCTCTTTTTTTTTTTTCACGCTAAGGACCCAAAATCCGCGTTTCTCTAACGGCTGCGGAAGAGGGGTATGAGCAGTAAGAGGCATGGCTACAACGGGGGATCTGTTTGGTATTTTAAGCTAAAAACTTCACAGACATGTTTTGTATAGGTATGGCCCTACAATATATTTTTCCATATAGCATATAGGTCCACTTTAAGCTAACTGGTTTAATGTTTAGTTGACTATTTGATTAAAGATACAAAATAATCACATCTTTAGTGGCAGACTTAGCTACCTCATTGCAACAACACACACACACACACACACACACACACACACACACACACACACACACACACACACTCTGATAGCATCCAACACCTAATGTATTGGAGAAAAGTGTCTCCTCATCCTCTGACTGATGCTCTTTCACGAGCACAAAGCCAGCCTAAATCACAGGTAATGAAAACACTGACCGTCCTGGCAGCACCAAACGAGTCCTTGTGTTTGTTGGCGGTGCATTGGACGCTTCTTTACCTCCTCCAGTGAAAGCCTCTATTGTTGGTGTTTGTGTGGGAGGGAGGCACTGATTTGCCACGGCCGATATAATGCTCTCATGATGAGTTCAGAAGGGGAAAGGAGTCACAGGGAGGAATAAATGCCCAGAGGCTCGGAGTGACACAAAGAGCAAAAGCCGCCTGATAATGGAGCCCATCCATCAGTCTTTCACTCTCCATATCTGTCTATCTCACGTCATCCATCCCAGCAGCCTACTGGGCTTCTGATGGAAGTCATTTCAGAAAAGCTGGGAGAGGAAAGTGGCTCTGAAGAAATGCAAAGAGAGGAAATGGAGTACAAGCAGTGATAGCGGTGCCATTATGGCGTGCAATCTGGCAGAGGGAGTCAGAAAAAGAGGGAACGATGCAGGAGGGAAAGAGAGGGAAGTAGGAAGCTGACATTAAGGCCAGGGATGGGAGGGTAACTTTAAAAATGTAATCCGTTACAATAACTAGTTACATGTCAAAAAATGTAATCAGTAAACCAATCTGAGTAATAGACGTGATATTTTTCCGTTACTTTTGGATTACTAAAGTGTAAACATTGACCAGATGGTTGCGCTACTAACTCCATTCACGAGGATCTCTAAATAGAATAATCCAGAGGGCAACATAGGAGTCTGTACCACATTTCATGCCAATACATCTAACAGTTGTTGATATATTTCAGTATAGACCAAATTGAAGACCAACTGACATTCCCATTCCTAAATCCTAAAGCAGACATTAAGGGCAGGGTTGGGAGGGTTACTTTTAAAAATGCAATGCAAATAGATACAAGAGAAAATAAATAACAATAAGATGGTTTTTACTAAGTGTGTGTAACAGTGTGACCTTGGAAAAGAAGAAACTAAGATATTTCATATCAAAAATGTAGAAACAATAATACTTTACAAATGCTGTTTAAGTTTAATACAGTAAGCATATAATACATTTAATTAAAGTCAATTTCAGTTGATCAGTGTGCTAGTAATCTCTATTCTTTTTTGAATAACAGTAATCTGATTACTTATGTATTTAATGTAATTGAATACAGTTACCTCTCTTAGGTGATAGTGGTGTGGGTAAATGTGTGTTTAAGTCGTGTTTTGGACAATGATTTTAAAGGGTTTATTGGTTGTTATCAAAAATATGGAACTCCACACAAAGGTGTATATTCCACAGGAAGATCACGAATAACAAAAGACAAATAACAAAAGGTGATATGAATTCAAAGTACTGATCATTGGTTCTTGAAACGTAATCTAATCTCCATGTAATCCATTACTGATTAATGACACTGATGTGAGGGTTGGTGGTTAGAGACCCACTTCCTCCTCTCTCGGTGAGTTCAGCAGCATCGTGGAGCTTTGAGAATTCTTATTTTTTAACCACAAGGTTACTTTGAACTGACTGAGATCTCCTGCTTCTGAATCTCATTTGCTCTCCCAAAACCCTCTCTAGCTTCGGCTTCGGCTCATTGCTCTCATCATTGGTTCAATTTTGAAAGCATATGCGTGGGTGTGTGAGAGTAAGAAAATGAGAAAACATGGAGAAAAAAAGAAAAAGTCCATATGCACCGGCTGGAGGGTATTTTAAAAGAGACCCTTTCCTTCTTTTCGTGATACTGTCATGGTCTTAAGGACTGTTGGATCGGTGTTAAATCACAGCAACAACCTCACCTTAACTACAATGACTCCCGTAACCTTGGCCAGCCTGTCTAAGAACAAAAGCCACTTCCACAGGGAGCCATTAAGACGAATATAGCTCAGGGAAGTTTCCAAAGCACCAGATGGGCAGCGCTTTATAGCAGCTCCAGGGCTGGACAGCAGTCTCACTGAGAGCGAGAAACGAGGCTAAATCTGAGCATCACATGGGAAATGTTCACGTTCGATGGTGGAGTCAATCAAAGAGAAGGAAACTGCAGGTGGATGCTGATTGGTGCCTGAAGCGAGTTAGATAACTGCACATACGTTTAACCAAACTGTTATCATTTCTAATTCATGTGAAAAGTGTAGGGTTTTCTCAGATAAAGCATTATCTATGAACCCTGAAGAAGACTTTCATTTTAGTATCTTTTTCATTGTTCAGTGTTTAAAAACTCAATGGTGTTCTGAAAGGTATTACCAGAATACAAAGTAGATTTTCTTATCCAGGTATACGGAAATAACACTGTTTTACATTCTTGTGGAGGCAAATACATAAGTATGAATGCCTTTTATAAAAATGATAACATATGTGATCAATATAAACCAATAAAACATACCTTACCTGCAAAGTAAACAAAGGTATCTGTCATTTTGGATTAAAGCCCTCGGCCACTACAATATCGACTAAGCCATGATACAGTACATTGGGCACCAATCCAAGATGACGGCATTGACCACAAAAAAGATGGCGTGGCCAAAAATGCCAAAATGAAGGCTTCAAAACAGAAATCACAAACCAATGGGTGACATCATGGTTGCTATCCACTTCTTATAGACAGTCTATGTTTGATTCATCAGTGTCTGCTTTTCAATGAAACACTCAAAGTGGCTTAAGATGTGACAGGAGGGATTAAAATAATGCAACTCATTTGTCATTGTCGTGCTTCCTTCCATCCCGGAGATACTGTACTCTTAGACAAAAGATGTCGGACAGCTCTCAGCTCGAGCACCGCGTTGTGAATTTACATGTATTATGTATAAGGTGAGCCGAGTCCTGAGCATCAGACAGAGCTGAGGAAGAGTCACCTGTCTCCGCATCGAATCCCTCACTAACGCTACAGCTGAACCTCCTGGCTACTGAGCAGATAGCAGTACTGTGTGTGTGTGTGTGTGCGTGTGCGTGTGCGTGTGTGTGTGTGTGTGTGTATAAACCTTGTTAAAGTGACAGACACAGTAAAACAGCCTTTGACTTTGCTCCATAGCTTGACAGAAACAATGAGAAGCAGAAATTTTGTTTTTAAACTGCTCTCAAGTTCACTTCCCAACACCTCAACACTTCCAAAGGTGCTTTACCTAAGCTAAGGTGTGAATACCATATGTTCTATTAAAGAGGCCCTATTATTTTTGTGCATGTAAATGGTCTGCAAATGCTAAAATCCTTGTGTTCCCTCCAGAGGCAGTTTCTCTTCCACACTCTCAATGCTACATGTCCTAAGGTCTCTCATGGAAAATGGATCTTAATCTCAATGAGACTGCTTTATTAAATAAAATCAATTAATCATATTTGAGCCACTCTTTGGAAAGCATCACTGTTAATCTACACTCAAACCAATGCAATAGTTAAGGAAAAAAGGAATTCCACCAAACAACAAACGTCCCATTATCAATGGAGGTAGAAGAAAAGTCAAAGACTACCAAAACGTAATTATGACAAAAAAAATCGACTGGACATTGAGATGATTGGAAACTTTGACCTCCAGGTGATGCTAGTGTCAGAAGTACACCAAACTCATAGGCATTTGTCCTCTGGACACCATGGATATATGCACCAAATTTCATGGCAATCCATCAGAATTCTGTTCAGATATTGCAGTCTGGACCAAAGCAGAGTAGCGACCAACCAGCAGACACTAAATCACTTTCTGCTAGCATGGCTGAAGGTTTGTCTCTGTCATGTCCAGTTGAGCAGAGCTGAGTGGGAGAAATAAGGCTTGAATGCAACAATGCTAATGAACGCCCATAATGAGGTATTAATGCAAACTCTCATGTTTAATTATTCCAGAGCTTGCTCATTTGTTCCTTCACTCTTTGGCTTAATGAACTTGTAACTCCATCCCTCTGTTGTTCGGCTCAACTCGAACAAATTGATCACAAAAAACGCTTTGTTTTCATCGGCTTCCTCTGGGTAAAGTTCTCACATATATCAGTAGCAGAGGTGGGAAGTAGTGGAGTGAAATACTTTGTTACTGTACTTAAGTATATTTCTCTGGTATCAGTACTTTACTCCACTACTTATTTTTCTGACGACTTTTTACTTTGACTTCTTACATGTTGAACACAAATACCTGTACTTTCTACTTCTTACATGTTGAATACAAATACCTGTACTTTCTACTTCTTACATTTTCCAAACAGGCTGGTTCCTTTAGTTTGAATGTGTGTTTGGTGGCGTGATCATTATTATTTAGAGTCATTGCGTGCCTATTGATTTGAACACGATCCGTGTATCCATCATTTCCTGGTCTTCTCTAAAGAAGAGGGACCAATGAAAACGTTGTCATGTTGCCGTTGTTCAGCATGGAAACATTCATTAGCTAACAATGACATTATTGTTCTATTAATATAAAGGGAGGTCAGGTACTCTTTAAAACAGCTGCTAGTTATGGGTACTTTTTACTTAAGTACATTTCAAAGCCCATACTTCTTTACTTTTACTTGAGTAAAGAAGTTTAGTCAGTACTTCTACTTTCACCAGAGTATCTTTAAACACGAGTATCTGTACTTCCACTTGAGTAAAGGATGTGTGTACTTTTGCCATCTCTGATCATTAGCAAGTATAACTAAATGTGGAGTAGAGCAATGTTTACTTGTTTTCTCCAGGTGAACAGAGGATATTAGAGTATTTTAAAGCGTCTGAGTGTACCTGGTAGACGTGGTAGGCGTTTGCAGCGCGGCCCTGCAGGAACACAGAAGGGATCCAAACGTTGATGAGAGCCCGATGAGCCCTGAGTGAAACAAACAACAAACAGTCCTCACTTCTGTCATCATCATCATCATCATTATCATCATTATCATTATCACAGCAAATCAAAGCTAAAAACTCCTCAAAATCTAATGTGGTCATGATCAGAGGAGAACAGATGATGTGAGAAATCAAACAGTGTTTTGTTCACGGGTGAGAAAGAAAAACTTCTAGACACAATTATGCAGAGAGAACAGATGTTTTACATGGTTTGGAGGTAACTTTTGCAATATGCAAGAGACAAGGTTGGAGGAAGAGTGGGGAAAAGATAGAATGAGGGACAGGGGAGTAAAGAAAAATGTTCTTACGTCTCAAAATCTGACAGGCTGGGGTCATCTGACGTCTGGCTTAAATCACCTGGAACCTGCAAAATAAAAAAGGTTGAAAACAAAAAGAGAGACAATCACACATGCTGTCTCTCAAGCCGGGAGAGGGGCTATACCATTATTTTTCCAATGGTATTTGCCTTTCTAGCTTTTATCTGTTCTTATGTATCTGCCTTTGTGTCTCATGTGTTTTAAGTGATTGTATTCAGTAAAAACTTAAATACAAATATAACATAAGCACACATATATGCAGTGTTCAATATGCAAGTGATTCTCCACCAGATGATCATAAAGGGGAGCTGGCAACGAAATGTCATGGCTTTTTCATTTTCATCTTTAATATAGTCAGAGCATGCTTGTACAAATAGTGAAAATGTAAATCGCATAATTAAATGTTCCTTTGATTATTTGACCCAATTGATGCGTATATCAGTGGAGAATTAAAAAAGCTATTGTGAGATTACAGTTTCATTTGAATTATTCAGCCAAATGCTTTTGTGCTATGAAGGGCTACTTTCATCTAACATGTGGGAACCATTGCAATAACAAACACAGCGATCACTCATCTGTAACACATCTGGATTCCTGTGCATGCACATCTGTGTGTGTGTGACAATTATATAGTTGATGAGTACCCTCAGTTGGCAGTAGTTGACCTAATCTCACACCTTTTGAGCAAGTGTGATTGAGTGTGTGTGTGTGTGTGTGTTGTGTGTGTGTGTGTGTGTGTGTGTGTGTGTGTGCACGTGATTGAATGTGTGTGTGTGATTGAGTGTGTGTGTGTGTGTGTGTGTGTGTGTGTGTGTGTGTGTTGTGTGTGTGTGTGTGTGTGTGTGTGCTTATCAGGCCTGTCATTTGTTTCACTCTTTGCCTGCTTCTCGGTCCCTCGAGGAGCCACATATGCCAAGAGGCCCAGATGTTGGCCTTCTGGATGAGAGTGTGTCCGTGTGTGGGAATATAGAGAGAGACGGGGGGTGTGTGTGTGTGTGTGTGTGTGTGTGTGTGTGTGTGTGTGTGTGTGTGTGTGTGTGTGTGTGTGTGTGTGTGTGTGTGTGTGTGTGTGTTCCCCATCCCTCCACATCGCTTGTCCAGTGTTGGCCAGTGTCAGCTTCTCCCACAGAGAATACCCAAACTAACCCAAAACACTGTCACCACAGCACCTGTTAGACGAGTATCCAACATCCCAGCTTTGATCAGACCCTCCAAGAGTGTCACACACAAACACACAGACACTAACATATATAGAACTAGAGGAGTGAGTAGTAGAGAGAGTGACAGAGAGACAGAGAAGTTGGACAGAAAATGAACAGAGTTTGGTCATCTGCTGCAAAAACCAGGAGCCAGAGATGGACACACAGAAACACGCACGCACACACACACACACATAAACATGCACACACTGAGTGGTCCAGCACAGCAGGGCTGAAGCTGTGGGATAAGAGGTCCTATCTTCAGCCTGGGGCTTCCATCCCTGATGCTGTATCCACCAGTGTGTGTGTGTGTGTGTGTGTGTGTGTGTGTGTGTGTGTGTGTGTGTGTGTGTGTGTGTGTGTGTGTGTGTGTGTGTGTGTGTGTGGCCAAACTGCTTCAAGCTCTCCTGAGCATGACCAGCTGTTGGCACTCTCTCTGTGTGTGAGTGAGTGTGTGTGTGAGTGTGTGTGTGTTTGTTGTCGTTGCAGACCCACTTTGAAAGTTTGAAGAAAAATAAGTTAGTTTAAAAATAAATAAAAATAAGTTGGGTAGTTGTTGTCGGCGGTGATTGTCACTTTGTTTCAGAAAAAGCTCCTCAGAAAAAATCAAACATCATCAACAGAAAAAGTAGAAAGACGTGAGCACACACTGTTCGATTGAGAGATTATCTCTGACAAGCAACAAAGAAAGATTTTACAGATGACAACTTCAAGGAAAATGCACTTAACCGTTATCGGCAGTCAGTGACCGTGCAGAGAAAATGAGCACCGCCAAAACAAAGTGAGATGAAAATCAGCAGGGTGACAGGAGGGAAGAAGAAATCTGCAGAGAAGTCAGATGAAAGGGGACAGTGTGTGTGCGTGCGTGCGTGCGTGCGTGCGTGCGTGCGTGCGTGCGTGCGTGCGTGCGTGCGTGCGTGCGTGCGTGCGTGCGTGCGTGCGTGCGTGCGTGCGTGCGTGCGTGCGTGCGTGTTTCCAGTAACTCACCGGGCCTCTCAGGTCAATGAGTTCCTGTCTCATCTGGACGATGAGGTGGTCTTTGGACATGAGGGAGCGGTACAGGCGCTCATTAAACTCTATCAGCTCACCGTGCATCTCGGCCACCTGCACACACACACACACAAGAGAAAAAAAACACACACACAGGGAACTTAAATTAATCATGCCGTAGAACATCATTATGAAAAACAGAATTATAAAAAAAACATGTACACATATTACGTATAGCTAGGAACATTATGAACAAAAATATCTGGTTTTCACACAAAAGGCAGAAGCGCTCCAGGTGATCAGTGTGAGGATGTGATGAATGCTGACAGCAGGACAGATACTGGGAAACCCTGACAGAGAGGGGGGGTGGGGGGGGGAGACCAGTTAATATCTGAAACAGTCAGACCCCTGCCAGCCTGATAATCAATTTTCATCAGCGCTAACTAACCTTGACGTGGTGTTATGCACATCTGTGTGTGCTCATGGAAATATGGCTAAGCTTTTGTCTGAGTGTTTGTGTGTGTGTGTGTGTGTGTGTGTGTGTGTGTGTGGTGTGTGTGTGTGTGTGTGTGTGTGTCAGCATGTCTGCCTAACGATGCTGGACAGTGTTGACAGGTCTCTGTCAGCAGACTGACAGCTGTGACACACACTGAGCTGTTTGGAGGACACCTGCTGTCACAGCCGCTCTGCACAGACCTTCATACGTTGACTGATTCAATGCCACACGCTGATATAGAGGAGGAGGAGGAGGAGGAGGAGGAGGAGGGGAGGAGGAGGAGAGGAGGAGGAGGAGGAGGAGAGGATCCTTATGTGTGTAAAGGTGTTTTTTATTTATTTGGAAGCACTTTGTAACTCTGTTTGAAAAGGTAATATATATATCAATATTTAACCAATCAGAGGGTTGTTGGCATATTTGTGTATAGTGTAGCAGACTCTAAAGACCTAATTATCCTAGATCGAAACGTTATAGTTCCCAAATTGGGATTTTTTGTTTTCACAACAGGCATTACTCATGACTGAGAGATATAATACAATAAAATATAATAATCAGTGGAGATGCTCAAATGTTGCTTGAACAGACTTTTCATTTAACACCTCAATAACCTGTCGCTGAAATGTTTTGTTTATATTCAATTGAACGTTAAAGGTGTTCACTGCATAAATTAATCTGTCGAATTCAAATAAACAGAAACTAAAAAACATGCGGAGGACTGAGAGAGGATGTTGAATACGCAAACAATACACAACTTGAATATGGGAAACAATTAACTCAACGCTATGAATCAAATAAAGTTTACAACCGGTCCCAGAGACGTGTAGTAATCATACCAAAAATAACAATAATGACCACCATTTTCTATATAATAACACTATTTAATGGAGCGTCCTGTAATAAATACTCTCTCTTCATTACCTTCATCAACACAACAGCTGCTATAGGATGTTTTTACTTTGATTTAGGGTGACTTTACTTCTGAATATTACTGTTTAACTGCAGCTTAGAGATAGTGAATAATGACGTGTGTGTCCTCAGGACGGCTGTTAAATCTCTCCACTGTCAAACACCACCTGAGCTCTAAAGGCAATAACACACCCAGAGTATTAAGTCAATTAAATACAACAAGTCTCTGGCAGCTGATTTCATAGATAACGCTTTTTGAGTAGACATGTAGCTTTTATTTTTGGATGATAAATACTGGAAAAAAGACTTTCACCTTGAGGACTTCACATCAGAAAAAGTACCTCGGGACCAATTTATTCAAACTGACATTCACCTTTAAGTATCTATGTGACTAAAAAGAGGAATACAAAACTAACGAGATGCAAGACAACTGCAAAGAGACCTATAACAACTACTAAAAGCTTAAAAGAACCACAAAGAAACACAAAGAGACACAAAGCGACCACAAAGAAACACAAAGAAACACAAAGAGACCACAAAGAGACACAAAACAACCACAAAACAACCACAAAGAGACACAAAGCGACTACAAAACAAGGTCAAAAGTGACAAAAGTAAGTAAAAAAACAATAGAGAGGCGAAGTCCCGCCCATCTACTTCCGCCCCATGGGACCTTATTTCAGAAAAATGATGTATTGAAGTCAATGGGGAGAGAAAGCGTATCTTTCGATCCCGTTTGAATTGTGCCACGAATTACACATATGATGTTTGTCAATCTTAAAAAATCATTTCCATGTCAAAAAAGTCACAGTTTGTCGTAAAACTGTTGAAATATAAGACTATGAAAAATACGCAACTAGAAAGACTACAAATCCCAGAATCCCGGTCCCGCATGCTGGCTCTTACGGAACAGACTAACTCCCCTTGTGTGGATGTACAGCTCTCAACATGCCCAGACTTGGAGTGATTTTCACCTCTTTTAATACTTTTCGCCTCATTCTGAAAGAAAGAAGTGAAATGTGCCAACGTGACGGCCGTCTTGGTGTGTGGTGCGAGACGGGAGATGTAGTTCATTGAGCGGTTTCACACACAAAAAAGTGTTACTTCACAGTTTTACGACACATTTTTTTGACTTGCAAAATGATCTTTGAAATTGACAAACATCATGTGTGTAATTCGTGGCACAATTCAAACGGGATCGAAAGATAATCTTTCTCTCCCCATTGACTTCAATACATCATTTTTCCGAAATAAGGTCCCGTGGAGCTCCCCCGGAAAGGGAGGGACTTCGCCTCTCTATACAAAACAAAAAGACGGCAACACAACAATAAGAGGCTTTACTAAATTAAATCAAGTCTGTGTCACATCCTGTTATTTTCCACTCAGCAACAGGAAGTCCACTCTTAAACACTCCACGTCGTCCCACACCTCTTATTATTTATCCAGCACGACTCTTAAATAGAACATTATAAAAGAGGGAATTAATTTTAAGCGTGAAGAAACCCAATTAATTCACAGTGAGAGGGAGTTAATCAGTTTGCCATTCTCCGGTGTGGCACGCTTGTGTGTGTGTGTGTGTGTGTGTGTGTGTGTGTGTGTGTGTGTGTGTGTGTGTGTGTGTGTGTTCATTCTACACACAGCATAGTGCTCTATATGAGGCTGTGTGTGCTAGCGTTGCCAATTTGTTTAAACAAGTTCCCCCTCTCTCTTATTAACGTAGGTCATTAGGATGCACAGCCAGCGTTCAGCGCTCGTTTGCTCATGCCTGGACCCTTACATGCAATTGGCGTTAATCAGATGCCTTGTCCCACTCTGTCGCTGCCCCCCCCCCCCCCCCCCCCCCCGTAGGCCGATGAATATCTGCAGGACGCAGTCTTATTAGCCGCTGCAGAAATCAAAAAACAAACAGAGCTAAATAAACGAGGAAAAAGGAGATCAGAGCGGTATGCATTTGTGATGGAGACAGCTGAAGGTGCAGCTTAGGGGCACAGTCAGAACGAGTCAGGTGGAGCATAACGGCTCATTTAAACAACAAAGACACACAAAAAACAGAAACGTAACAAACGACTGACTTTAAAAGGGATCCACATATCATGTCAGACAAATAGAAACAGGCGAGAGGGATGATTTTATTCCTAACAGGAGAAGTGCATTGAAGGCTGCGTGCGTGCGTGCGTGCGCATGTGTGTGTGCGCATGTGTGTGTGCGCATGTGTGTGTGTGTGTATGTATGTGTGTGTGTCGAACTCTTATTTCCTGACACTCACAACCTGAACAGGAACTTGTTAGTCCTGAAGGTGATGGACTAGCTTACAATATCCGTCAAGCCGCTGCGGTTTCAAGTTGAAAAGCTTTCAGGGTGAAACTGTAAAAACATCACAATGAACCTGACAGCGAAACTCAAGCTGACAGGACGATGGTGTCTGCTTTGGGATACAGTGGGTCTACACTAGTACTGTAAGACATGGAGCTACAAACAGCGTCCTACTGTTACTGAGCTGAAGCTGAAGTGAACAGAATATGGTGAACGTATCAGCAACATGTTTACACGTTTCCTTTTGCATACCTGTTGAGTTCATGGAAATGGTAGTAAATAGTAAATGGACTGCATTTAAGTAGCGCTTGTCAAGTCTTTACGACCCCTCAAAGCACTTAAAGTGTACCCATTAACACACATTCACACAGAGGCAACCTTACAAATTGTCAGCTGCTTCTCAGGAGTGATAAACAATCACACAGACACACTCATCAACGGTCATGGGAGCAATACATTGATATTGTTCGAAGGCCAAACCAGATAAGCATCACAAGAGCTTCCTCAATAAAAAGCCAATGAGATGTTTCCATTGATTTATTGCAGGAATATTCTCTGTGGCACAAACACGTATTTATGAAGCTTATACGCTTTGTTCAACAGGATTATCTCCTCATATTGAAACCACCTTTAAGATTTTGAAGCATACATGCAATCGCCAAAAGTAGAAAGCTAATCTCCAGCAATGTGCCTCACTCACCAATATTTTCCTTACGTTTTTTATTTATTCTACAGAAAGATCGTAACAAAAGTCAGATTCTTTAGGTGTCCTTAAATCACAGAATTGATCAAACCCGTGTTCTTAAATAACGAATCCCATGGTCTTTAACCCTTTTTCCATTTCTCTGTTCTTAACTCTTTTTTAATGGACAAGGCCATTTCTCTTCTTAAATTTAATTGTCTACAGCGTGAAAGATCCGACCCCCACATGATTAATAATGACACATATTGTATGAACTTATTGTATGCTCTGCAGCAGACTTACGGTAGCTTTCTATGGTAGTTACACTAAGTGATAAAGACACATTGGTATTGTTTATTTCATGTGCAAATGAAAAACAAATAGAAAGCCACATTTTATTTTGTTGAACCAGCAGAACAAATCACATATTGAAGAAAAATAAAACTTCCCCCCACACAACAACAGCTGCATAGCAAAGAGGATTTCATGTTTTATATATGGCTGCAAAAACAAATTTGTACCCGATATGACAGCGGAGCAGCGAGGCAAATAGTTGTTTTCTATCAGACGCTTACTGTGGCCTGCAGGGTTTAGTTTGATGCAACCGTCGCACTGCTGGAGCCGTCTCAGCTAACAGCCAAGTGATGCTGACCACACACACACACACTTATAAACACACACTATCTCCTCCTGCACACACAACGCCTCACACTCCTCCTCCTCCTCCTCCTCTGCCATCTTTACAGAATCTCTTTGTGCCTCTTCCTCTCAGTTTATGATCTGATATAAGCTGCACCAAACTCAAATGGCCTGGATAAAAAGGCTAAGAAAACCCTGGCTTGGTTGAGCCCCTCTAAAAAAAGGAGTTATTACAACTGACCCAAAACCCAATAACCTTATTTAGACTGGAAATATTATGCCGAGGAGAAATTAGGTCAGGAGAAGGGGGAGAATATGAAAACACGTTCAAAAGGACAAACAAGAGGTAAGGAGAGGACAACAAGAGTTGGACGATAAGAGAAGATTGAAGGTTATGTGTCTTTTTTATTCGCTGCTATGGTGATAAGCCAAGAGAAATGCATCGCTGTCTGAACTCAAAAAGGGCATGGTTCTGTGTTTGAAGAAGAAAACACACGCAGCAACAGGAAGGGAAACTAATGTACTGTTTGATAAACACATCACTTGTATATTCTCCCAAACACTCAGGTGTCTCCCTCTTCCTCCCAAACAAAGTTGTATGAGTTGAATCTCACTCAATTGTCCCTCCAGGCTTCCTTACGGCAAGATGGCTATGATGAGTTTAAAAAATGTGATTTATTCATCTCGTTTCACGCCTAAATTCAACAAGTCTGGTGTGGAATAATCTGCAGATACCCTGGCTCAAATTTAGACCTCACTTTTCTTTAGATGTCAGTTTTTTTATTATGAAAAATGCCTTTTAAGATTGACCACCCAGTGCCTTTTTATTTAATATGCAAGTCAACTCGTATTGTCTTTTGCTTTTTACCTGCATTGTAGCATTGCAGCTGTAACGCAGTAAATAGTCCGCTGTGGGAGTAATAAAAGATTTCTGATTCTGCAACAGACTAAGTAAGGCTTATTTTTAGGCTATTGTTTAAATGCCTGCATAAAACTGTTAAAATCGCTGGATTCATTTAGAAATTAGGAAATAACTGTTAACCATGAGATGTCCTTGAGCATAGTCATAGATTAGCATAAATAAAAACTTCAATGATAATCATAACTTAAAGGAACATCCTTTTTAATTCATGGCAGACGGGAGGCCCAGTCGCAGGGCATCAAAAGTTCATTTTAACATTTTAAAGGTCACCTATTATGCAAAATCCACTTCTTCATGTCTCTTCTACATCAACATGTGTCCCCTCTTCTTCATGTCTCTTCTACATCAACATGTGTCCCCTCTTCTTCACGTCTCTTCTACATCAACATGTGTCCCCTCTTCTTCATGTCTCTTCTACATCAACATGTGTCCCCTCTGTGTAAAGAGACTCTGAAAGTTTCAGGAACAAAGATTCTCTCTCTTTTTGTCCTGATCCATTTCTATAAAAACCTGTCTGAAAATGAGCTGATCAGATTTTGGCCACTTTATGATGTCATAACGATGTTTTGGCTTGTGTAACCATTAGCCAATCACCAACCAATAACCCCCCCCCCCTTATCACCTGAATCTCCTCCTAGAGCACCATTGTGTTCTTTTGAACCAAATCTCTCTCAGAGGGGCGTGGGGAGGGGCTCCTTATTTTCATCTAAAGTAACAGAGAATCAGCACTTTTGAAACAGGGCTGAAACAGAGGGGATTATGGGATGCTGCAATGATCTGTTTGGGGTTAGGAGCCAAACACTTCAGAGACATGTTTGTATATATCTGAGACCTATAATATATTGATGAAAAACAGTATAATAGGGGACCTTTAAACTGGGCGAAACGTCACCTGGAAAACAGCCAATTCTGTGCGGCTGTGTAAATCTAAAAGTAGCGTGTCTCTATCTGTGCGTTTCTGACTCACTTCAACACAGCTGCTGCAGGAAGACGCACGGCTGAGAGACGGAAAACAAGATAGATAAAAGAGGGTGAGAAAGGCCCGATATAGACATCACAAGCTGTGCTGTCCACTCTGCACCGAGGTGAAAAAAAGAGATACAAAGAGAGATGAGTTAGGAAGTGTGAGAGCGCATGAGAGCGGCAGATGGACCAATAGAAAAAGACAGAAATGGTTTATAAAAAGAGGCTAAATCTGGAGCTCTTTGTCACTGCTGCATCACAGAGAGCTCCACCAGCGCTTGGATCACACATCTTTTTTTGGGTGAGCATTAATATTACTTCACAGTACATCACACCCGGATGAACAGTGAGGAACTAAAGCCCTCTCTTAGTGCATGTTCTGCTGGGATACGGGTGCCAGAAGTGTTGGGACAGATTAAGATTAGGTTTACATTCGGAAAGTAGTCCCTTTCAGCATCAGGAGTCTGAATTTTAACATACTGACAGGACTTTGCTAGTGTGAAGATAGCGGATGAAATGACAGTCAGCTGGTAGCTATGGATAAATGGTAGCACATGTTTTCACTTATTTGTGAATGAACCTGTGCTTCCATGATGCCAAGAGATCAGAAATAGGTTAGTTGAACAGTCCTGTCTTATCAGAGCTAAGATTTCTATTGGTTCTGCCTTGGTTTAATGTTCAAACAATTCTCTCATACTGTCTGCTTGAATACTTGAAATCACCCACGCTCCATTTAGGCACCTGTCTCTTTAACACACTCTCCCAAAAAGCTGAGTCTGGTCTGATTGTCTTGAGAAAATAAATGTGGCACACCTTTGCAAAGGTTGATCAAAATCAAGTGTGCGCAAAAGGAACATTTCCAAACACTACAACAAGGAGCAAATAATTAAATCAATATATCAGTTTGTAGGCTTAGAAAAAATCTTAAAAAAACAACAACAATTCAAAATCCTGTTGCTCAACTTTAGAATAAAATTAAATACAATAAAAATACAAATAAAGCAACGAATGTAAAGACAAAATTATATGAACAAAATAAATAGAGCAAAACATCCACATTGTACTAAAATATACTGTATAACAACAATTCATATATAAAAATGTCAAAAAATGACAAATACATTGTATACAGTGGTGTATCAACATAAACATCTACTGTAGTTTTTCCCTCTGCGAGCCCTGGATGATATTCTTGGTTGGCCAATGTTACCCAATCTTGTTAAATGTGAATAAATACAGTTTGAAAATACAAACCGAAAGAATATGTAAACAAAGCAGTAAAACTGAATGAAATAAATAATCAATAAGTTCTACGCTGCTGCTTCTTTATTTAGTATTTCCTGTTTACAGCTTTAGCCTCAATGTTGGAGCATGTTATCCGGTATGTAGACGTCAAGGTATACGTGAGTTAAGTGGAGACATTATTTATGGGATAAGAGGCCCGCAGTGAAGGCCATGTCACAGAGTATGTTTCCAAGAAGTGCTTTACTATGACCATATCAGGCATTAAAGAAAGGCTCCATGTTTAACAGATCCATATTCCTCTAACCAGATACAAAAAGAGGCAAACCAGAGTGAAAAGAGATCCTTTACTTACAAATGATACTTATTAGCTTTAGCTAGAGACATTAGAAAGTCCCCCAGAGGCAGTTTTGTCAACAAAGAAATGTAGATAATGTTAGCTTATTTAGCTAGCTAACTATAGCTAATGTAATTTAGCGGCCAAACTGAATGAAATGAATAATTTATAAGCTCTACGCTGCAATGCAAGAAGAATGCTGCTTTTTATTCAACATTTCCTGTTTACAGCTTTAGCCTCAATGTTGTAGTATGTTATCAAGTTAAACACGAGTAAGCTGGAAACATTATTGATGTGAAAATACAGGGAAGGCTATGTCACATAGTGTGTTTCCAAGAAGAGCTTTCTCTGTCCCAGTGGCTGCTCAGGCCGTAAAGAAAAGACTTCCTCTGCTTATCAATTATGCATAGTGACCAGGGTACCTTTAGCTGGAGACATTCAAAAGTGAGCCAGAGAAAGAGTTCTTAAATTAATAGATCTAGCGTTAGCTTCATTAGCCAACTAGCTAGAGCTGATCAAATCTACTGCAAGTTACACATTTAACACTGGTGGCCTAGAAACAGGCAGGTGCCCTTTTCTGAACTCAAGGACTCATTCATTTCAAAATTACAACAAGTTTTGTGTGGGAAAATTGTCAACCCTTTTTTATTTTAGGTGCCGTTTGACATTGAAAGGATTTACAGCGATCCAAAGTTTTGGGGCTTATAGCAAACGGACTACAAAGCTGGTAAAACAAACAAGAAAGTAAGTTGTTACCTTGTTGTGAACACACTTTTAAACCTTACATACTGCCGGGAGTCGATCCCTGCTGAGCTCAATACAGAAAGTAGATCTTTAATATACATACACATTTTTAAAGCTATATAGCCGGAACATTAAGATGTAATGCTGGTGTGATCATTTTACTCTAGTGAGGGTCTTTTAGATTCATCCACATGCCCACACATTTTACCTGAAACACTGATGTCATGACGGCATTATGAGGAAAAGAGTCCTACTTTATTTATTCTGAAATCATTATATTTGATAAGTGAAAAGATCATTTGATAAAGCCTCAAAAGGCTATTGTGCTCACTTCAAACAGATTCACCTGCTTCATCCTGAGAGGAGTAGCATGCATTATACAGTATTTTGTCTTTTTAAGGGTCACAGTCACTTGTATTACACAGCGAAGACAACGGGCATCATACAGGCATATCGCGAATATTCTTTTTTTGAACAGCATCTACTCTCTGAACAGCGGAGACTCTGAGCTGCTGGCTTGTAATTGTTGTTCGTGTTCTTGATGTTGTTTATGGTTAATTAATGAGCTGGTGGATCAAAGGGAGAATCCCTGATCCCACTGGAAGTTTCGACCCATATCTCTCCTCTATCCTCCAGAAGCTCCCTCTACTTATCAATACAACACGGCAGATATAAAAATACACCATGGGAAAACAAAAAAGATCTGCAGTCATTTGAACTGCACGGTTACAAGACTTCTAATAGAGTTGTTTGTTTAATGGATGCGAGTCTGCTGAATCTGGGTTAGGATGATCCAGCCTTTAAGCAACAGAACACTCAGTTTACAGCACTAATGTAACAAGGCCCCAATTTTAAGACCAAGCACTGGCCTTTTAAATGTAAACAAGAGGTGCTTCCTAATGACTCACATGATGCCTCTTCACAGGTTTGATAGGATGATTTTACAACAGCGAATGCATTTTAGAAAACCTATTAGTGCATGTCTTCCAGATTGTTTTATTGTTAAAACATTAAAGCAATGCAACAGAGCCAAATGGACCAATAACAAACCAGTATAGTTTGCTCATTGATGTTATCTCATAAAGCAATTATGTTGGATCGTTGCCGTAATTGCCTATAGAATGTGTTTGTACTACAGTAACAGGTATCTATATCTCTATCTATGTCCAACCTTCGAATAGAAAAAGTACATAAAAACACCTTTGAAGTCATAGTTCCTACTTCCTCGAGTCAAATTGGTCATTATTTGCACTATGTTAATGAAAAACCATCAACTAAAAAGGTGGACGAAAGTGTAATTGCCTGAATTGAATGCAAATTAAACACATTATTATTTTGTATAACCTGTTAATTGATGTCAAAAAGTTATTAGGTAGCTGGTAACAGTTAACAATTAAAACAATTGTGAAGTGCCTGAGGAGAGTTTACCTTTATCTCTGTTTCATAGATTTACAGAGCTGAAAATCCTTCTCTAGGATTCCCTCTTTCATTATCTTCAGCTTCACTTCGGCTGCTCTTGTTATTTTAGAAAGGTATTCTAACAGCTGAAAGACAGTGACAATATATCTATGACACCCTTAATTGTCCATATACGGCTTTGTTGAATACTCCATTCTGATTGGTCAATTTGGACATGTATAGGTTGTTTATTTTTCGCTAAACAACAGCCTGCTGCTAAGGAGAACAGACCGTTGCTAAAGAGAACAGAGCGTTGCTAAGTAGAACAGACCATTGCTAAAGAGAACAGACTGTTGCTAAGTAGAACAGACTGTTGCTAAGGAGAACAGACCATTGCTAAAGAGAAAAGACCATTGCTAAGGAGAACAGACCGTTGCTAAGAGAGCAGACCGTTGCTAAGGAGAATAGACTGTTGCTAAGGAGAACAAACCATTGCTAAGGAGAAAAGACCATTGCTAAGGAGAACAGACTGTTGCTAAGGAAAACAGACCATTGCTAAAGAGAATAGACCGTCGCTAAAGAGAACAGACCGTTGCTAAAGAGAGCAGACCGTTGCTAAGGAGAAAAGACCGTTGCTAAAGAGAACAGACCGTTGCTAAGGAGAACAGACCGTTGCTAAGGAGAACAGACCAATGCTAAAGAGAGAAGACTGTTGCTAAGGAGAAGAAACCGTTGCTAAAGAGAACAGACCGTTGCTAAGGAGAACAGACCTTTGCTAAGTAGAACAGACCGTTCCTAAAGAGAACAGACTATTGCTAAGGAGAACAGTTGCTATGGAGAACAGACCGTTGCTAAGGAGAACGGACCGTTGCTAAGTAGAACAGACTGTTGCTAAGGAGAACAGACCATTGCTAAAGAGAGCAGACCATTGCTAAGGAGAACAGACCGTTGCTAAGAGAGCAGACCGTTGCTAAGGAGAATAGACTGTTGCTAAGGAGAACAAACCATTGCTAAGGAGAAAAGACCATTGCTAAGGAGAACAGACTGTTGCTAAGGAAAACAGACCATTGCTAAAGAGAATAGACCGTTGCTAAAGAGAACAGACCATTGCTAAAGAGAGCAGACCGTTGCTAGGGAGAACAGACTGTTGCTAAGGAGAACAGACCGTTACTAAGAGAGCAGACCGTTGCTAAGGAGAACAGACTGTTGCTAAGGAAAACAGACCATTGCTAAAGAGAATAGAGCGTTGCTGAAGAGAACAGACCGTTGCTAAAGAGAGCAGACCGTTGCTAAGGAGAACAGACCTTTGCTAAGGAGAACAGCCCGTTGCTAAAGAGAGCAGACCGTTGCTAAGGAGAACAGACCTTTGCTAAGGTCCGGTCAATTTAAAGTCAGCTGTGGTCAACAAACATTAGTTTTCTCCATCAGAAAATACTGTGGAATACTTTTTAAACGGGGATAACAAAGGGCACACAATAATAATAACTAACAAATGCCAAATCCATGCTGTTATCGTTTTTAGTTTCATAATTGAATTTACATTTAATTAAAAACAGTCACATGCTGGTGAGTGTCAGTGATCTTCAGGTTCAGTGAGATGTTTCTGTGCTGTATCTTCAGCAGCTTGTATGCATTGTTCAGGCGAGGTTACATCACTTCCTGCCCACCTCCTTCACTGGAGCCCCACAGATCAGTGTCACGCATTTCTGCAGAAACCTCGGTGGACATGTGAACTGGATTATGTAATTTGTTTTTATTACTCACAGAAAATGAAGAGCAACACGCAATGAAGCTGAAGATTAAAATGCTTACGCCTTCATCCCCTCGAGTTGTCTTTCTTCCCTCTTTGTTTTTATCCCCGTCAGCCTTTCACTCATTAAAACTTTTTATGATTTCCTTTCATTTTTCAGGCCTTTTGGGACAGATTTCAACTGGCCTCTTACTTTGACAGCTTTTAAAACCCACTTAGACCAGACAACCATGAAGATTAAAGTGGACCTATCATGCTATATTGGAAAAATATATTGTAGGGCCATACCTATAGAAAACATGTCTGTGAAGTTTTTTGCTTGAAATACCAAACAGATCCCCCGTTGTAGCCATGCCTCTTACTGCTCAAACCCCTCTTTTGCAGCCCTGTTAGAGAAACGCGGATTTGGGTCCTTAGCTTAAAAAATAAATAAGAGGAGGCGGAGCTAATGCCTGATCAGAATTCTACCGGAGATAAAGTTAGATTCTGTGTGATAAAACGCCATCCTGTTCTAAACCACATCAAGGATTATTTCTGAAACAGTATGGAGCTCAAATGCTTTTTCTCTTGCGGGTTTATCACAAGGTGAGTTCCTTTTTTTATTTCCTGCTTTTTAAACACATGTGCTCTCCAGTACAGGTTAGCTCTGAGTGTTAGCGAGGCTTTCTAATGTAAACAAAGACGAGATTACGTCCAAAACACGTCAGGCATTGTTTCTGATAGCAACTTTCTGTGGGTCCACCATCCGAAATTACGTCATATCAGCAGCAAATCTGTATCTGCTCGTTGTACCCCGTTTTTAAAAGATTTGGGTACGGAGGAAAAGAGAAAGGGTTTTATTTTCTGACGCTGCGTGAGTTCCCTGACACACCGGGGACACATATTTATGTATAAAAGACATCAAAAAGTGCACTTTGCATGATAGGTCCCCTTTAAGTTGAGAATACCCACTCATCCAGACACTCGCACATCTGGTGAATCTGGTGAAGCGTACCGTACATAAACCAGACATTACACAGGGTGAGAATACTAATACAAAATAAGGGAAACCGATTACTAAAAACTCAGATCATGACACGCTTAACGAAAACCCAAAGTCACGGTCAGTGTGAAAGGGATTACTGACATTTTTTTCCATATTGAAGAACCTCACATTCATTTAGATCTCTTTTCCAAAAACTATTTACTGCCCTGTGCACAGCCGAGCAGAAAACATGACCAGAAGAGGAGGAAAAGAGCATCGAGCACCTTGGGATTGTTCTCAAATATAAACAAAGTCAAAGTCAATAAGTTGCATTAGCATCATCGTATTAAAGCTGAACTAGGTCACAGTGTTTCCCAGGTTAATTATGGCTGAGCCCTGTCCAATATCTATTTGTGTCTGGCAGGCCTCTATGTGTCCAACGAGACTCGATGTGACATTTTCAAAAATCAATAACTTGGTGAGTCGGATATTTATCTCAGAGGCGAGACAGCTGACAGCTGCTCATGTAAATCTGTGAATCTTCACATCTGGACCGTCAGTGGTGCTGCTGACACTGAAGGCTGGCAGACATATGCAGAATATTAGGGCAACTCCCAGATGGGTGGAAAAATGAGTGGTGGACAATTATAACCACATGCTGTCTCTCCTGTTGCAAGACATATCTGTATAAGGTTCCTTAGGGAGGGGAATGACCCAGAAGAAGTGGCAGCCATGACGAAAGCTGTTCAAGTTCTATAAATAATAGGAAAGGGGCTTCAATGCTTCCTTTGTTATCTCATTTAGCAGAGGATATACTGGACCGTGCTTTACCAAAGGAAAGGAGATCATTCCGTCCCACATTTCCATGCTGATGCAATATTTAAAGTGGAACAACATTTGTCCGTTCACAAAAAAAACGATCATGACCGACAAGCCAAGATCCTTTAAGTGCTTATTTAGCATTTTTATTCTAGTGACATATCTTGCTAAAAGTGCTTAAATGCTAATGACTGTTGTAAAATCATCAAATAAAGTCAGCATTTCACAGTTTTACTAAGTTAGGTGGTGTTTCTTGAGCTATTTTTCTTAATTAAACATGTTTGAATGTCCATATGCACACTGAGAGATGTTTAGGCTAAACAAGTTATGGAAAAGTGGTTAGAAAAACATAAAGGACCTCGTTTTTGGGTTCCCTCTTCTGTGTGGTTTAGCCGAGCCATTTTACAATATTTCGGCTATAAAACTTGTTACATATCAGGGATGAGAAAATCCTTCGTCCTGCATCACAGGCAGATTGAATTCATCAGACAGTGACTCGAGAACTGTGAGAACCCAATGGAGAATGACAAGAAAATGGACAATAAATAAGTAAGCACCATTACAAATGCACCACACATACATGTGCATACATAAGTGAAAACAAAGTTTGGCACACTGGGGGAATTATTTCTTATTAATGTTAAACCTGCTTTCTCATTGGACGATTCCAACGAGACACCTCCGTCAAATAGAGGACAACATCATGCAGAACTTCCAGTTATAAAAGATCTTCATCATGCAATGCAACCACTGTAAAACCTGCTCTGGGAACGTCTCTTGTTGCTGATAAGAGGTTTAAATCAGTGCAGCTGCAGAAAGTACAATTCTCTGCTCAATGTTCCCTTCGCGGCCCTCAACAGACCAAAAAACCTTCTTTCTTTGAATGTGTTTTGTGTAATTGAGGTATTACTCAAGCTCCAGGTGGCTCACTGACATCAATAAATCATTACCACAGACAAATGAAATTACTGCAAAAACAACATTGTTTTCCTCTACACCATTTCTTGCATTGTGGATCAGAGGCTGAGGGTTTAAGTACTCAATTGCATTGTTCATACATAACAAAAAGAGATGCAAGGAGTGAAATGCAGATGGCAAAATATATCCTTTTCAGTAATCAGGCCGAAGAAAACATTGAAAACTTTCTAGGCGTTCCACTAGCTGTGTTCCCCTGCTTCAAATCTTTATGCAAACACAACATCGCATCATCGATATCAATCTTGTCATCTAACTTTAAGCAATAAAGTGAGTTAAAAGAATTCCTTATATGATGATATGTTCATTTAAATGCTGTGACGTG